>JAQGEQ010000365.1:0-444113 GCA_034620365.1 Pegea sp. RAD2-039 | reverse complement strand
GAACTGAAATCCAATATCAAAAGCATCCAACATAAAGTCTATTCTCCTCTAAATGATACTTTTATCCGCAAATAGTTTGTTTTGATTAAAAATGGCTCTGATGTAGATCAACGTATGTTGAAAAAATAATAAAATTATTCTATTATGCATGAAAAAGTACATTTTGGTCAAAATATAATTTCACAAATTCAAAATGAAAACGTTTCTACATACACTTTCTTACAAAAGCACGATTAATATTAATAAAAATTATAATAATTAGTTAATTAAGATAATTAGTTGATATTTAATAGAAAATTTATTTTATTAAAGTTAAGTTTATTTTAGTTAAAAGCCAAAGATTTTGAACATAACTCTTAATGAAACAAATTAAACAAGTTTTATTCGCTGACCTTTTATATTCACTTAAATTTTACTGATGAAGAAAAGAAGGAATTAATCTTTATAACTAATTTGATGTAAAAATTGAATTACTAAATAATTAAAAAAAAATTTTGTACAACAAAAATACAAAAATCGAAAATTTTTGTGATATTCTTGTAGATATAGAAGATGCTGATATAAGTGTCTTTAAATGTCGACAACAAGCATCTAAAAACGGATAACACCTCATCATTTTGGATCTTCATGGATTTTAGAGAGCTAAATTGACTTTCAAATTCTTCCTAGTCAGATGATAACATCTTCGTTACTTTTTCCGTTGTAAAAATCTGCTTTTCAAGCTAAGCAACCATTTCACTATTTTAAATTGTTGATAACTTCTAGATCAAAAATATTATTTGATTTGCTTGATAAAATTAGAAGAAACAACAACTTGACCACATCTGATACAATTAAGCTTATTTTATCATGATGCGTTTTTGTTAATCGTAGCATAGAGTAGTTTAAAACACTTCTTAATCGAGTAGGTTGACACAAATCTAAATGATAGAGTGAATAAGATTTAATAAAAGTAGACCTTGATCTTTGAAATGTACAAAATTAAAGTATTTTACTGCTGAAGTAAATGTGTTAACCATTTTTATCGAATAGGCGGTTGTTATTCGGTAATAGGCTTTGTGACAGCAAATGCTTATCTTTAATATAGTTACCGTTGTTGTTAGTCGCCTTATTAATTTGAATACAGAGCCATTTTTATTACAATTTATTCAAATAAATATAATTTATTTTGGGCGAATTGTTGCCAGTTATTTCAGAGTTATTGGAGCTCAGTGTAGTTAAAATTTAGCAACGATTAAGGTTGTTTTATTTTGTTATACTTAATATAAATTAGAGTACGATTCTTTTTTAAAAGGTATATTTAGTTTTATTACTGTAACAAAGTTTTTCTTTAAGTAAAAATGTTGTCTATTGACACCTAAAGCCCGGCAACAAGCAAATAGTTTTACTGGAAAGAAACTTTTACCAATTACATGAAAGAATGTGTGGCGAATTGGACAGGCGAGAAAACTGGTGACTGCGCTTGTTAATAGTACAACCAAGGATGTGTACCATTACTTTAAGCGCCGTCAGACTTGTGTAGAAGCTGAAGCGGCGCTAAAAGGGTATTTTGTGCGTTACCGACTACAAACAGTGAAGCCGAAGTCAATTTTTAAAAATCTTTCGATGCATTTTGGTACTTCTGACCAAGGACTGTGCTTTTAAGAATATCATTGTAGTAGAACACAGGGTTGGTATGATCAGGAAATGATTTATAGATAGATTATCCTCATCAAATAATAAGCACAGTGTTGTTAGAGCGTCAAACGTTGACATTGGAAAAAGCCTTTATTCAAGCGATGACACTAGAAGATGCAGAACAAGCAAAACTTCGGAGCTGGCAAAATGGTTGAGGTTACAGGAGAAGCAGTGAACTCAATTGAAACCTTATTAACAAAAAGTATAAAAAAATTTAAAATAATTCAAAAATTTTACAATTAATATATTTGATGCTATTGATAAAACTTTACTAGTGAATAAAAAAAAAACAGGTTTAAAAATAACTCTATGAATTTTACTTTAATCGAGTTTTTCCTACTTTTATTATCATAAGATAAAACATCCACGAATTTTAACGTTTTAAAGTTACGATTTAAATTGGATTGTATAATCCACAATTTTCATGCAGCCATAATATCTCACTTTAATAATGTCATTTGTGAATTGTAAATCTGACATTGAATGTAACTTTTAAACATCTATTCACCAAAACTGTTTCCTCTTTTAGATAATATAAATATTTTCAAAGATTGTAATGAAAATTTTAATAGTGATCTTTTATTTTTGATAAGTTTTATTTCAATTGAATTTATATATAGTTTGAGATTTTACTAGTTTATAATCCAAGTTGAAATGCTTTATATTATTTAAACTTGAAATACATTTAGGATTAAAAGTTAGTCTGTAAAAATAAAAGTATAAATTTCTTTGATTAGCAAATTAAAATAGAAAATAGAAAAATGTATTTATTTTTGTTATTATGTTTTACTGAATGTTTAATGAATTAGTATAACTGTTTGAGGTAATTTCTTGAACATTCTTTTTGTCTTATAGGTTATTTATTTAGCTTGATGATTGTTTTAACTTTCTTCTCATCTTCTTCAATTTTTTATAACAAACTTACTAAATACATTTATAAGTTGTATTATTAATATACTAGTTGCACTGACAAAGTATTCTTTTTATATAATGAACTTGGTTTTTTATATAATAAAATTCTTTCATTAAAGTATAATATCAATAGCTTGTTTTCAAAAAAGTTTTTATAAAAATTGTTAAAAAATTTTCAAAAGTCACTTTTATATATAATAAGACTTTTTGTAAAATTATTTTAAAAGATATAAGGATGTCATTACTTAAAATCTTCATTCTAATGAATCTTAGAATTTTCATCTTGTATCTTTCCTGAAGTGTTTTTAAGTTTATAATTTACAACTGTCTATTTAATCAGCATTTGTTTTATTAGATTTTTAATTATTTATTTTTATATATATTTGTAAAAATGCTGCTACATTTGGTGTAACTAATATGGCCACTTTTGGTTGTAATCAAGTAATAATTTAAAAAGAAGATTATTTTGAAGTTGTTAATTATATGATATCAGTTTCTCACATCTTTTATTTATCAGATGTTATCATGAAATAATAGTAAGACAGTAGTTACTGTTGATATAAGTTTTGAAAATGACTTTTAACTCCTATCTGAAAAGAGAATTAATCAATGGAAGATGAAAGAATTTCTTCAATTGAAGGAATTTATCATTTTTTCTTTTCCTTATTTAATTTTGCTTGATTTGCTTGAACTTTATACCAGTATTAAATTATATGGGAAGTTATTTAGGCTTATAAGCAGAAAAGTTCTTGTGAAATGTCATCAATACAATGTTAGAAGACCTTAGTATTCAATGATGATTGATTCAAATGCCAACTTTTTTGTTCTGATCATGAAACAATCAAATAGAAACAAATGTATCTAGCAATTACTTATCATATTAATATGTCTTTTATAAACTTGAAAATTAAAAGAAATTTGCCTCAAATTTTATTTTTGATCCAGAATATCAATGCCTTTGGACTATATCGATGACAACAGTTGATGTCAGAATCAATATGATTGCCGGTTACTATTAGGGATGCTCTGACGTCATCACTTAAAGTTTCACACTGATCAATAACTTGAAGTACTACTGGTTCTGCAGACTACTTGAATGAGAATAATTCCTCATATTCACTTACCAATGGAAGTCAGTGGTCTTGAGGCAGACAAGTCTGACATACGACAGAAGGACTTTGCTGATTTAAACAATAGAAATCAGAGGTAAGAAGATTTTACTTCGTTTAATTAAATTGTATTCAATCATGAGTGCAGGTTAATAATAATTGTCTCTAAACCTCATTCTTGTTTCTATAAATCAGCTTATTCAGATGAGAAACTGACTTGCTTTTCTCATTTAATAGAGAAAGAAGATATTTGTGACGTCATTCTTGGTGTAGAAGACGACTCCTTTTCACCTCATAGATGTTTGTTTGCTTCTTACTCGGATTAATTCAGAGGTACTTTTGTAATTAGTTGTTTGATTAATCGAAATGTAAACATATACGAAGTTTGATACTAAAAGTTGATTCTTATACAGCTTTGTTTGAATCTGGAAAAGAAAATTGACGAATATAATCGATTATTTGAATCTGGAGTGGAGGAGAAAATAGATTTACTTTGAATGACAGCTACTACCGTGAATTGTGTTCTTGATCTTTTTTTATTTCGTTTATATCTGCGAATTATAATATTGCTCTTTAAATATTGATTGTCTCTGTCTCCATTGTATTGATGTTTTAACTTTTACATACGAAGATAGAAAACTAAATGTTAGAAGTTATGTAGTCTAACATTTTTTTGTAAAATTTACTTTATTAGCGTTTACAAAATTTTATAAAATTATATCTAGATATTAATTTTGAAATGTTGTGTAAGATTGATACAACTTCTTTTTTGTTTGTAGCTTATTTGAAACTTTATTAAAAGCTGGATAATCAAGTTGAATTAATGAAAAATACCAACTACCTTAAAGTCCTAAACTAAGCTCCTCTACTGATGAAGAAGAAGTAATTTTCACAATAATACAAAGTAAAAACATATCAAGAAAGTATTGGAAAATGATATCTTAGGTATGTCTGTGAAGATGCTGGAGTAGAAACTTAAAAAAGAAAAAGTAAATTTAAAAAAATAGAAAACTTATCAAAATTGTAAGAAAATGATATCTCAGAGACATTTTTGAAGAATTTCAGAGTATGAAAGTGAAAGAGTCTTGCCATCATCGTTAAGGAAGATGCTATTAAATTGATTGCTGTAAATCAGCTTTATTCTCTGGTTCCATCACAAGCTTGTCACTTTTATCAAATGAGTTTTGGGCATTGGAGATCTCGCCTTGAGCCAAAAAACATTTTCTCGCTAAATAAAAACAGAACTGCAATTTCTCTTTTTAAATAGAAGTTAGAAATATATATCTTGTTGATACATTCTTTAATATTCTTTATTAATGTTAGTAAACCTCGAGTAAATAGCTTTGATGTCTTTAGTAGAGTTAAAAACAGAAATCCAGTTAACAACTGAATGAAACTTAATGGTACCATTATAATTTCTTTGCTTGATGAAATTCATTTTGCTTTGAGTTTTAATTTTTATAAAAAAAGATTAATGAAGATTTTCATTTAGATATTGAATGATAGAAAATTTTTTTTTTGATATTGTAGATAAATTTCTCAGGGTTTCAAGTTTCAGTAATAAAAACAAATGTGAAATCTTGAGAATGCAAAAGAGCTTTCAATTAAAAAATCTTTGTTAATAATCGACAGTGGGTTGAAGAACATCCCTAATGTAATAAAAGAATTGTCTTTTTGAAGCTTGTGAGATCTGATTATTTGCTTGTGTGAACTTTTATCTTGGGCTGGAAGGATGGTATTTGTAATTGTGAAAATAAATGTATGGAAAAGAAGATGTGGGAGCAATGGTTCTAAGCCACTTCCTTATTTTGAAAAAACCTTGACAATTTTCAAAGCCACTGGTGGTCGTCGAACTTTATATTTAATGTCAGTTGGTTGTTCCTTTAGATTTCGGCTATACGACTAATTTAGAAGATGCTTATTTCTAAGCGATAATCTTTACACATATCATTTGATACTCTAATGCGCTCGAATTTTTTGTCAAGCGTTAACTTATACAGCTAGGGAAAAAACTTGCGTTTGTCCAAACTTTTCTAAACTTTTTTGCTTCAAGTCTGATCATCAATAATTTTAGAACGTCCAAAGGAAAATCAAGACTTTGACAGTATAATTTGAAAATGAACTTATTTGTAAATCAATTAGGTAGTTAGAACAAGAACTTTTGTGAAATCTACCTTTGAACTGAAATCCAATATCAAAAGCATCCAACATAAAGTCTATTCTCCTCTAAATGATACTTTTATCCGCAAATAGTTTGTTTTGATTAAAAATGGCTCTGATGTAGATTAACGTATGTTGAAAAAATAATAAAATTATTCTATTATGCATGAAAAAGTATATTTTGGTCAAAATATAATTTCACAAATTCAAAATGAAAACGTTTCTACATACACTTTCTTACAAAAGCACGATTAAAATTAATAAAAATTATAATAATTAGTTAATTAAGATAATTAGTTGATATTTAATAGAAAATTTATTTTATTAAAGTTAAGTTTATTTTAGTTAAAAGCCAAAGATTTTGAACATAACTCTTAATGAAACAAATTAAACAAGTTTCATTCGCTGACCTTTTATATTCACTTAAATTTTACTGATGAAGAAAAGAAGGAATTAATCTTTATAACTAATTTGATGTAAAAATTGAATTACTAAATAATTAAAAAAAAATTTTGTACAACAAAAATACAAAAAACACAAACATCGAAAATTTTTGAAATATTCTTGTAGATATAGAAGATGCTGATATAAGTGTCTTTAAATGTCGACAACAAGCATCTAAAAACGGATAACACCTCATCATTTTGGATCTTCATGGATTTTAGAGAGCTAAATTGACTTTCAAATTCTTCCTAGTCAGATGATAACATCTTCGTTACTTTTTCCGTTGTAAAAATCTGCTTTTCAAGCTAAGCAACCATTTCACTATTTTAAATTGTTGATGACTTCTAGATCAAAAATATTATTTGATTTGCTTGATAAAATTAGAAGAAACAACAACTTGACCACATCTGTTACAATTAAGCTTATTTTATCATGATGCGTTTTTGTTAATCGTAGCATAGAGTAGTTTAAAACACTTCTTAATCGAGTAGGTTGACACAAATCTAAATGATAGAGTGAATCAAATGTAATAAAAGTAGAACTTGATCTTTGAAATGTACAAAATTAAAGTATTTTACTGCTGAAGTAAATGTGTTAACCATTTTTATCGAATAGGCGGTTGTTATTCGGTAATAGGCTTTGTGACAGCAAATGCTTATCTTTAATATAGTTACCGTTGTTGTTAGTCGCCTTATTAATTTGAATACAGAGCCATTTTTATTACAATTTATTCAAATAGATATAATTTATTTTGGGCGAATTGTTGCCAGTTATTTCAGAGTTATTGGAGCTGAGTGTAGTTAAAATTTAGCAACGATTAAGGTTGTTTTATTTTGTTATACTTAATATAAATTAGAGTACGATTCTATTTTAAAAGGTTTATTTAGTTTTTTTACTGTAACAAAGTTTTTCTTTAAGTAAAAATGTTGTCTATTGACACCTAAAGCCCGGCAACAAGCAAATAGTTTTACTGGAAAGAAACTTTTACCAATTACATGAAAGAATGTGTGGCGAATTGGACAGGCGAGAAAACTGGTGACTGCGCTTGTTAATAGTACAACCAAGGATGTGTACCATTACTTTAAGCGCCGTCAGACTTGTCAGAGTTATGTAGAAGCTGAAGCGGCGCTAAAAGGGTATTTTGTGCGTTACCGACTACAAACAGTGAAGCCGAAGTCAATTTTTAAAAATCTTTCGATGCATTTTGGTACTTCTGACCAAGGACTGTGCTTTTAAGAATATCATTGTAGTAGAACACAGGGTTGGTATGATCAGGAATTGATTTATAGATAGATTATCCTCATCAAATAATAGGCACAGTGTTGTTAGAGCGTCAAACGTTGACATTGGAAAAAGCCTTTATTCAAGCGATGACACTAGAAGATGCAGAACAAGCAAAACTTCGGAGCTGGCAAAATGGTTGAGGTTACAGAAGAAGCAGTGAACTCAATTGAAACCTTATTAACAAAAAGTATAAAAAAATTTAAAATAATTCAAAAATTTTACAATTAATATATTTGATGCTATTGATAAAACTTTACTAGTGAATAAAAAAAAAACAGGTTTAAAAATAACTCTATGAATTTTACTTTAATCGAGTTTTTCCTACTTTTATTATCATAAGATAAAAAATCCACGAATTTTAACGTTTTAAAGTTACGATTTAAATTGGATTGTATAATCCACAATTTTCATGCAGCCATAATATCTCACTTTAATAATGTCATTTGTGAATTGTAAATCTGACATTGAATGTAACTTTTAAACATCTATTCACCAAAACTGTTACCTCTTTTAGATAATATAAATTGTTTCAAAGATTGTAATGAAAATTTTAATAGTGATCTTTTATTTTTGATAAGTTTTATTTCAATTGAATTTATATATAGTTTGAGATTTTACTAGTTTATAATCCAAGTTGAAATGCTTTATATTATTTAAACTTGAAATACATTTAGGATTAAAAGTTAGTCTGTAAAAATAAAAGTATAAATTTCTTTGATTAGCAAATTAAAATAGAAAATAGAAAAATTTATTTATTTTTATTATTATGTTTTACTGAATGTGTAATGAATTAGTATAACTGTTTGAGGTAATTTCTTGAACATTCTTTTTGTCTTATAGGTTATTTAATTAGCTTGATGATTGTTTTAACTTTCTTCTCATCTTCTTCAATTTTTTATAACAAACTTACTAAATACATTTATAAGTTGTATTATTAATATACTAGTTGCACTGACAAATTATTTTTTTTTTATAATGAACTTGGTTTTCTATATAATAAAATTCTTTCATTAAAGTATAATATCAATAGCTTGTTTTCAAAAAAGTTTTTATAAAAATTGTTAAAAAATTTTCAAAAGTCACTTTTATATATAATAAGACTTTTTGTAAAATTATTTTAAAAGATATAAGGATGTCATTACTTAAAATCTTCATTCTAATGAATCTTAGAATTTTCATCTTGTATCTTTCCTGAAGTGTTTTTAAGTTTATAATTTACAACTGTCTATTTAATCAGCATTTGTTTTATTTGATTTTTAATTATTTATTTTTATATATATTTGTAAAAATGCTGCTACATTTGGTGTAACTAATATGGCCACTTTTGGTTGTAATCAAGTAATAATTTAAAAGGCAGATTATTTTGAAGTTGTTATTTATATGATATCAGTTTCTCACATCTTTTATTTATCAGATGTTATCATGAAATAATAGTAAGACAGTAGTTACTGTTGATATAAGTTTTGAAAATGACTTTTAACTCCTATCTGAAAAGAGAATTAATCAATGGAAGATGAAAGAATTTCTTCAATTGAAGGAATTTATCATTTTGTCTTTTCCTTATTTAATTTTGCTTGATTTGCTTGAACTTTATACCAGTAATAAATTGTATGGGAAGTTATTTAGGCTTATAAGCAGAAAAGTTCTTGTGAAATGTCATCAATACAATGTTAGAAGACCTTAATATTCAATGATGATTGATTCAAATGCCAACTTTTTTGTTCTGATCTTGAAACAATCAAATAGAAACAAATGTATCTAGCAATTACTTATCATATTAATATGTCTTTTATAAACTTGAAAATTAAAAGAAATTTGCCTCAAATTTTATTTTTGATCCAGAATATCAATGCCTTTGGACTATATCGATGACAACAATTGATTTCAGAATCAATATGATTGCCGGTTACTATTAGGGATGCTCTGACGTCATCACTTAAAGTTTCACACTGATCAATAACTTGAAGTACTACTGGTTCTGCAGACTACTTGAATGAGAATAATTCCTCATATTCACTTACCAATGGAAGTCAGTGGTCTTGAGGCAGACAAGTCTGACATACGACAGAAGGACTTTGCTGATTTAAACAATAAAAATCAGAGGTAAGAAGATTTTACTTCGTTTAATTAAATTGTATTTAATCATGAGTGCAGGTTGATAATAATTGTCTCTAAACCTCATTCTTGTTTCTATAAATCACCTTATTCAGATGAGAAACTGACTTGCTTTTCTCATTTAATAGAGAATGAAGATATTTGTGACGTCATTCTTGGTGTAGAAGACGACTCCTTTTCACCTCATAGATGTTTGTTTGCTTCTTACTCGGATTAATTCAGAGGTACTTTTGTAATTAGTTGTTTGATTAATCGAAATGTAAACATATACGAAGTTTGATACTAAAAGTTGATTCTTATACAGCCTCGTTTGTAACTGGAACAGAAATTCGACGAATATAATCGAATTATTGAATCTGGAATAAAGGAGGAAATTTGAAAAAAACGACGTTTATTTCCTAATCGATCTGCTTCACACATATTATTTTCTTCTCTAATGTTTTCCAACTTTTGTCAAGCTTAATACTAAATATATATAAAATATATATATATAAAAACTTGCGTTTGTCCCAACTTTTCTGAAATGATTCTTATAATGGTCCATCATGATCTTAGTCTTTGTACCTAGTTTTTTTGCTTCAAGTCTGATCATTAAAAACTATAGAACATCCAAAGGAAAATCAAGACTTTGACAGCAAAATTTGAAAATGAATTTATTTGTAAATTAATTAGGTAGTTAGAACAAAAACTTTTGTGAAATCTACCTTAGAAATTAAATCCAACATCAAAAGCATCCAATAAAACGTCTATTCTACTCTAAATGATAATTTTATTCGCAAATAGTTTGTTTTGATTAAAAATGACTCTGATGTAGATTAACATATGTTGAAAAAATAATAAAATTATTCTATTATGCATGCAAAAATATATTTTGGTCAAAATTTAATTTCACAAATTGAAAATTAGTACGTTTCTACAAAAGCACGATTAAATTAATAAAAATTATAATAATTAGTTTATTAAGAAAATTAGTTGATATTTAATAGAAAATTTATTTTATTAAAGTTGAGTTTATTTTAGTTAAAAGCCAAAGAAGTCGAATATAACTCTTAATGAAACAAATTAAACAAGTTTCATTCGCTGACCTTTTATATTCAACAAAATTTTACTGATAAAGAAAAAAAGAAATTAATCTTCTTAACTAATTTGATGTAAAAATTGAATTACTAAATAAATAAAATAAAATTTTGTACAACAAAAATACAAATAAGATTAAAATTGAAAATTTTTGAAATTTTCTTGTAGATATAGAAGATGCTGATATAAGTGTCTTTAAATGTCGACAACAAGCATCTAAAAACGGATAACACCTCATCATTTTGGTAGAAAGTATTTTAAAAACATTTTTCAACAACTGATTTACGAGGTGAGAAATTTTATTACTCATTAGTGATAAGAACACCAAAGTCATTAACTATATTAAGCCAACAAGTTAAGACTTATCCATGTTTGCAAAATGTTCAACTGCTGCGTAAGCAGTTTCAAAAATAGATAAATATCAAAATGAAGATGATTGCATCAGCCATTACAATTCAGTTTATATCTATGAAGTGTAGTTTTATGTTTGTGGTGCTCGAGTTACTAAAATGGTAAATTCGTTGATTGTGAAAATACAATTTTTTAAACTTGGCATCAAATAAAGAAATGGTTTACTTTCACGTTAAATTGCAACTTTTCATTCATATCTTGTATTTACTCACGCCATTTCACTACTATTTTTATAACTCTTTTCGAACTACGACAGTCAGTTTTAAAATTTGAATAATAATTACCAAAATGATTGAAAAAATCGCGTGTAACATGCTGGTAGCTTCATCAAAAATGTTTCAAGAACTGTAAAAGCGACTTAGGACGTCAACAAGCTTACTAATCTCTTTCTATCCTCTGCATCTTTAAAAGTTGTTGCAAGCTCCACTAATATGTTTTAGATACAACTAATCACCCTCTACACCCTAAATCTGCATTCATGAACATAAATTAAAATTTTTAGATAAATTTCTAAACATACTGCAAACACGTTTTACAACTCTAAGGACCCTAGCAGTTTTTTAGAAATTCTCAATTTTACACTTTTGTTTACTTTATCACCATCACCACAACTGCAGCCAACAATTAACATCACCTCGTTTCTAAACTAGCTGTTGGTTCATCATAACTTCATTCTGAAGTCGATTATCATTGAATGCAAAACGGGTTTAATGCAACATTCGTCGATATCATTACAAATGTTAAGTAAGACTTCTCATAGCAAAAGGAAGTTAATGTGATGAAAATAGTATCTAATAGTATCTAATTAATCCACGTATCATTGCAAGCAAATAAATAAATATAATGTTATATTAAAATAAGAACTTCAATAGAGAAAGTATAATTAATTATGTTTAAATATTCGTTTTTCATCATTAGATGACGTCATCAAAAAGTGACCAAGTTTGGTTATAATGTTTAAACCGTATCAAGTTAAAAAACTAATATTTCGACATAAAACGCTTTTTAAACAGTAATCGTATCTCAAGCACCAAAAATATAAAAAAAACTTTTTGTAAATATAAGTTGAATTGTAATGGCTGAATTCATTGACAATTGGAAGTCGATATTTTCATAAAAACTTGGTTAATTTTTGAAACTGCTTATGCAGCAGTTGAACTTTTGCAATCAGGTGTGTGTCCTAATTTAGTAATGTACTATAGTTAGTGACTTTGGCATTTTTGTCAGTAATGACTGAATAGTTTGTTTTTCATCATTTGATGACGTCATCACCACAGTGAACAAATTTTGGTATTCAAAAAAAATTATATACGAAATAATTTAATCACAGAAAACAAATTTGTTCAATTTTAAAAATTAACGAGTAGAAAGTGGTTATAATTTTATTTGGGTTTGATCTTTTGCATTCACCAAGAAAGAAGACGTCATTTTAATGAAGATGTTAAAAGTCGTTTGGTGTGAAAACACCTTTTTCTAAACTTTACATCCGAAGATAGAAAATTAAATGGTAGAAGCTGTATAGTCGAAGACTTTTTGTTAATTTTAGTTCAGACGTTTAAAATTTTACAAAATTTAAGAAAAGTATATCCAGATATCAATTTTAAAATGTTGTGTAGGATTGATACATTTTTTTATGAAAATTCCCTTTTATATGTAGCTTGTTTGAAACTTTTAAAAAACCTTAAATATTATTAGTATAGATTTTAAAAAATCACGCAAAATAGTTTTCTATCTTTGGACGCCAAGTTTAAAAAATAGTATTTTCACAATCAACGAATTTACCGTTTTCGTAACTCAAGCACCACAAACATAAAACTACACTTCATAGATATAAGCTGAATTGTAATGGCTGATGACATCTGATCCTCACTTTGATTTCATCTATTTTTGAAACTGCTTACGCAGCAGTTGAACTTTTTGAAAACTTGTCTAAGTCTTAACTTGTTACCTTAATATAGTTAATGACTTTGGCGTTTTTATCACTCATGAGTAAAAATTTTTCTCACCTCGTTTATTTGTTGCTGAAAAATTTTGCTATAATACTTTTTTATAAAAACTCTCTATTTTACTAAAACAAAAAACAAATTGACGTTGTTTATACTATTATTAAATAAACATCCATTATAAGTTTTGTTTCAATTAATTTTTACAGATTATATCTTGAGAAATAAATATTTGAATTGTTAAATTATTTTGTATTCAGAAATCTTTTTTTCGATGAGGCATATTGTTTGCTTCATGAATAAATCTTTATTATAATCTTAAGATTGAATCTTTGTAAAATTTTTCAGAAACATTATTATTTTAAGTTATCAATAGTATCTTCCTTATCGTCTTTAATGATTTCTCAAAAGACTGTAAAATATTCTATGATTTCAATAGTTTGTCGTTAAAAGTGACCTACTAAACAACTTTAATCAAACTAATTAAACTATTTTATTTTCGTTTTTGGAAAACTTTTAATTCAAATCTTAACTCTCACGTTTAATTGGAACTTTTCATTCATATCTTGTATTTACTTATGCCATTTCACTACTATTTCATATCACTTTTTTTTCAAACTACGACAGTCAGTTTTAAAATTTGAATAAATATTACAGAAATGATTGAAAAAATCGCATGTAACATGCCGGTAACTTCATCAACAATGTTCCAAGAACTGTAAAAGTGACTTAGGACGTCAACAAGCTTAGTAATCTCTTTATATCCTCTGCATCTTTAAAAGCTGTTACAAGATCCACTAATATGTTTCAAATACAACTAATCACCCTTTACACCCTAAATCTGCATTCATGTACATAAATTACAAGTCTTACATAAATTTCTAACAACACTTCAAACACGTTTTACAACTCTAAGGACCCTAGCAGGTTTTAAGAGATTCTCAAATTTACACTTTCGTTTAATTTATCACCATCACCACAACTGCAGCCAACAATTAACATCACCTCGTTTCTAAAGTAGCTGTTGGTTCATCATAACTTCATTCTGAAGTCGATCATCATTGATTGCAAAACGGGTTTAATGCAACATTCGTCGATATCATTACAAATGTTAAGTAAGACTTCTCATAGCAAAAGAAGTTAATGTGATGAAAATAAATCAGTATCTAATTAATCCGCGTATCATTGCAAGCAAATAATTAAAATCTTATTATAAAACACAAACTTTAAAATAAAAATTATGATTATTATTGTTTAAAAAAATCGTTTTTCATCATTTGATGACGTCATCACCACATTGAACAAGCTTGGTAATTTTAAAAAAGTTAGATACGAGAAAATTTAATTACAGAAAACAAATTTGTTCAAATTTAAAAATTAACGAGTAGAAAGTGGTTATAATTTTATTTGGGTTTGATCTTTTGCATTCACCAAGAAAGTTGACGTCACTTTGATGAAATTGTTAAAAGTCGTTTAGTGTGAAAACACTATTTTCTAAACTTTACATCCGAAGATAGAAAACTAAACGTTAGAAGCTGTTTAGTCGAAGACTTTTTGTTAATTTTAGTTCAGACCTATAAAATTTTACAAAATTTAAGCTAACTATATACAGATCTCAATTTTAAAATGTTGTGTAAGATGTATACATTTTTTTATGAAAATTCCCTTTTATATGTAGCTTGTTTGAAACTTTTAAAAAACCTTAAATATTATTAGTATAGATTTTACAAAATCATGCAAAATAGTTTTCTATCTTTGGATGCCAAGTTTAAAAAATAGTATTTTCACAATCAACGAATTTACCGTTTTCGTAACTCAAGCACCACAAACATAAAACTACACTTCATAGATATAAGCTGAATTGTAATGGTTGATGGCACTGATCTTTATTTTCATTATCATCTATTTTTGAAACTGCTTACGCAGCAGTTGAACATTTTGCAAACATGGATATGTCTTAACTTCTTGGCTTAAAATAGTAAATGACTTTGGCGTTTTTATCACTCATGAGTAATAAATTTTCTCACCTCGTAAGTCAGTTGTTGAAAAACGTTTTTAAATAACTGTCTACCAAAATGTTCTATTTTACTTAAACAAAAAACAAACTGACGGTGTTTACACTATTAATCATAAATATCCATCCTAAGTTAAATTTCAAATAATTTCTACAGATTATATCTTGAGAAATAAATATTTGACTTTTCAAATTATTTTGTATTCAGAAATCTTTTCTTCCGATGAGGCATACCGTTTGCTTCATGCAAAAATCTTCACTATCAGTTTAAATTTAAATCATTGTAAAATTTTTCAGAAATATTATTATTTGAAGTTATAAATAGTATCTCCCATATCATCTTTAATGATTTCTTAAAAGACTGTAAAATGTCCTATGATTTCAAGAGTTTGTCGTTAAAAGTGACCTACTAAACAACTTTAATCAAATTAATTAAACTATTTTATTTTCGTTTTTGGAAAACTTTTAATTCAAATCTTAACTTTCACGTTTAATTGGAACTTTTCATTCATATCTTGTATTTACTCACACCATTTCACTACTATTTTATATTAATCTTTTCAAACTACGACAGTTAGTTTTAAAATTTGAATTAAATTTACAGAAATGATTAAAAAAATGGCGTGTAACAAGCCGGTAACTTCATCAACAATGTTCCAAGAACTGTAAACGTAACTTAAGAAGTCAACAAGCTTACTAATCTCTTTCAAATCTCTGCATCTTCAAAAAATATTGCAAGCTCCACTAATATGTTTTAAATACAACTAATCACCCTTTACACCATAAATCTGCATTCATGTACATAAATTACAAGTCTTACATAAATTTCTAACAACACTTCAAACACGTTTTACAACTCTAAGGACCCTAGCAGTTTTTTAGAAATTCTCAATTTTACACTTTTGTTTAATTTATCACCATCACCACAACTGCAGCCAACAATTAACATCACCTCGTTTCTAAACTAGCTGTTGGTTCATCATAACTTCATTCTGAAGTCGATCATCATTGATTGCAAAACGGGTTTAATGCAACATTCGTCGATATCATTACAAATGTTAAGTAAGACTTCTCATAGCAAAAGGAAGTTAATGTGTTGAAAATAAATCAGTATCTAATTAATCCACACATCAATGCAAGCAAATAAATAAATATAGTGTTATATTAAAATAAGAACTTCAATAGAGAAAGTATAATTAATTATGTTTAAATATTTGTTTTTCATCATTAGATGACGTCATCAAAAAGTGACCAAGTTTGGTTATAATGTTTAAACCGTATCAAGTTAAAAAACTAATATTTCGACATAAAACGCTTTTTAAACAGTAATCGTATCTCAGGCACCAAAAATATAAAAACACTCTTTGTAAATATAAGTTGAATTGTAATGGCTGAATTCATTGACAATTGGAAGTCGATATTTTCATAAAAACTTGGTTAATTTTTGAAACTGCTTATGCAGCAGTTGAACTTTTGCAATCAGGTGTGTGTCCTAATTTAGTAATGTACTATAGTTAGTGACTTTGGCATTTTTGTCAGTAATGACTGAATAGTTTGTTTTTCATCATTTGATGACGTCATCACCACAGTGAACAAATTTTGGTACTCAAAAAAAATTATATACGAAATAATTTAATTACAGAAAACAAATTTGTTCAAATTTAAAAATTAACGAGTAGAAAGTGGTTATAATTTTATTTGGGTTTGATCTTTTGCATTCACCCAGAAAGTAGACGTCATTTTGATGAAATTGTTAAAAGTCGTTTAGTGTGAAAACACCTTTTTCTAAACTTTACATCCGAAGATAGAAAACTAAACGTTAGAAGCTGTTTAGTCGAAGACTTTTTGTTAATTTTAGTTCAGACCTATAAAGTTTTACAAAATTTAAGAAAAGTATATCCAGATATCAATTTTAAAATGTTGTGTAAGATTGATACATTTTTTTATGAAAATTCCCTTTTATATGTAGCTTGTTTGAAACTTTTAAAAAACTTTAAATATTATTAGTATAGATTTTACAAAATCACGCAAAATAGTTTTCTATCTTTTGATGCAAAGTTTAAAAAATAGTATTTTCACAATCAACGAATTTACCTTTTTCGTAACTCAAGCACCACAAACATAAAACTACACTTCATAGATATAAGCTGAATTGTAATGGTTGATGGCACTGATCTTTAATTCATTATCATCTATTTTTGAAACTGCTTACGCGGCAGTTGAACATTTTGCAAACATGGATAAGTCTTAACTTGTTGGCTTAAAATAGTTAATGACTTTGGCGTTTTTATCACTCATGAGTAATAAAATTTCTCACCTCGTAAGTCAGTTGTTGAAAAACGTTGTTAAATAACTGTCTACCGAAATTTTATATTTTACTTAAACAAGAAAAAAACTGACGGTGTTTACACTTTTAATCATAAATATCCATCTTAAGTTAAATTTCAATTAATTTCTACAGATTATATCTTGAGAAATAAATATTTGAATTTTCGAATTATTTTGTATTCAGAAATCTTTTCTTTCGATGAGGCATACCGTTTGCTTAATGCAAAAATCTTCACTATCAGTTTAAATTTAAATCTTTGTAAAATTTTTCAGAAATATTATTATTTGAAGTTATAAATAGTATCTCCCATATCATCTTTAATGATTTCTCAAAAGACTGTAAAATGTCCTATGCTTTCAAGAGTTTGTCGTTAAAAGTGACCTACTAAACAACTTTAATCAAATCAAGTAAAGTAGCCGGTTTTCGTTTTTGGAAAACTTTTAATTCAAATCTTAACTTTCACGTTTAATTGGAACTTTGTATTCATATCTTGTATTTACTCACGCCATTTCACTACTATTTTATTATAATCTTTTCAAAATACGACAGTCAGTTTTAAAATTTGAATGAAAATTACAGAAATGATTGAAAAAATCGCGTGTAACAAGCTGGTAGTTTCATCAACAATGTTTCAAGAACTGTAAACGTAACTTAAGACGTCAACAAGCTTACTAATCTCTTTGTATCTTCTGCATCTTCAAAAGTTGTTGCAAGCTCCACTTATATGTTTTAGATACAACTAATCACCCTTTACACCATAAATCTGCATTCATGTACATAAATTACAATTTTTAGATAAATTTCTAAAAATACTGCAAATACGTTTTACAACTCTAAGGACCCTAGCAGTTTTTTAGAAATTCTCAATTTTACACTTTCTTTTACTTTATCACCATCACCACAACTGAAACCAATAATTAACATCACCTCGTTTCTAAAGTAGCTGTTGGTTCATCATAACTTCATTCTGAAGTCGATCATCATTGATTGCAAAACGGGTTTAATGCAACATTCGTCGATATCATTACAAATGTTAAGTAAGACTTCTCATAGCAAAAGAAGTTAATGTGATGAAAATAGATCAGTATCTAATTAATCCACACATCAATACAAGCAAATAAATAAATATAATGTTATATTAAAATAAAAACTTCAATAGAGAAAGTATAATTAATTATGTTTAAATATTCGTTTTTCATCATTAGATGACGTCATCAAAAAATGAACAAGTTTGGTTATAATGTTTAAACCGTATCAAGTTAAAAAACTAATATTTCGACATAAAACGCTTTTTAAACAGTAATCGTATCTCAGGCACCAAAAATATAAAAAAACTTTTTGTAAATATAAGTTGAATTGTAATGGCTGAATTCATTGACAATTGGAAGTCGATATTTTCATAAGAACTTGGTTAATTTTTGAAACTGCTTATGCAGCAGTTGAACTTTTGCAATCAGGTGTGTGTCCTAATTTAGTAATGTACTATAGTTAGTGACTTTGGCATTTTTGTCAGTAATGACTGAATAGTTTGTTTTTCATCATTTGATGACGTCATCACCACAGTGAACAAATTTGTTCAAATTAAAAAATTAACGAGTAGAAAGTGGTTATGATTTTTTGGGGGTTTGATCTTTTGCATTCATTAAGAAAGTAGACGTCACTTTGATGAATATGTTAAAAGTCGTTTGGTGTGAAAACACTATTTTATAAACTTTACATCCGAAGATAGAAAACTAAACGTTAGAAGCTGTTTAGTCGAACATTTTTTGTTAATTTTAGTTCAAACCTATAAATTTTACAAAATTTAAGAAAAGTATATCCAGATATCAATTTTAAAATGTTGTGTAAGATGTATACATTTTTTTATGAAAATTCTCTTTTATTTGTAGCTTGTTTGAAACTTTTAAAAAACCTAAAAAATTCTTAGTATAAATTGTAAGAAATCACGCAGAATAGTTTTCTATCTTTTGATGCCAAGTTTAAAAAATAGTATTTTTACAATCAACGAAATTACCGTTTCCGTAACTCAAGCACCACAAACATAAAACTACACTTCATAAATATAATCTGAATTGTAATGGCTGATGGCATCATTCTATAAAACATCAGTTGTTCTATTTTTGAAACTGCTTATGCGGCAGTTGAAATTTTTGCAAACATGATTAAGTCTTAACTTGTTACCTTAATATAGTTAATGACTTTGGCGATTTTTTCACTAATGAGTAACAAATTTTCTCACCTTGTATATCAGTTAATGAGAAACGTTGTTAGACTACTTTCTAATAAAATTCTCTATTTAACTTAAACAAAAACAAACTGACGAAGTTTATACTATTAATAAATAAACATTCATCTTAATTTAAGTTTCAATTAATTTCTATAGATTATAACTTGAGATATAAATATTTGAATTGTTGAAATATTTTGTATTCAGAAATCTTGTGTTGAGAAATCTTTTATTTTGATGAGGCATACCGTTTGCTTCATGCATAAATCTTCATTATAATCTTAAGATTAAATATTTATGAAATTTTTCAGGAGTATTACCTTTTGAAGTTGTCAATATTATCTTCCATATCATCTTTAATGATTTCTCAAAAGACAGTAAAATATTTTATGTTTTCAAGAGTTTATTGTTAAAAGATTAACGTTACTATTAAACAACTTTAATCAAATCAAGTAAAGTAGCCGGTTTTCGTTTTGGGAAAAATTTTAAATTAAATCTTAACTTTCACGTTTAATTGGAACTTTTCATTCATATCTTGTATTTATTCACGCCTTTTCACTACTATTTTTTATTACTCTTTTCAAACTACGACAGTCAGTTTTAAATTTTGAATTAAAATTACAGAAATGATTGAAAAAATCGCGTGTAACATGCTAGTAGGTTCATCAACAATGTTCCAAGAAATGTAAACGTAACTTAGGATTTCAACTAGCTTACTAATCTCTTTATATCCTCTGCATCTTCAAACGTTGTTGCAGACTCCACAAATATGTTTTAAATACAACTAATCACCCTTTACACCCTAAATATGCATTCATGTACATAAATTACAGTTTTTAGATTAAATTTCTAAAAATATTTAAAACACGTTTTGCACACTCTAAGGACCCTAGCAGTTTTTTAGAGATTCTCAAATAATCACTTTCTTTTACTTTATCACCATCACCACAACTGCAGCCAACAATTAACATCACCTCGTTTCTAAACTAGCTGTTGGTTCATCATAACTTCATTCTAAAGTCGATCATCATTGATTGCAAAACAGGTTTAATGCAACATTCGTCGATATCATTGCAAATGTTAAGTAAGACTTCTCATAGCAAAAGGAAATTAATCTGTTGAAAATAGATCAGTATCTAATTAATCCACACATCAATGCAAGCAAATAAATAAATATAATGTTTTATTAAAATAAGAACTTCAATAGAGAAAGTATAATTAATTATGTTTAAATATTCGTTTTTCATCATTAGATGACGTCATCAAAAAGTGACCGAGTTTGGTTATAATGTTTAAACCGTATCAAGTTAAAAAACTAATATTTCGACATAAAACGCTTTTTAAACAGTAATCCTATCTCAGGCACCAAAAATATAAAAAAACTTTTTGTAAATATAAGTTGAATTGTAATGGCTGAATTCATTGACAATTGGAAGTCGATATTTTCATAAAAACTTGGTTAATTTTTGAAACTGCTTATGCAGCAGTTGAACTTTTGCAATCAGGTGTGTGTCCTAATTTAGTAATGTACTATAGTTAGTGACCTTGGCATTTTTGTCAGTAATGACTGAATAGTTTGTTTTTCATCATTTGATGACGTCATCACCACAGTGAACAAATTTTGGTATTCAAAAAAAATTATATACGAAATAATTTAATTACAGAAAACAAATTTGTTCAATTTTAAAAATTAACGAGTAGAAAGTGGTTATAATTTTATTTGGGTTTGATCTTTTGCATTCAGTAAGAAAGTAGACGTCACTTTGATGAATATGTTAAAAGTCGTTTGGTGTGAAAACACAATTTTCTAAACTTTACATCCGAAGATAGAAAACTAAATGTTAGAAGCTGTTTAGTCGAACATTTTTTGTTAATTTTAGTTCAAACCTATAAATTTTACAAAATTTAAGAAAAGTATATCCAGATATCAATTTTAAAATGTTGTGTAAGATGGATACATTTTCTTATGAAAATTCTCTTTTATTTGTAGCTTGTTTGAAACTTTTAAAAAACCTAAAAAATTCTTAGTATAAATTGTAAGAAATCACGCAGAATAGTTTTCTATATTTGGTTACCAAGTTTAAAAAATAGTATTTTTACAATCAACGAAATTACTGTTTTCGTAACTCAAGCACCACAAACATAAAACTACGCTTCATAGATATAAACTGAATTGTAATGACTGATGGCATCATACAATAAAACATCAGCTGTTCTATTTTTGAAACTGCTTACGCGGCAGTTGAACATTTTGCAAACATGAATAAGTCTTAACTTGTTGGCTTAATGTAGTTAATGACTTTGGCGTTTTTATCACTCATGAGTAATAAATTTTCTCTCCTCGTAAATCAGTTGCTGAAAAACGTTGTTAAACTACTTTCTAATAAAATTCTCTATTTAACTTAAACAAAAACAAATTGACGTTGTTTATACTATTAATAAATAAACATTCATCTTAATTTAAGTTTCAATTAATTTCTATAGATTATAACTTGAGATATAAATATTTGAATTGTTGAAATATTTTGTATTCAAAAATCTTGTGTTGAGAAATCTTTTATTTTGATGAGGCATACCGTTTGCTTCATGCATAAATCTTCATTATAATCTTAAGATTAAATATTTATGAAATTTTTCAGGAGTATTACCTTTTGAAGTTGTCAATAATATCTTCCGTATCATCTTTAATGATTTCTCAAACGACAGTAAAATATTTTATGTTTTCAAGAGTTTATTGTTAAAAGTTTAACGTTACTATTAAACAACTTTAATCAAATCAAGTAAAGTAGCCGGTTTTCGTTTTTGAAAAACTTTTAAATTAAATCTTAACTTTCACGTTTAATTGGAACTTTTCATTCATATCTTGTATTTACTCACGCCTTTTCACTACTACTTTAATTACTCTTTTCAAAATACGACAGTCAGTTTTAAAATTTTAATAAAATTTACAGAAATGATTGAAAAAATCGCGTGTAACATGCCGGTGGCTTCATCAAAAATGTTTCAAGAACAGTAAAAGTGACTTAGGACTTCAACAAGCTTACTAATCTCTTTCTATCCTCTGCATCTTTAAAAGCTGTTACAAGATCCACAAATATGTTTTAAATACAACTAATCACCCTTTACACCCTAAATCTGCATTCTTGTACATAAATTACAAGTTTTAGATAAATTTCTAAAAACACTTCAAACACGTTTTACAACTCTAAGGACCCTAGCAGTTTTTTAGAAATTCTCAATTTTACACTTTTGTTTACTTTATCACCATCACCACAACTGCTGCCAACAATTAACATCACCTCGTTTCTAAACTAGCTGTTGGTTCATCATAACTTCATTCTGAAGTCGATCATCATTGATTGCAAAACGGGTTTAATGCAACATTCGTCGATATCATTACAAACGTTAAGTAAGACTTCTCATAGCAAAAGGAGTTAATCTGATGAAAATACATCAGTATCTAATTAATCCACACATCAATACAAGCAAATAAATAAATATAATGTTATATTAAAATAAAAACTTCAATAGAGAAAGTATAATTAATTATGTTTAAATATTCGTTTTTCATCATTAGATGACGTCATCAAAAGGTGACCGAGTTTGGTTATAATGTTTAAGCCGTATCAAGTTAAAAAACTAATATTTCGACATAAAACGCTTTTTAAACAGTAATCGTATCTCAGGCACCAAAAATATAAAAAAACTTTTTGTAAATATAAGTTGAATTGTAATGGCGGAATTCATTGACAACTGGAAGTCGATATTTTCATAAAAACTTTGTTAGATTTTGAAACTGCTTATGCAGCAGTTGAACTTTTGCAATCAGGTGTGTGTCCTAATTTAGTAATGTACTATAGTTAGTAACTTTGGCATTTTTGTCAGTAATGACTGAATAGTTTGTTTTTCATCATTTGATGACGTCATCACCACAGTGAACAAATTTTGGTATTCAAAAAAATTATATACGAAATAATTTAATTACAGAAAACAAATTTGTTCAAATTTAAAAATTAACGAGTAGAAAGTGGTTATAATTTTATTTGGGTATGATCTTTTGCATTCACTAAGAAAGTAGACGTCACTTTGATGAAATTGTTATAAGTCGTTTAGTGTGAAAACACTATTTTCTAAACTTTACATCCGAAGATAGAAAATTAAATGGTAGAAGCTGTATAGTCGAAGACTTTTTGTTAATTTTAGTTCAGACCTATAAAAATTAACAAAATTTAAGAAAAGTATATCCAGATATCAATTTTAAAATGTTGTGTAAGATGTATACATTTTGTAATGAAAATTCTTTTCTATTTGTAGCTTGTTTGAAACTTTTAAAAAACCTGAAATATTCTTAGTATAGATTTTACAAAATCACGCAAAATAGTTTTCTATCTTTGGATGCCAAGTTTAAAAAATAGTATTTTCACAATCAACGAATTTACCGTTTTCATAACTCAAGCACGATTCCTGGCGAGGATTCCTGGCTTTCACCCAGACGGCACGGGTTCGATTCCCGCTGTAGGAACATTTTTTCTTTTTAGAATTGATTATCAAGATTTATTAAAATATTTTAATTATTTATCAAGTAACATTTTTTATATTCAAATCAGAAAGTAGAAAGTTGTTGATAAAATATAGAAGTTGCGAAAACTATTTTCAATTTCTCATCGTCTAGAAAAGCAATAAACTTTTGATTTAGAGCCTTAAGCAATAAGTGAAGCTGTTTCAGAAATATCAAAGAAGTTGAAACCATTTGATGTAAACTTGCTTCAAATTCAAATCATCAAGCAAACTACTCGTCGGCATCGAGGTTGGATGAGTAACCATGACTACAATTGGTGACCGGGACAGAAGCCTGGGACAGAAACCTGGGACAGAAACCTGGGACAGAAACTTGGGACAGAAGACTGGGACAGAAACCTGGGACAGAATCGTTGGACTAGTTGTTGAACGGTATTAATGTTTAAAGTAGAATTTAGAGCATTTTTCTGATTATCAATTTATCAGCTTCTGTTTGCTACAAGTTTACAATTTACAAACAAAATATCAACTAATTAGAAAAAGATAATAATGGAAAAGTTTCATAATATTTCTATAAACAAAATAAAAAGTTTTATGATAAAAAGAAAAAAATGTTCCTACAACGGGAATCGAACCCGGGGCGCCTGGATGAAAGTCAGGAATCCTAACCACTCGACCATTTTGGAAAACTTCTTCACACCTTTTTTGAGTAATTTAAAATGTTGTGTAAGATTGATACATTTATTTATGAAAATTCCCTTTTATATATAGCTTGTTTGAAACTTTTAAAAAACCTTAAATATTATTAGTAAAGATTTTACAAAATCACGCAAAATAGTTTTCTATCTTTGGATGCCAAGTTTAAGAAATAGTATTTTCACAATCAACGAATTTACCGTTTTCGTAACTCAAGCACCACAAACATAAAACTACACTTCATAGATATAAACTGAATTGTAATGGTTGATGGCACTGGACTTCACTTTCATCATCATCTATTTTTGAAACTGCTTACGCAGCAGTTGAACATTTTGCAATCATGGATAAGTCTTAACTTGCTGGCTTAAAATAGTAAATGACTTTGGCGTTTTTATCACTCATGAGTAATAAATTTTTCACCTCGTAAGTCAGTTGTTGAAAAACGTTGTTAAATAACTGTCTACCGAAATTTTATATTTTACTTAAACAAGAAACAAACTGACGGTTTTTACACTATTAATCATAAATATCCATCCTAAGTTAAATTTCAATTAATTTCTACAGATTATATCTTGAGAAATAAATATTTGACTTTTCGAATTATTTTGTATTCAGAAATCTTTTCTTTCGATGAGGCATACCGTTTGCTTCATGCAAAAATCTTCACTATCAGTTTAAATTTAAATCTTTGTAAAATTTTTCAGGAGTATAACTATTTGAAGTTATCAATAGTATCTCCCATATCATCTTTAATGATTTCTCAAAAGACTGTAAATGTCTTATGCTTTCAAGAGTTTGTTGTTAAAAGTGACCTACTAAACAACTTTAATCAAATTAAATAAACTATTTTATTTTCGTTTTTGGAAAACTTTTAATTCAAATCTTAACTTTCACGTTTAATTGGAACTTTTCATTCATATCTTGTATTTACTTATGCAATTTCACTACTATTTTATATTAATCTTTTCAAACTACGACAGTCAGTTTTAAAATTTGAATAAATATTACAGAAATGATTGAAAAAATCGCGTGTAACATGCTGGTAGCTTCATCAAAAATGTTTCAAGAACTGTAAAAGTGACTTAGGACGTCAACAAGCTTAGTAATCTCTTTATATCCTCTGCATCTTCAAAAGCTGTTACAAGATCCACTTAAATGTTTTAAATACAACTAATCACCCTTTACACCATAAATATGCATTCATGTACATAAATTACAAGTTTTAGATAAATTTCTAACAACACTTCAAACAAGTCTTACAACTCTAAGGACCCTAGCAGTTTTTTAGAAATTCTCAAATTTTACACTTTCGTTTACTTTATCACCATCACCACAACTGCAGCCAACAATTAACATCACCTCGTTTCTAAACTAGCTGTTGGTTCATCATAACTTCATTCTGAAGTCGATCATCATTGATTGCAAAACGGGTTTAATGTAACATTCGTCGAAATCATTACAAATGTTAAGTAAGACTTCTCATAGCAAAAGGAAGTTAATCTGATGAAAATAGATCAGTATCTAATTAATCCACACATCAATACAAGCAAGCAAATAAATAAATATAATGTTATATTAAAATAAAAACTTCAATAGAGAAAGTATAATTAATTAGGTTTAAATATTCGTTTTTCATCATTAGATGACGTCATCATAAAATGACCAAGTTTGGTTATAATGTTTAAACCGTATCAAGTTAAAAAACTAATATTTCGACATAAAACGCTTTTTAAACAGTAATCGTATCTCAGGCACCAAAAATATAAAAAAACTTTTTGTAAATATAAGTTGAATTGTAATGGCTGAATTCATTGACAATTGGAAGTCGATATTTTCATAAAAACTTGGTTAATTTTTGAAACTGCTTATGCAGCAGTTGAACTTTTGCAATCAGGTGTGTGTCCTAATTTAGTAATGTACTATAGTTAGTGACTTTGGCATTTTTGTCAGTAATGACTGAATAGTTTGTTTTTCATCATTTGATGACGTCATCACCACAGTGAACAAATTTTGGTATTCAAAAAAAATTATATACGAAATAATTTAATTACAGAAAACAAATTTGTTCAAATTTAAAAATTAACGAGTAGAAAGTGGTTATAATTTTATTTGGGTTTGATCTTTTGCATTCACCAAGAAAGTTGACGTCACTTTGATGAAATTGTTAAAAGTCGTTTAGTGTGAAAACACTATTTTCTAAAATTTACATCCGAAGATAGAAAACTAAACGTTAGAAGCTGTTTAGTCGAAGACTTTTTGTTAATTTTAGTTCAGACCTATAAAATTTTACAAAATTTAAGAAAAGTATATCCAGATATCAATTTTAAAATGTTGTGTAAGATTGATACATTTTTTTATGAAAATTCCCTTTTATATGTAGCTTGTTTGAAACTTTTAAAAAACCTTAAATATTATTAGTATAGATTTTACAAAATCACGCAAAATAGTTTTCTATCTTTTGATGCCAAGTTTAAAAAATAGTATTTTCACAATCAACGAAATTACTGTTTTCGTAACTCAAGCACCACAAACATAAAACTACACTTCATAGATATAAGCTGAATTGTAATGGTTGATGGCACTGATCTTTAATTCATTATCATCTATTTTTGAAACTGCTTACGCGGCAGTAGAACATTTTGCAAACATGGATAAGTCTTAACTTGCTGGCTTATTATAGTTAATGACTTTGGCGTTTTTATTTCTCATTAGTGATAATTTTTCGCACTTCCTAAATCAGTTGCTTGATAACGTTTTTAAATAACTTTCTACCAAAATTCTCTATTTTACTAAAACAAAAAACAAATCGACGTTGTTTATACTATTAATAAATAAACATCCATCCTAAGTTAAATTTCAATTAATTTCTACAGATTATATCTTGAGAAATAAATATTTGAATTTTCGAATTATTTTGTATTCAGAAATCTTTTCTTTCGATGAGGCATACCGTTTGCTTTATGCAAAAATCTTCACTATCAGTTTAAATTTAAATCTTTGTAAAATTTTTCAGGAGTATTACTATTTGAAGTTATAAATAGTATCTCCCATATCATCTTTAATGATTTCTCAAAAGACTGTAAATGTCCTATGCTTTCAATAGTTTGTTGTTAAAAGTGACCTACTAAACAACTTTAATCAAATCAAGTAAACTAGCCGGTTTTAGTTTTTGGAAAACTTTTAATTCAAATCTTAACTTTCACGTTTAATTGGAACTTTGTATTCATATCTTGTACTTACTCACGCCATTTCACTACTATTTTATATTACTCTTTTCAAAATACGACAGTCAGTTTTAAAATTTTAATAAAATTTACAGAAATGATTGAAAAAATCGCGTGTAACATGTTGGTAGCTTCATCAAAAATGATTGAAGAACTGTAAAAGTGACTTAGGACGTCAACAAGGCTACTAATCTCTTTATATCCTCTGCATCTTCAAAAATTATTGCAAGCTCCACTAATATGTTTTAAATACAACTAATCACCCTTTACACCCTAAATCTGCATTCATGTACATAAATTACAAGTTTTTAGATTAAATTTCTAAAAATATTTAAAACACGTTTTGCACACTCTAAGGACCCTAGCAGTTTTTTAGAAATTCTCAATTTTACACTTTCGTTTACTTTATCACTATCACCACAACTGAAACCAACAATTAACATCACCTCGTTTCTAAACTAGCTGTTGGTTCATCATAACTTCATTCTGAAGTCGATCATCATTGAATGCGAAACGGGTTTAATGTAACATTCGTCGATATCATTAAAAATGTTAAGTAAGACTTCTCATAGCAAAAGAAGTTAATCTGTTGAAAATAGATCAGTACCTAATTAATTTACGTATCATTGCAAGCAAATAATTAAAATCTTATTGTAAAACCCAAACTTTAAAAAAAAAATTATGATTATAATTGTTTGAATAATTCGTTTTTCATCATTTGATGACGTCATCACCACATTGAACAAGTTTGGTAATTTAAAAAAATTAGATACGGAAAAATTTAATTATAGCAAACAAATTTGTTCAAATTAAAAAATTAACGAGTAGAAAGTGGTTATGATTTTATTTGGGTTTGATCTTTTGCATTCATTAAGAAAGTAGACGTCACTTTGATGAATATGTTAAAAGTCGTTTAGTGTGAAAACACTATTTTCTAAACTTTACATCCGAAGATAGAAAATTAAAAGATAGAAACTGTTTAGTCGAAGACGTTTTGTTAATTTTATTTCAGACCTATAAAAATTAACAAAATTTAAGAAAACTGTATCCAGATATCAATTTTAAAATGTTGTGTAAGATGTATACATTTTGTAATGAAAATTCTTTTCTATTTGTAGCTTGTTTGAAACTTTTAAAAAACCTGAAATATTCTTAGTTTAGATTTTACAAAATCACAAAGAATAGTTTTCGATCTTTGGATGCCAAGTTTAGAAAATATTATTTTCGAAACCAACGAATTTACCGGTTTTCGTAACTCTAGCACCACAAACATTAAACTATACTTCATAGATATAAGCTGAATTGTAATTGCTGATGACATCTGATCTTTTTACTTGAATCACATCTGAATTTGAAACTGCTTACGCAGCAGTTGAACTTTTTGAAAACATGTCTAAGTCTTAACTTGTTGGCTTAATATAGTTAATGACTTTGGCGTTTTTATCACTCATGAGTAATAAAATTTCTCACCTCGTAAGTCAGTTAGTGAAAAACGTTTTTAAATAACTTTCTACTAAAATTTTCTATTTTACTTAAACAAGAAACAAACTGACGGTGTTTATATTTTTAACCATAAATATCCATCCTAGGTTAAATTTCAATTAATTTATACAGATTATATCTTCAGAAATAAATATTTAAATTTTCGAATTATTTTGTATTCAGAAATCTTTTCTTTCGTTGAGGCATACCGTTTGCTTCATGCATAAATCTTCACTATAAGCTTAAGATTAAATCTTTGTAAAATTCTTCAGGATTATAATTATTTGAAGTTGCCAATAGTATCTTCCGTATCGTCCTTAATGATTTCTCAAAAGACTGTAAAATATTCTATGCTTTCAAGAGTTTGTCGTTAAAAGTGACCTACTAAACAGCTTTAATCAAATCAAGTAAACTAGCCGGTTTTAGTTTTGGGAAAACTTTTAAATTAAATCTTAACTTTCACGTTAAATTGGAACTTTTCATTCATATCTTGTATTTACTCACGCCATTTCACTACTATTTTATATTAATCTTTTCAAACTACGACAGTAAGTTTTAAAATTTGAATTAAATTTACAGAAATGATTGAAAAAATCGCGTGTAACATGCTGGTAACTTCATCAACAATGTTCCAAGAACTGTAAAAGTGACTTAGGACGTCAACATGCTTACTAATCTCTTTATATCCTCTGCATCTTCAAAAGTTGTTGCAAGCTCTACTAATATGTTTTAAATACAACTAATCACCCTTTATACCCTAAATGTGCATTCATGTACATAAATTACAAGTTTTAGATAAATTTCTAACAACACTTCAAACACGTTTTACAACTCTAAGGACCCTAGCAGTTTTTTAGAAATTCTCAATTTTACACTTTTGTTTACTTTATCACCATCACCACAACTGCAGCCAACAATTAACATCACCTCGTTTCTAAACTAGCTGGTGGTTCATCATAACTTCATTCTGAAGTCGATCATCATTGATTGCAAAACGGGTTTAATGCAACATTCGTCGATATCATTACAAATGTTAAGTAAGACTTCTCATAGCAAAAGGAGTTAATGTGATGAAAATACATCAGTATCTAATTAATCCACACATCAATGCAAGCAAATAAATAAATATAATGTTATATTAAAATAAAAACTTCAATAGAGAAAGTATAATTGATTATGTTTAAATATTCGTTTTTCATCATTAGATGACGTCATCAAAAAATGACCAAGTTTGGTTATAATGTTTAAACCGTATCAAGTTAAAAAACTAATATTTCGACATAAAACGCTTTTTAAACAGTAATCGTATCTCAGGCACCAAAAATATAAAAAAACTTTTTGTAAATATAAGTTGAATTGTAATGGCTGAATTCATTGACAATTGGAAGTCGATATTTTCATAAAAACTTGGTTAATTTTTGAAACTGCTTATGCAGCAGTTGAACTTTTGCAATCAGGTGTGTGTCCTAATTCAGTAATGTACTATAGTTAGTGACTTTGGCATTTTTGTCTGTAATGACTGAATAGTTTGTTTTTCATCATTTGATGACGTCATCACCACAGTGAACAAATTTTGGTATTCAAAAAAAATTATATACGAAATAATTTAATTACAGAAAACAAATTTGTTCAAATTTAAAAATTAACGAGTAGAAAGTGATTATAATTTTATTTGGGTTTGATCTTTTGCATTCATTAAGAAAGTAGACGTCACTTTGATGAATATGTTAAAAGTCGTTTGGTGTGTAAACACTATTTGTAGCTATTTTTAGCCATTTCTATTTGTAGCTTGTTTGAAACTTTTAAAAAACCTGAAATATTCTTAGTATAGATTTTACAAAATCACGCAGATTAGTTTTCTATCTTTGGATACCAAGTTTAAAAAATAGTATTTTTACACCTAATGAATTTACTGTTTTCGTAACTCAAGCACCACAAACATAAAACTACAATTCATAGATATAAGATGAAATGTAATGACCGATAGCATAGAGTTGTTTTATTTCTTATTGGATATTTTTGAAACTGCTTATGCGGCAGTTGAACTTTTTGCAAACATGATTAAGTCTTAACTTGTTGGCTTAATATAGTTAATGACTTTGGCGTTTTTATCACTCATGAGTGATAAAATTTCTCTCCGCGTAAGTTAGTTGCTGCAAAACGTTTTTAAATAACTTTCTACCAAAATTTTCTATTTTACTTAAACAAAAAACAAACTGATGCTGCTTATACTATTAACCATAAATATCCATCGTGTTTATACTATTAATAAATAAACATCCATTATAAGTTAAATTTCAATTAATTTCTACAGATTATATCTTGAGAAATAAATATTTGAATTGTTAAATTATTTTGTATTCAGAAATCTTTTATTTTGATGAGGCATACCGTTTGCTTCATGCATAAATCTTCACTATCAGTTTAAATTTAAATCTTTGTAAAATTTTTCAGAAATATTATTATTTGAAGTTATAAATAGTATCTCCCATATCATCTTTAATGATTTCTCAAAAGACTGTAAAATGTCCTATGATTTCAAGAGTTTGTTGTTAAAAGTGACCTACTAAACAACTTTAATCAAATTAATTAAACTATTTTATTTTCGTTTTTGGAAAACTTTTAATTCAAATCTTAACTTTCACGTTTAATTGGAACTTTTCATTCATATCTTGTATTTACTTATGCCATTTCACTACTATTTTATATTACTTTTTTTCAAACTACGACAGTCAGTTTTACAATTTGAATAAATATTACAGAAATGATTGAAAAAATCGCGTGTAACATGCTGGTAGCTTCATCAAAAATGTTTCAAGAACTGTAAAAGTGACTTAGTACGTCAACAAGCTTAGTAATCTCTTTATATCCTCTGCATCTTCAAAAGTTGTTGCAAGCTCTACTAATATGTTTTAAATACAACTAATTACCCTTTATACCCTAAATCTGCATTCATGTACATAAATTACAATTTTTAAATAAATTTCTAAAAATACTTTAAACACGTTTTACAACTCTAAGGACATTAGCAGTTTTTTAAAAATTCTCAATTTTACACTTTTGTTTACTTTATCACCATCACCACAACTGCAGCCAACAATTAACATCACCTCGTTTCTAAACTAGCTGTTGGTTCATCATAACTTCATTCTGAAGTCGATCATCATTGAGTGCAAAACGGGTTTAATGCAACATTCGTCGATATCATTACAAATGTTAAGTAAGACTTCTCATAGCAAAAGGAGTTAATCTGTTGAAAATAGATCAGTATCTAATTAAACCGCGGATCATTGCAAGCAAATAATTAAATTCTTATTATAAAATACAAACTTTAAAAAAGAAAGTATGATTATTATTGTTTGAATAATTCGTTTTTCATCATTTGATGACGTCATCACCAAAGTGAACAAATTTGGGTATTCAAAAAAACATTAGATACGAAATAGTTTAATAATAGCAAACAAATTTGTTCAAATTTAAAAATTAACGAGTAGAAAGTGGTTATAATTTTATTTGGGTTTGATCTTTTGCATTCAGTAAGAAAGTAGACGTCACTTTGATGAATATGTTAAAAGTCGTTTGGTGTGAAAACACAATTTTCTAAACTTTACATCCGAAGATAGAAAACTAAATGTTAGAAGCTGTATAGTCGAACATTTTTTTGTTAATTTTAGTTCAAACCTATAAAGTTTACAGAATTTAAGAAAAGTATATCCAGATATCAATTTTAAAATGTTGTGTAAGATGGATACATTTTTTTATGAAAAATCTCTTTTATTTGTAGCTTGTTTGAAACTTTTAAAAAACCTAAAAAATTCTTAGTATAAATTGTAAGAAATCACGCAGAATAGTTTTCTATATTTGGTTACCAAGTTTAAAAAATAGTATTTTCACAATCAACGAATTTACCGTTTTCGTAACTCAATTACCACAAACATAAAACTACGCTTCATAGATATAAACTGAATTGTAATGGCTGATGGCATCATTCAATAAAACATCTGTTGTTCTATTTTTGAAACTGCTTACGCGGCAGTTGAACATTTTGCAAACATGATTAAGTCTTAACTTGTTGGCTTAATATAGTTAATGACTTTGGCGTTTTTATCACTAATGAGTAATAAATTTTCTCACCTCGTAAATCAGTTGCTGAAAAACGTTGTTAAACTACTTTCTAATAAAATTCTCTATTTAACTTAAACAAAAAACAAACTGACGAAGTTTATACTGTTAATCATAAACATTCATCTTAATTTAAGTTTCAATTAATTTCTACAGATTATAACTTGAGATATAAATATTTGAATTGTTGAAATATTATGTGTCGAGAAATTTTTTATTTTGATGAGGCATACCGTTTGCTTCATGCATAAATCTTCATTATAATCTTAAGATTAAATATTTATGAAATTTTTCAGGAGTATTACCTTTTGAAGTTGTCAATAGTATCTTCCGTATCATCTTCAATGATTTCTCAAGAGACAGTAAAATATTTTATGCTTTCAAGAGTTTATTGTTAAAAGTTTAACGTTACTATTAAACAACTTTAATCAAATCAAGTAAAGTAGCCGGTTTTCGTTTTTGGAAAACTTTTAAATTAAATCTTAACTTTCACGTTTAATTGGATTTTTTAATTCATATCTTGTATTTACTCACGCCATTTCACTACTAATTTTTATTACTCTTTTCAAACTACGACAGTCAGTTTTAAAATTTGAATAATAATTAATAAAATGATTGAAAAAATCGCGTTTAACATGCCGGTGGCTTCATCATAAATGTTTCAAGAACGGTAAAAGCGACTTAGGACTTCAACAAGCTTACTAATCTCTTTCTATCCTCTGCATCTTCAAAAGTTGTTGCAAGCTCCACTAATATGTTCTAAATACAACTAATCACCCTTTACACCCTAAATCTGCATTCATGTACATAAATTACAAGTTTTAGATAAATTTCTAAAAACACTTCAAACACGTTTTACAACTCTAAGGACCCTAGCAGTTTTTTAGAGATTCTCAAATTTACACTTTCGTTTACTTTGTCACCATCACCACAACTGCAGCCAACAATTAACATCACCTCGTTTCTAAACTAGCTGTTGGTTCATCATAACTTCATTCTGAAGTCGATTATCATTGATTGTAAAACGGGTTTAATGCAACATTCGTCGATATCATTACAAATGTTAAGTAAGACTTCTCATATCAAAAGGAAGTTAATCTGATGAAAATAAATCAGTATCTAATTAATCCACGTATCATTGCAAGCAAATAAATAAATATAATGTTATATTAAAATAAGAACTTCAATAGAGAAAGTATAATTAATTATGTTTAAATATTCGTTTTTTATCATTAGATGACGTCATCAAAAAGTGACCAAGTTTGGTTATAATGTTTAAACTGTATCAACTTAAAAAACTAATATTTCGACATAAAACGCTTTTTAAACAGTAATCGTATCTCAGGCACCAAAAATATAAAAAAACTTTTTGTAAATATAAGTTGAATTGTAATGGCTGAATTCATTGACAATTGGAAGTCGATATTTTCATAAAAACTTGGTTAATTTTTGAAACTGCTTATGCAGCAGTTGAACTTTTGCAATCAGGTGTGTGTCCTAATTTAGTAATGTACTATAGTTAGTGACTTTGGCATTTTTGTCAGTAATGACTGAATAGTTTGTTTTTCATCATTTGATGACGTCATCACCACAGTGAACAAATTTTGGTATTCAAAAAAAATTATATACGAAATAATTTAATTACAGAAAACAACTTTGTTCAAATTTAAAAATTAACGAGTAGAAAGTGGTTATAATTTTATTTGGGTTTGATCTTTTGCATTCACCAAGAAAGTAGACGTCATTTTGATGAAATTGTTAAAAGTCGTTTAGTGTGAAAACACTATTTTCTAAACTTTACATCCGAAGATAGAAAATTAAATGGTAGAAGCTGTATAGTCGAATACTTTTTGTTAATTTTAGTTCAGACCTATAAAAATTAACAAAATTTAAGAAAAGTATATCCAGATATCAATTTTAAAATGTTGTGTAAAATGGATACATTTTGTAATGAAAATTCTTTTCTATTTGTAGCTTGTTTGAAACTTTTAAAAACCTGAAATATTCTTAGTTTAGATTGTACGAAATCACGCAGAATAGTTTTCTATCTTTGGATGCGAAGTTAAAAAATAGTATTTTCACACCCAACGAATTTACTGTTTTCGTAACTCAAGCACCACAAACATAAAACTACAATTAATAGATATAAACTGAATTGTAATGGCTGATGCAATCATCTTCATTTTGATCTTTATCTATTTTTGAAACTGCTTACGCAGCAGTTGAACTTTTTGCAAACATAGATAAGTCTTAACTTGTTACCTTAATATAGTTAACGACTTTGGCGCTTTTATCACTCATTAGTAAAAAAATTTCTCACCTCGTTTAGTTGTTGCTAAAAAACTTTGCTATAATACTTTTTTAGCAAAACTCTCTATTTTACTAAAACAAAAAACAAATTGACGTTGTTTATACTATTAATAAATAAACATCCATTATAAGTTTTGTTTCAATTAATTTCTACAGATTATATCTTGAGAAATAAATATTTGAATTGTTAAATTATTTTGTATTCAGAAATCTTTTTTTCGATGAGGCATATTGTTTGCTTCATGAATAAATCTTTATTATAATCTTAAGATTGAATCTTTGTAAAATTTTTCAGAAACATTATTATTTTAAGTTATCAATAGTATCTTCCTTATCGTCTTTAATGATTTCTCAAAAGACTGTAAATGTCTTATGCTTTCAAGAGTTTGTCGTTAAAAGTGACCTACTAAACAACTTTAATCAAATTAATTAAACTATTTTATTTTCGTTTTTGGAAAACTTTTAATTCAAATCTTAACTTTCACGTTAAATTGGAACTTTTCATTCATATCTTGTATTTACTCACGCCATTTCACTACTATTTTTTATTACTTTTTTTCAAACTACGACAGTCAGTTTTAAAATTTGAATAAATATTACAGAAATGATTGAAAAAATCGCGTGTAACATGCTGGTAGCTTCATCAACAATGTTTCAAGAACTGTAAACGTAACTTAGGACTTCAACAAGCTTACTAATCTCTTTATATCCTCTGCATCTTTAAAAGTTGTTGCAAGCTCCACTAACATGTTTTAGATACAACTAATCACCCTTTACACCCTAAATCTGCATTCATGTGCATAAATTACAATTTTTAGATAAATTTCTAACAACACTTCAAACACGTTTTACAACTCTAAGGACCCTAGCAGTTTTTTAGAGATTCTCAAATTTACACTTTCGTTTACTTTATCACCATCACCACAACTGCAGCCAACAATTAACATCACCTCGTTTCTAAACTAGCTGTTGGTTCATCATCACTTCAGTCTGAAGTCGATCATCATTGATTGCAAAACGGGTTTAATGCAACATTCGTCGATATCATTACAAATGTTAAGTAAGACTTCTAATAGCAAAAGAAGTTAATCTGTTGAAAATATATCAGTATCTAATTAATCCACGTATCATTGCAAGCAAATAAATAAATATAATGTTATATTAAAATAAGAACTTCAATAGAGAAAGTATAATTAATTATGTTTAAATATTCGTTTTTCATCATTAGATGACGTCATCAAAAAGTGACCAAGTTTGGTTATAATGTTTAAACCGTATCAAGTTAAAAAACTAATATTTCGACATAAAACGCTTTTTAAACAGTAATCGTATCTCAGGCACCAAAAATATAAAAAAAATTTTTGTAAATATAAGTTGAATTGTAATGGCTGAATTCATTGACAATTGGAAGTCGATATTTTCATAAAAACATGGTTAATTTTTGAAACTGCTTATGCAGCAGTTGAACTTTTGCAATCAGGTGTGTGTCCTAATTTAGTAATGTACTATAGTTAGTGACTTTGGCATTTTTGTCAGTAATGACTGAATAGTTTGTTTTTCATCATTTGATGACGTCATCACCACAGTGAACAAATTTTGGTATTCAAAAAAAATTATATACGAAATAATTTCATCACAGAAAACAAATTTGTTCAATTTTAAAAATTAACGAGTAGAAAGTGGTTATAATTTTATTTGGGTTTGATCTTTTGCATTCACCAAGAAAGAAGACGTCATTTTAATGAAGATGTTAAAAGTCGTTTGGTGTGAAAACACCTTTTTCTAAACTTTACATCCGAAGATAGAAAATTAAATGGTAGAAGCTGTATAGTCGAAGACTTTTTGTTAATTTTAGTTCAGACGTTTAAAATTTTACAAAATTTAAGAAAAGTATATCCAGATATCAATTTTAAAATGTTGTGTAAGATTGATACATTTTTTTATGAAAATTCCCTTTTATATGTAGCTTGTTTGAAACTTTTAAAAAACCTTAAATATTATTAGTATAGATTTTAAAAAATCACGCAAAATAGTTTTCTATCTTTGGATGCCAAGTTTAAAAAATAGTATTTTCACAATCAACGAATTTACCGTTTTCGTAACTCAAGCACCACAAACATAAAACTACACTTCATAGATATAAACTGAATTGTAATGGCTGATGACATCTGATCCTCACTTTGATTTCATCTATTTTTGAAACTGCTTACGCAGCAGTTGAACTTTTTGAAAACTTGTCTAAGTCTTAACTTGTTACCTTAATATAGTTAATGACTTTGGCGTTTTTATCACTCATGAGTAAAAATTTTTCTCACCTCGTTTATTTGTTGCTGAAAAATTTTGCTATAATACTTTTTTATAAAAACTCTCTATTTTACTAAAACAAAAAACAAATTGACGTTGTTTATACTATTATTAAATAAACATCCATTATAAGTTTTGTTTCAATTAATTTTTACAGATTATATCTTGAGAAATAAATATTTGAATTGTTAAATTATTTTGTATTCAGAAATCTTTTTTTCGATGAGGCATATTGTTTGCTTCATGAATAAATCTTTATTATAATCTTAAGATTGAATCTTTGTAAAATTTTTCAGAAACATTATTATTTTAAGTTATCAATAGTATCTTCCTTATCGTCTTTAATGATTTCTCAAAAGACTGTAAAATATTCTATGATTTCAATAGTTTGTCGTTAAAAGTGACCTACTAAACAACTTTAATCAAACTAATTAAACTATTTTATTTTCGTTTTTGGAAAACTTTTAATTCAAATCTTAACTCTCACGTTTAATTGGAACTTTTCATTCATATCTTGTATTTACTTATGCCATTTCACTACTATTTCATATCACTTTTTTTTCAAACTACGACAGTCAGTTTTAAAATTTGAATAAATACTACAGAAATGATTGAAAAAATCGCATGTAACATGCCGGTAACTTCATCAACAATGTTCCAAGAACTGTAAAAGTGACTTAGGACGTCAACAAGCTTAGTAATCTCTTTATATCCTCTGCATCTTTAAAAGCTGTTACAAGATCCACTAATATGTTTCAAATACAACTAATCACCCTTTACACCCTAAATCTGCATTCATGTACATAAATTACAATTTTTAGATAAATTTCTAAAAATACTTTAAACACGTTTTACAACTCTAAGGACCCTAGCAGGTTTTAAGAGATTCTCAAATTTACACTTTCGTTTAATTTATCACCATCACCACAACTGCAGCCAACAATTAACATCACCTCGTTTCTAAACTAGCTGTTGGTTCATCATAACTTCATTCTGAAGTCGATCATCATTGATTGCAAAACGGGTTTAATGCAACATTCGTCGATATCATTACAAATGTTAAGTAAGACTTCTCATAGCAAAAGGAAGTTAATCTGATGAAAATAGATCAGTATCTAATTAATCCACACATCAATGCAAGCAAATAATTAAAATCTTATTATAAAACACAAACTTAAAAAAAAAAATTATGATTATTATTGTTTAAAAAAATCGTTTTTCATCATTTGATGACGTCATCACCACATTGAACAAGCTTGGTAATTTTAAAAAAGTTAGATACGAGAAAATTTAATTACAGAAAACAAATTTGTTCAAATTTAAAAATTAACGAGTAGAAAGTGGTTATAATTTTATTTGGGTTTGATCTTTTGCATTCACCAAGAAAGTAGACGTCATTTTGATGAAATTGTTAAAAGTCGTTTGGTGCGAAAACACTATTTTCTAAACTTTACATCCGAAGATAGAAAACTAAACGTTAGAAGCTGTTTAGTCGAAGACTTTTTGTTAATTTTAGTTCAGACCTATAAAAATTTACAAAATTTAAGAAAACTATATCCAGGTATCAATTTTAAAATGTTGTGTAAGATGTATACATTTTGTAATGAAAATTCTTTTCTATTTGTAGCTTGTTTGAAACTTTTAAAAACCTGAAATATTCTTAGTTTAGATTGTACGAAATCACGCAGAATAGTTTTCTATCTTTGGATGCGAAGTTAAAAAATAGTATTTTCACACCCAACGAATTTACTGTTTTCGTAACTCAAGCACCACAAACATAAAACTACAATTAATAGATATAAACTGAATTGTAATGGCTGATGCAATCATCTTCATTTTGATCTTTATCTATTTTTGAAACTGCTTACGCAGCAGTTGAACTTCTTGCAAACATGGATAAGTCTTAACTTGTTACCTTAATATAGTTAACGACTTTGGCGCTTCTATCACTCATGAGTAAAAAAATTTCTCACCTCGTTTAGTTGTTGCTAAAAAACTTTGCTATAATAATTTTTTAGCAAAACTCTCTATTTTACTAAAACAAAAAACAAATTGACGTTGTTTATACTATTAATAAATAAACATCCATTATAAGTTATGTTTCGATTAATTTCTACAGATTATATCTTGAGAAATAAATATTTGAATTGTTAAATTATTTTGTATTCAGAAATCTTTTTTTCGATGAGGCATATTGTTTGCTTCATGAATAAATCTTTATTATAATCTTAAGATTGAATCTTTGTAAAATTTTTCAGAAACATTATTATTTTAAGTTATCAATAGTATCTTCCTTATCGTCTTTAATGATTTCTCAAAAGACTGTAAATGTCCTATGCTTTCAAGAGTTTGTCGTTAAAAGTGACCTACTAAACAACTTTAATCAAATTAATTAAACTATTTTATTTTTGTTCTTGGAAAACTTTTAATTCAAATCTTAACTTTCACGTTTAATTGAAACTTTTCATTCATATCTTGTATTTACTCACGCCATTTCACTACTATTTTTTATAACTCTTTTCGAACTACAACAGTAAGTTTTAAAATTTGAATAATAATTACCAAAATGATTGAAAAAATGGCGTGTAACATGCTGATGGCTTCATCAAAAATGTTTCAAGAACGGTAAAAGCGACTTAGGACGTCAACAAGCTTACTAATCTCTTTCTATCCTTTGCATCTTTAAAAGTTGTTGCAAGATCCACTAATATGTTTTAAATACAACTAATCACCCTTTACACCCTAAATCTGCATTCATGTACATAAATTACAAGTTTTAGATAAATTTCTAAAAACACTTCAAACACGTTTTACAACTCTAAGGACCCTAGCAGTTTTTTAGAAATTCTCAATTTTACACTTTTGTTTACTTTATCACCATCACCACAACTGCAGCCAACAATAACCATCACCTCGTTTCTAAACTAGCTGTTGGTTCATCATAACTTCATTCTGAAGTCGATCATCATTGATTGCAAAACGGGTTTAATGCAACATTCGTCGATATCATTACAAATGTTAAGTAAGTCTTCTCATAGCAAAAGGAAGTTAATCTGATGAAAATAGATCAGTATCTAATTAATCTGCGTATCATTGCAAGCAAATAAATAAATATAATGTTATATTAAAATAAAAACTTCAATAGAGAAAGTATAATTAATTATGTTTAAATATTAGTTTTTCATCATTAGATGACGTCATCAAAAAATGACCAAGTTTGGTTATAATGTTTAAACCGTATCAAGTTAAAAAACTAATATTTCGACATAAAACGCTTTTTAAACAGTAATCGTATCTCAGGCACCAAAAATATAAAAAAACGTTTTGTAAATATAAGTTGAATTGTAATGGCTGAATTCATTGACAATTGGAAGTCGATATTTTCATAAAAACTTGGTTAATTTTTGAAACTGCTTATGCAGCAGTTGAACTTTTGCAATCAGGTGTGTGTCCTAATTTAGTAATGTACTATAGTTAGTGACTTTGGCATTTTTGTCAGTAATGACTGAATAGTTTGTTTTTCATCATTTGATGACGTCATCACCACAGTGAACAAATTTTGGTATTCAAAAAAAATTATATACGAAATAATTTAATTACAGAAAACAAATTTGTTCAAATTAAAAAATTAACGAGTAGAAAGTGGTTATAATTTTATTTGGGTATGATCTTTTGCATCCAGTAAGAAAGTAAACGTCACTTTGATGAATATGTTAAAAGTCGTTTGGTGTGAAAACACAATTTTCTAAACTTTACATCCGAAGATAGAAAACTAAATGTTAGAAACTGTTTAGTCGAACATTTTTTGTTAATTTTAGTTCAAACCTATAAATTTTACAAAATTTAAGAAAAGTATATCCAGATATCAATTGTAAAATGTTGTGTAAGATGTATACATTTTGTAATGAAAATTCTTTTCTATTGGTACCTTTTCTGAAACTTTAAATAAACCTGAAATATTCTTAGTATAGATTTTACAAAATCACGCAAAATAGTTTTCTATCTTTGGATGCCAAGTTTAAAAAACAGTATTTTGACAATCAACGAATTTACCTTTTTCGTAACTCAAGCACCACAAACATAAAACTGCACTTCATAGATATAACCTGAATTGTAATGGCTGATGGCACTGATCTTCATTTTCCTTATCATCTATTTTTGAAACTGCTTACGCGGCAGTTGAACATTTTGAAAACATGATTAATTCTTAACTTATTGGCTTAATATAGTTAATGACTTTGGCGTTTTTATCACTAATGAGTAATAAATTTTCTCACCTCGTAAATCAGTTGCTGAAAAACGTTGTTAAACTACTTTCTAATAAAATTCTCTAATTAACTTAAACAAAAACAAATTGAAGAATTTTATACTATTAATCATAAACATTCATCTTAATTTAAGTTTCAATAAATTTCTACAGATTATAACTTGAGATATAAATATTTGAATTGTTGAAATATTTTGTATTCAGAATTCTGGTGTTGAGAAATCTTTTATTTTGATGAGGCATAGCGTTTGCTTCATGCATAAATCTTCATTATAATCTTAAGATTAAATATTTATCAAATTTTTCAGGAGTATTACTTTTTGAAGTTGTCATTATTATCTTCCGTATCATCTTTAATGATTTCTCAAAAGACAGTAAAATATTTTATGCTTTCAAGAGTTTGTTGTTAAAAGTGACCTATTAAACAACTTTAATCAAATCAAGTAAAGTAGCCGGTTTTCGTTTTTGGAAAACTTTTAAATTAAATCTTAACTTTCACGTTTAATTGGATTTTTTAATTCATATCTTGTATTTACTCAAGCCATTTCACTACTAATTTTTATTACTCTTTTCAAACTACGACAGTCAGTTTTAAAATTTGAATAATAATTAATAAAATGATTGAAAAAATCGCGTGTAACATGCTGGTAGCTTCATCATAAATGTTTCAAGAACGGTAAAAGCGACTTAGGACTTCAACAAGCTTACTAATCTCTTTATATCCTCTGCATCTTCAAAAGTTGTTGCAAGCTCCACTAATATGTTCTAAATACAACTAATCACCCTTTACACCCTAAATCTGCATTCATGTATATATATTACAAATCTTAGATAAATTTCTAAACACACTTCAAACACGTTTTACAACTCTAAGGACCCTAGCAGTTTTTTAGAGATTCTCAAATTTACACTTTCTTTTACTTTATCACCATCACCACAACTGCAATCAACAATTAACATCACCTCGTTTCTAAACTAGCTGTTGGTTCATCATAACTTCATTCTGAAGTCGATCATCATTGATTGCAAAACGGGTTTAATGCAACATTCGTCGATATCATTACAAATGTTAAGTAAGACTTCTCATGGCAAAAGGAAGTTAATCTGATGAAAATAGATCAGTATCTAATTAATCCACACATCAATGCAAGCAAATAAATAAATATAATGTTTTATTAAAATAAGAACTTCAATAGAGAAAGTATAATTAATTATGTTTAAATATTCGTTTTTCATCATTAGATGACGTCATCATAAAATGACCAAGTTTGGTTATAATGTTTAAACCGTATCAAGTTAAAAAACTAATATTTCGACATAAAACGCTTTTTAAACAGTAATCGTATCTCAGGCACCAAAAATATAAAAAAACTTTTTGTAAATATAAGTTGAATTGTAATGGCTGAATTCATTGACAATTGGAAGTCGATATTTTCATAAAAACTTGGTTAATTTTTGAAACTGCTTATGCAGCAGTTGAACTTTTGCAATCAGGTGTGTGTCCTAATTTAGTAATGTACTATAGTTAGTGACTTTGGCATTTTTGTCAGTAATGACTGAATAGTTTGTTTTTCATCATTTGATGACGTCATCACCACAGTGAACAAATTTTGGTATTCAAAAAAAATTATATACGAAATAATTTAATTACAGAAAACAAATTTGTTCAAATTTAAAAATTAACGAGTAGAAAGTGGTTATAATTTTATTTGGGTTTGATCTTTTGCATTCACCCAGAAAGTAGACGTCACTTTGATGAAATTGTTAAAAGTCGTTTGGTGTGTAAACACTATTTGTAGCTATTTTTAGCCATTTCTATTTGTAGCTTGTTTGAAACTTTTAAAAAACCTGAAATATTCTTAGTATAGATTTTACAAAATCACGCAGATTAATTTTCTATCTTTGGATACCAAGTTTAAAAAATAGTATTTTTACACCTAATGAATTTACTGTTTTCGTAACTCAAGCACCACAAACATAAAACTACAATTCATAGATATAAGATGAAATGTAATGACCGATAGCATACAGTTGTTTTATTGCTTATTGGATATTTTTGAAACTGCTTATGCGGCAGTTGAACTTTTTGCAAACATGATTAAGTCTTAACTTGTTACCTTAACATAGTTAATGACTTTGGCGTTTTTATCACTCATGAGTGATAAAATTTCTCTCCGTGTAAGTTAGTTGCTGCAAAACGTTTTTAAATAACTTTCTACCAAAATTTTCTATTTTACTTAAACAAAAAACAAACTGATGCTGCTTATACTATTAACCATAAATATCCATCGTGTTTATACTATTAATAAATAAACATCCATTATAAGTTAAATTTCAATTAATTTCTACAGATTATATCTTGAGAAATAAATATTTGAATTGTTGAAATATTTTGTATTCAGAAATCTTTTATTTTGATGAGGCATACCGTTTGCTTCATGCATAAATCTTCATAATCAGTTTAAATTTAAATCTTTGTAAAATTTTTCAGAAACATTATTATTTGAAGTTAAAAATAGTATCTCCCATATCGACTATAATGATTTCTCAAAAGACTGTAAAATATTCTATGCTTTCAAGAGTTTGTCGTTAAAAGTGACCTACTAAACTGCTTTAATCAAATCAAGTAAACTATTTTATTTTCGTTTTTGGAAAACTTATAATTCAAATCTTAACTTTCACGTTTAATTGGAACTTTGTATTCATATCTTGTATTTACTCACGCCATTTCACCACTATTTTATATTACTCTTTTCAAACTACGACAGTCAGTTTTAACATTTTAATGAAATTTACAGAAATGATTGAAAAAATGGCGTGTAACATGCTGGTAGCTTCATCAACAATGTTTCAAGAACGGTAAACGTGACTTAAGAAGTCAACAAGCTTACTAATCTCTTTCTATCCTCTGCATCTTCAAAAATTATTGCCAGCTCCACTAATATGTTTTAAATACAACTAATCACCCTTTACACCATAAATCTGCATTCATGTACATAAATTACAAGTTTTAGATAAATTTCTAAAAACACTTCAAACACGTTTTGCACACTCTAAGGACCCTAGCAGTTTTATAGAAATTCTCAAATTTACATTTTTTTTGTTTTATCACCATCACCACAACTGCAGCCAACAATTAACATCACCTCGTTTCTAAACTAGCTGTTGGTTCATCATAACTTCATTCTGAAGTCGATCATCATTGATTGCAAAACGGGTTTAATGCAACATTCGTCGATATCATTGCAAATGTTAAGTAAGACTTCTCATAGCAAAAGAAGTTAATCTGTTGAAAATAGATCAGTATCTAATTAATCCACACATCAATGCAAGCAAATAAATAAAATCTTATTATAAAATACAAACTTTAAAAAAGAATGTATGATTATTATTGTTTGAATAATTCGTTTTTCATCATTTGATGACGTCATCACCACAGTGAACAAATTTGGGCATTCAAAAAAACATTAGATACGAAATAGTTTAATTATAGCAAACAAATTTGTTCAAATTTAAAAATTAACGAGTAGAAAGTGGTTATAATTTTATTTGGCTTTGATCTTTTGCATTCACCCAGAAAGTAGACGTCACTTTGATGAATATGTTAAAAGTCGTTTGGTGTGAAAACACCTTTTTCTAAACTTTACATCCGAAGATAGAAAATTAAAAGATAGAAACTGTTTAGTCGAAGACGTTTTGTTAATTTTAGTTCAGACCTATAAAAATTAACAAAATTTAAGAAAACTGTATCCAGATATCAATTTTAAAATGTTGTGTAAGATGTATACATTTTGTAATGAAAATTCTTTTCTATTTGTAGCTTGTTTGAAACTTTTAAAAGACCTGAAATATTCTTAGTATAGATTTTACAAAATCACGCAAAATAGTTTTCTATCTTTGGATGCGAAGTTAAAAATTAGTATTTTCACAATCAACGAATTTACCGTTTTCGTAACTCAAGCACCACAAACATAAAACTACACTTCATAGATATAAGCTGAATTGTAATGGTTGATGGCACTGATCTTTAATTCATTATCATCTATTTTTGAAACTGCTTACGCGGCAGTTGAACATTTTGCAAACATGGATAAGTCTTAACTTGCTGGCTTATTATAGTTAATGACTTTGGCGTTTTTATTTCTCATTAGTGATAATTTTTCGCACTTCCTAAATCAGTTGCTTGATAACGTTTTTAAATAACTTTCTACCAAAATTCTCTATTTTACTAAAACAAAAAACAAATCGACGTTGTTTATACTATTAATAAATAAACATCCATCCTAAGTTAAATTTCAATTAATTTCTACAGATTATATCTTGAGAAATAAATATTTGAATTTTCGAATTATTTTGTATTCAGAAATCTTTTCTTTCGATGAGGCATACCGTTTGCTTTATGCAAAAATCTTCACTATCAGTTTAAATTTAAATCTTTGTAAAATTTTTCAGGAGTATTACTATTTGAAGTTATAAATAGTATCTCCCATATCATCTTTAATGATTTCTCAACAGACTGTAAATGTCCTATGCTTTCAATAGTTTGTTGTTAAAAGTGACCTACTAAACAACTTTAATCAAATCAAGTAAACTAGCCGGTTTTAGTTTTTGCAAAACTTTTAATTCAAATCTTAACTTTCACGTTTAATTGGAACTTTTCATTCATATCTTGTATTTACTTATGCCATTTCACTACTATTTTATATTACTCTTTTCAAAATACGACAGTCAGTTTTAAAATTTTAATAAAATTTACAGAAATGATTGAAAAAATTGCGTGTAACATGTCGGTAGCTTCATCAAAAATGATTGAACAACTGTAAAAGTGACTTAGGACGTCAACAAGCTTACTAATCTCTTTATATCCTCTGCATCTTCAAAAGTTGTTGCAAGCTCCACTAATATGTTCTAAATACAACTAATCACCCTTTACACCCTAAATCTGCATTCATGTACATAAATTACAAGTTTTAGATAAATTTCTAAAAACACTTCAAACACGTTTTACAACTCTAAGGACCCTAGCAGTTTTTTAGAGATTCTCAAATTTACACTTTCGTTTACTTTGTCACCATCACCACAACTGCAGCCAACAATTAACATCACCTCGTTTCTAAACTAGCTGTTGGTTCATCATAACTTCATTCTGAAGTCAATCATCATTGAGTGCAAAACGGGTTTAATGCAACATTCGTCGATATCATTACAAATGTTAAGTAAGACTTCTCATAGCAAAAGAAGTTAATCTGTTGAAAATAGATCAGTACCTAATTAATTTACGTATCATTGCAAGCAAATAATTAAAATCTTATTATAAAACCCAAACTTTAAAAAAAAATTATGATTATAATTGTTTGAATAATTCGTTTTTCATCATTTGATGACGTCATCACCACATTGAACAAGTTTGGTAATTTAAAAAAATTAGATACGGAATAATTTAATTACAGAAAACAAATTTGTTCAAATTTAAAAATTAACGAGTAGAAAGTGGTTATAATTTTATTTGGGTTTGATCTTTTGCATTCACCAAGAAAGAAGACGTCATTTTAATGAAATTGTTAAAAGTCGTTTAGTGTGAAAACACTATTTTCTAAACTTTACATCCGAAGATAGAAAATTAAATGGTAGAAGCTGTATAGTCGAAGACTTTTTGTTAATTTTAGTTCAGACCTATAAAAATTAACAAAATTTAAGAAAAGTATATCCAGATATCAATTTTAAAATGTTGTATAAGATGTATACATTTTTTTATGAAAATTCCCTTTTATATGTAGCTTGTTTGAAACTTTTAAAAAACCTTAAATATTATTAGTATAGATTTTACAAAATCACGCAAAATAGTTTTCTATCTTTTGATGCAAAGTTTAAAAAATAGTATTTTCACAATCAACGAATTTACCGTTTTCGTAACTCAAGCACCACAAACATAAAACGACACTTCATAGATATAAGCTGAATTGTAATGGTTGATGGCACTGATCTTTAATTCATTATCATCTATTTTTGAAACTGCTTACGCGGCAGTTGAACAATTTGCAAACATGATTAAGTCTTAACTTGCTGGCTTAAAATAGTTAATGACTTTGGCGTTTTTATCACTCATGAGTAATAAAATTTCTCACCTCGTAAGTCAGTTGTTGAAAAACGTTGTCAAATAACTGTCTGCCGAAATTTTATATTTTACTTAAACAAGAAACAAACTGACGAAGTTTATACTATTAATAAATAAACATCCATTATAAGTTTTGTTTCGATTAATTTCTACAGATTATATCTTGAGAAATAAATATTTGAATTGTTAAATTATTTTGTATTCAGAAATCTTTTTTTCGATGAGGCATACCGTTTGCTTCATGCAAAAATCTTCACTATCAGTTTAAATTTAAATCTTTGTAAAATTTTTCAGAAACATTATTATTTGAAGTTATCAATAGTATCTTCCTTATTGTCTTTAATGATTTCTCAAAAGACTGTAAATGTCCTATGCTTTCACGAGTTTGTCGTTAAAAGTGACCTACTAAACAACTTTAATCAAATCAAGTAAACTATTTTATTTTCGTTTTTGGAAAACTTTTAATTCAAATCTTAACTTTCACGTTTAATTGGAACTTTTCACTCATATCTTGTATTTACTTATGCCATTTCACTACTATTTTATATTAATCTTTTCAAACTACGACAGTCAGTTTTAAAATTTGAATAAATATTACAGAAATGATTGAAAAAATCGCGTGTAACATGCTGGTAGTTTCATCAAAAATGTTTCAAGAACGGTAAAAGCGACTTAGGACTTCAACAAGCTTACTAATCTATTTCAAATCTCTGCATCTTCAAAAATTATTGCAAGCTCCACTAATATGTTTTAAATACAACTAATCACCCTTTACACAATAAATCTGCATTCATGTACATAAATTACAATTTTTAGATAAATTTCTAAAAATACTGCAAACACGTTTTACAACTCTAAGGACCCTAGCAGTTTTTTAGAGATTCTCAAATTTACACTTTTGTTTACTTTATCACCATCACCACAACTGCAGCCAACATTTAACATCACCTCGTTTCTAAACTAGCTGTTGGTTCATCATAACTTCATTCTGAAGTCGATCATCATTGAATGCAAAACGGGTTTAATGCAACATTCGTCGATATCATTACAAATGTTAAGTAAGACTTCTCATAGCAAAAGGAAGTTAATCTGATGAAAATAGATCAGTATCTAATTAATCCACACATCAATGCAAGCAAATAAATAAATATAATGTTATATTAAAATAAGAACTTCAATAGAGAAAGTATAATTAATTATGTTTAAATATTCGTTTTTCATCATTAGATGACGTCATCAAAAAATGACCAAGTTTGGTTATAATGTTTAAACCGTATCAACTTAAAAAACTAATATTTCGACATAAATCGCTTTTTAAACAGTAATCGTATCTCAGGCACCAAAAATATAAAAAAACTTTTTGTAAATATAAGTTGAATTGTAATGGCTGAATTCATTGACAATTGGAAGTTGATATTTTCATAAAAACTTGGTTAATTTTTGAAACTGCCTATGCAGCAGTTGAACTTTTGCAATCAGGTGTGTGTCCTAATTTGGTAATGTACTATAGTTAGTGACTTTGGCATTTTTGTCAGTAATGACTGAATAGTTTGTTTTTCATCATTTGATGACGTCATCACCACAGTGAACAAATTTTAGTATTCAAAAAAAATTATATACGAAATAATTTAATTACAGAAAACAAATTTGTTCAAATTTAAAAATTAACGAGTAGAAAGTGGTTATAATTTTATTTGGGTTTGATCTTTTGCATTCACCAAGAAAGTAGACGTAATTTTGATGAAATTGTTAAAAGTCGTTTAGTGTGATAACACTATTTTCTAAACTTTACATCCGAAGATAGAAAATTAAATGGTAGAAGCTGTATAGTCGAAGACTTTTTGTTAATTTTAGTTCAGACCTATAAAAATTTACAAAATTTAAGAAAATTATATCCAGATATCAATTTTAAAATGTTGTGTAAGATGGATACATTTTGTAATGAAAATTCTTTTCTATTTGTAGCTTGTTTGAAACTTTTAAAAAACCTTAAATATTATTAGTATAGATTTTACAAAATCACGCAAAATAGTTTTCTATCTTTGGATGCCAAGTTTAAAAAATAGTATTTTCACAATCAACGAATTTACCGTTTTCGTAACTCAAGCACCACAAACATAAAACTACACTTCATAGATATAAACTGAATTGTAATGGTTGATGGCACTGATCTTTATTTTCATTGTCATCTATTTTTGAAACTGCTTACGCAGCAGTTGAACATTTTGCAAACATGGATAAGTCTTAACTTGTTGGCTTAAAATAGTTAATGACTTTGGCGTTTTTATCACTCATGAGTAATAAAATTTCTCACCTCGTAAGTCAGTTGTTGAAAAACGTTTTTAAATAGCTGTCTACCAAAATTTTCTATTTTACTTAAACAAGAAACAAACTGACGGTGTTTATAATATTAATCATAAATATCCATCCTAAGTTAAATTTCAATTATTTTCTACAGATTATATCTTGAGAAATAAATATTTGAATTTTCGAATTATTTTGTATTCAGAAATCTTTTCTTTCGATGAGGCATACCGTTTGCTTCATGCAAAAATCTTCACTATCAGTTTAAATTTAAATCTTTGTAAAATTTTTCAGAAACATTATTATTTTAAGTTATCAATAGTATCTTCCTTATCGTCTTTAATGATTTCTCAAAAGACTGTAAAATGTCCTATGCTTTCAAGAGTTTGTTGTTAAAAGTGACCTACTAAACAACTTTAATCAAATTAATTAAAATATTTTATTTTCGTTTTGGAAAACTTTTAATTCAAATCTTAACTTTCACGTTTAATTGGAACTTTTCATTCATATCTTGTATTTACTCACGCCATTTCACTACTATTTTATATTACTCTTTTCAAAATACGACAGTCAGTTTTAAAATTTTAATGAAATTTACAGAAATGATTGAAAAAATCGCGTGTAACATGCTGGTAGTTTCATCAAAAATGATTGAAGAACTGTAAAAGCAACTTAGGACTTCAACAAGCTTACTAATCTCTTTGTATCTTCTGCATCTTCAAAAGTTGTTGCAAGCTCAACTTATATGTTTTAGATACAACTAATCACCCTTTACACCCTAAATCTGCATTCATGTACATAAATTTCTAACAACACTTCAAACACGTTTTACAACTCTAAGGACCCTAGCAGTTTTTTAGAAATTCTCAATTTTACACTTTTGTTTACTTTATCGCCATCACCACAACTGCAGCCAACAATTAACATCACCTCGTTTTTAAACTAGCTGTTGGTTCATCATAACTTCATTCTGAAGTCAATCATCATTGATTGCAAGACGGGTTTAATGCAACATTCGTCGATATCATTACAAATGTTAAGTAAGACTTCTCATAGCAAAAGGAAGTTAATCTGATGAAAATAGATCAGTATCTAATTAATCCACACATCAATGCAAGCAAATAAATAAATATAATGTTATATTAAAATAAAAACTTCAATAGAGAAAGTATAATTAATTATGTTTAAATATTCGTTTTTCATCATTAGATGACGTCATCAAAAAGTGACCAAGTTTGGTTATAATGTTTAAACCGTATCAAGTTAAAAAACTAATATTTCGACATAAAACGCTTTTTAAACAGTAATCGTATCTAAGGCACCAAAAATATAAAAAAACTTTTTGTAAATATAAGTTGAATTGTAATGGCTGAATTCATTGACAATTGGAAGTCGATATTTTCATAAAAACTTGGTTAATTTTTGAAACTGCTTATGCAGCAGTTGAACTTTTGCAATCAGGTGTGTGTCCTAATTTAGTAATGTACTATAGTTAGTGACTTTGGCATTTTTGTCAGTAATGACTGAATAGTTTGTTTTTCATCATTTGATGACGTCATCACCACAGTGAACAAATTTTGGTATTCAAAAAAAATTATATACGAAATAATTTAATTACAGAAAACAAATTTGTTCAAATTTAAAAATTAACGAGTAGAAAGTGGTTATAATTTTATTTGGGTTTGATCTTTTGCATTCAATAAGAAAGTAGACGTCACTTTGATGAATATGTTAAAAGTCGTTTGGTGTGTAAACACTATTTGTAGCTATTTTTAGCCATTTCTATTTGTAGCTTGTTTGAAACTTTTAAAAAACCTGAAATATTATTAGTATAGATTGTACAAAATCACGCAGATTAGTTTTCTATCTTTGGATACCAAGTTTAAAAAATAGTATTTTTACACCTAATGAATTTACCGTTTTCGTAACTCAAGCACCACAAACATAAAACTACAATTCATAGATATAAGATGAAATGTAATGACCGATAGCATAGAGTTGTTTTATTTCTTATTGGATATTTTTGAAACTGCTTATGCGGCAGTTGAACTTTGTGCAAACATGATTAAGTCTTAACTTGTTACCTTAACATAGTTAATGACTTTGGCGTTTTTATCACTCATGAGTGATAAAATTTCTCTCCGCGTAAGTTAGTTGCTGCAAAACGTTTTTAAATAACTGTCTACCGAAATTTTATATTTTACTTAAACAAGAAACAAACTGACGGTGTTTATACTTTTAATCATAAATATCCATCCTAAGTTAAATTTCAATTAATTTCTACAGATTATATCTTGAGAAATAAATATTTGAATTTTCGAATTATTTTGTATTCAGAAATCTTTTCTTTCGATGAGGCATACCGTTTGCTTCATGCATAAATCTTCATAATCAGTTTAAATTTAAATCCTTGTAAAATTTTTCAGAAACATTATTATTTGAAGTTAAAAATAGTATCTCCCATATCATCATTAGTGAATTCTCAAAAGACTGTAAAATGTCCTATGCTTTCAATAGTTTGTTGTTAAAAGTGACCTACTAAACAACTTTAATCAAATTAATTAAAATATTTTATTTTCGTTTTTGGAAAACTTTTAATTCAAATCTTAACTTTCACGTTAAATTGGAACTTTTCATTCATATCTTGTATTTACTCACGCCATTTCACTACTATTTTTATAACTCTTTTCGAACTACGACAGTCAGTTTTAAAATTTGAATAATAATTACCAAAATGATTGAAAAAATCGCGTGTAACATGCCGGTAACTTCATCAAAAATGTTTCAAGAACGGTAAACGTAACTTAAGAAGTCAACAAGCTTACTAATATCTTTATATCCTCTTCATCTTCAAAAGTTGTTGCAAGATCCACTAATATGTTTTAGATACAACTAATCACCCTTTACACCCTAAATCTGCTTTCATGTACATATATTACAAGTTTTAGATTAAATTTTTAAACACGTTTTCACAGTCTACAGACCCTAGCAGGTTTTAAGAGATTCTCAAATTTACACTTTGTTTACTTTATCACCATCACCACAACTGCAGCCAACAATTAACATCACCTCGTTTCTAAACTAGCTGTTGGTTCAACATCACTTCATTCTGAAGTCGATTATCATTGATTGTAAAACGGGTTTAATGCAACATTCGTCGACATCATTACAAATGTTAAGTAAGACTTCTCATAGCAAAAGGAAGTTAATCTGATGAAAATAGATCAGTATCTAATTAATCCACACATCAATGCAAGCAAATAAATAAATAAATAAATATAATGTTATATTAAAATAAGAACTTCAATAGAGAAAGTATAATTAATTATGTTTAAATATTCGTTTTTCATCATTAGATGACGTCATCAAAAAGTGACCAAGTTTGGTTATAATGTTTAAACCGTATCAAGTTAAAAAACTAATATTTCGACATAAAACGCTTTTTAAACAGTAATCGTATCTCAGGCACCAAAAATATAAAAAAACTTTTTGTAAATATAAGTTGAATTGTAATGGCTGAATTCATTGACAATTGGAAGTCGATATTTTCATAAAAACTTGGTTAATTTTTGAAACTGCTTATGCAGCAGTTGAACTTTTGCAATCAGGTGTGTGTCCTAATTTAGTAATGTACTATAGTTAGTGACTTTGGCATTTTTGTCAGTAATGACTGAATAGTTTGTTTTTCATCATTTGATGACGTCATCACCACAGTGAACAAATTTTGGTATTCAAAAAAAATTATATACGAAATAATTTAATCACAGAAAACAAATTTGTTCAATTTTAAAAATTAACGAGTAGAAAGTGGTTATAATTTTATTTGGGTTTGATCTTTTGCATTCACCAAGAAAGAAGACGTCATTTTAATGAAGATGTTAAAAGTCGTTTGGTGTGAAAACACCTTTTTCTAAACTTTACATCCGAAGATAGAAAATTAAATGGTAGAAGCTGTATAGTCGAAGACTTTTTGTTAATTTTAGTTCAGACGTTTAAAATTTTACAAAATTTAAGAAAAGTATATCCAGATATCAATTTTAAAATGTTGTGTAAGATTGATACATTTTTTTATGAAAATTCCCTTTTATATGTAGCTTGTTTGAAACTTTTAAAAAACCTTAAATATTATTAGTATAGATTTTAAAAAATCACGCAAAATAGTTTTCTATCTTTGGATGCCAAGTTTAAAAAATAGTATTTTCACAATCAACGAATTTACCGTTTTCGTAACTCAAGCACCACAAACATAAAACTACACTTCATAGATATAAGCTGAATTGTAATGGCTGATGACATCTGATCCTCACTTTGATTTCATCTATTTTTGAAACTGCTTACGCAGCAGTTGAACTTTTTGAAAACTTGTCTAAGTCTTAACTTGTTACCTTAATATAGTTAATGACTTTGGCGTTTTTATCATTCATGAGTAAAAATTTTTCTCACCTCGTTTATTTGTTGCTGAAAAATTTTGCTATAATACTTTTTTATAAAAACTCTCTATTTTACTAAAACAAAAAACAAATTGACGTTGTTTATACTATTATTAAATAAACATCCATTATAAGTTTTGTTTCAATTAATTTTTACAGATTATATCTTGAGAAATAAATATTTGAATTGTTAAATTATTTTGTATTCAGAAATCTTTTTTTCGATGAGGCATATTGTTTGCTTCATGAATAAATCTTTATTATAATCTTAAGATTGAATCTTTGTAAAATTTTTCAGAAACATTATTATTTTAAGTTATCAATAGTATCTTCCTTATCGTCTTTAATGATTTCTCAAAAGACTGTAAAATATTCTATGATTTCAATAGTTTGTCGTTAAAAGTGACCTACTAAACAACTTTAATCAAACTAATTAAACTATTTTATTTTCGTTTTTGGAAAACTTTTAATTCAAATCTTAACTCTCACGTTTAATTGGAACTTTTCATTCATATCTTGTATTTACTTATGCCATTTCACTACTATTTCATATCACTTTTTTTTCAAACTACGACAGTCAGTTTTAAAATTTGAATAAATATTACAGAAATGATTGAAAAAATCGCATGTAACATGCCGGTAACTTCATCAACAATGTTCCAAGAACTGTAAAAGTGACTTAGGACGTCAACAAGCTTAGTAATCTCTTTATATCCTCTGCATCTTTAAAAGCTGTTACAAGATCCACTAATATGTTTCAAATACAACTAATCACCCTTTACACCCTAAATCTGCATTCATGTACATAAATTACAATTTTTAGATAAATTTCTAAAAATACTTTAAACACGTTTTACAACTCTAAGGACCCTAGCAGGTTTTAAGAGATTCTCAAATTTACACTTTCGTTTACTTTATCACCATCACCACAACTGCAGCCAACAATTAACATCACCTCGTTTCTAAACTAGCTGTTGGTTCATCATAACTTCATTCTGAAGTCGATCATCATTGATTGCAAAACGGGTTTAATGCAACATTCGTCGATATCATTACAAATGTTAAGTAAGACTTCTCATAGCAAAAGGAAGTTAATCTGATGAAAATAGATCAGTATCTAATTAATCCACACATCAATGCAAGCAAATAATTAAATATAATGTTATATTAAAATAAAAACTTCAATAGAGAAAGTATAATTAATTATGTTTAAATATTCGTTTTTCGTCATTAGATGACGTCATCAAAAAGTGACCAAGTTTGGTTATAATTTTTAAACCGTATCAAGTTAAAAAACTAATATTTCGACATAAAACGCTTTTTAAACAGTAATCGTATCTCAGGCACCAAAAATATAAAAAAACTTTTTGTAAATATAAGTTGAATTGTAATGGCTGAATTCATTGACAATTGGAAGTCGATATTTTCATAAAAACTTTGTTAATTTTTGAAACTGCTTATGCAGCAGTTGAACTTTTGCAATCAGGTGTGTGTCCTAATTTAGTAATGTACTATAGTTAGTGACTTTGGCATTTTTGTCAGTAATAACTGAATAGTTTGTTTTTCATCATTTGATGACGTCATCACCACAGTGAACAAATTTGGGTATTTAAAAAAAAATTAGATGCGAAATAATTTATATATAGCAAACAAATTTGTTCAAATTTAAAAATTAGCGAGTAGAAAGTGGTTATAATTTTATTTGGGTTTGATCTTTTGCATTCAGTAAGAAAGTAGACGTCACTTTGATGAATATGTTAAAAGTCGTTTGGTGTGAAAACACAATTTTCTAAACTTTACATCCGAAGATAGAAAACTAAATGTTAGAAGCTGTTTAGTCGAACATTTTTTGTTAATTTTAGTTCAAGCCTATAAATTTTACAAAATTTAAGAAAAGTATATCCAGATATCAATTTTAAAATGTTGTGTAAGATGGATACATTTTTTTATGAAAATTATCTTTTATTTGTAGCTTGTTTGAAACTTTTAAAAAACCTAAAAATTTCTTAGTATAAATTGTAAGAATACACGCAGAATAGTTTTCTATATTTGGTTACCAAGTTTAAAAAATAGTATTTTTACAATCAACGAATTTACTGTTTTCGTAACTCAAGCACCACAAACATAAAACTACACTTCATAGATATAAACTGAATTGTAATGGCTGATGGCATCATTCTATAAAACATCAGTTGTTCTATTTTTGAAACTGCTTACGCGGCAGTTGAACATTTTGCAAACATGATTAAGTCTTAACTTGTTGGCTTAATATAGTTAATGACTTTGGCGTTTTTTTCACTAATGAGTAACAAATTTTCTCACCTTGTATATCAGTTGCTGAGAAACGTTGTTAGACTACTTTCTAATAAAATTCTCTATTTAACTTAAACAAAAACAAACTGACGAAGTTTATACTATTAATAAATAAACATTCATCTTAATTTAAGTTTCAATTAATTTCTATAGATTATAACTTGAGGTATAAATATTTGAATTGTTGAAATATTTTGTATTCAGAAATCTTGTGTTGAGAAATCTTTTATTTTGATGAGGCATACCGTTTGCTTCATGCATAAATCTTCATTATAATCTTAAGATTAAATCTTTATGAAATTTTTCAGGAGTATTACCTTTTGAAGTTGTCAATATTATCTTCCATATCATCTTTAATGATTTCTCAAAAGACAGTAAAATATTTTATGTTTTCAAGAGTTTATTGTTAAAAGATTAACGTTACTATTAAACAACTTTAATCAAATCAAGTAAAGTAGCCGGTTTTCGTTTTGGGAAAAATTTTAAATTAAATCTTAACTTTCACGTTTAATTGGAACTTTTCATTCATATCTTGTATTTACTCACGCCATTTCACTACTATTTTTTATTACTCTTTTCAAACTACGAGAGTCAGTTTTAAATTTTGAATTAAAATTACAGAAATGATTGAAAAAATCGCGTGTAACATGCTGGTAGCTTCATCAAAAATGTTTCAAGAACTGTAAAAGTGACTTAGGACGTCAACATGCTTACTAATCTCTTTATATCCTCTGCATCTTCAAAAGTTGTTGCAAGCTCTACTAATATGTTTTAAATACAACTTATCACCCTTTATACCCTAAATGTGCATTCATGTACATAAATTACAAGTTTTAGATAAATTTCTAACAACACTTCAAACACGTTTTACAACTCTTAGGACCCTAGCAGTTTTTTAGAAATTCTCAATTTTACACTTTCGTTTACTTTATCACCATCACCACAACTGCAGCCAACAATTAACATCACCTCGTTTCTAAACTAGCTGTTGGTTTATCATAACTTCATTCTGAAGTCGATCATCATTGAATGCAAAACGGGTTTAATGCAACATTCGTCGATATCATTACAAATGTTAAGTAAGACTTCTCATAGCAAAATGAGTTAATCTGTTGAAAATAGATCAGTATCTAATTAATCCACACATCAATGCAAGCAAATAAATAAATATAATGTTTTATTAAAATAAGAACTTCAATAGAGAAAGTATAATTAATTATGTTTAAATATTCGTTTTTCGTCATTAGATGACGTCATCAAAAAGTGACCAAGTTTGGTTATAATGTTTAAACCGTATCAAGTTAAAAAACTAATATTTCGACATAAAACGCTTTTTAAACAGTAATCGTATCTCTTGCACCAAAAATATAAAAAAACTTTTTGTAAATATAAGTTGAATTGTAATGGCTGAATTCATTGACAATTGGAAGTCGATATTTTCATAAAAACTTGCTTAATTTTTGAAACTGCTTATGCAGCAGTTGAACTTTTGCAATCAGGTGTGTGTCCTAATTTAGTAATGTACTATAGTTAGTGACTTTGGCATTTTTGTCAGTAATGACTGAATAGTTTGTTTTTCATCATTTGATGACGTCATCACCACAGTGAACAAATTTTGGTATTCAAAAAAAATTATATACGAAATAATTTAATTACAGAAAACAAATTTGTTCAAATTTAAAAATTAACGAGTAGAAAGTGGTAATAATTTTATTTGGGTATGATCTTTTGCATTCAGTAAGAATGTAGACGTCACTTTGATGAATATGTTAAAAGTAGTTTGGTGTGTAAACACTATTTGTAGCTCTTTTTAGCCATTTCTACTTGTAGCTTGTTTGAAACTTTTAAAAAACCTGAAATATTCTTAGTATAGATTGTACAAAATCACGCAGATTAGTTTTCTATCTTTGGATACCAAGTTTAAAAAATAGTATTTTTAGAATCAACGAATTTACTGTTTTCGTAACTCAAGCACCACAAACATAGAACTACAATTCATAGATATAACATGAAATGTAATGACCGATAGCATAGAGTTGTTTTATTTCTTATTGGATATTTTTGAAACTGCTTATGCGGCAGTTGAACTTTTTGCAAACATGATTAAGTCTTAACTTGTTACCTTAACATAGTTAATGACTTTGGCGTTTTTATCACTCATGAGTGATAAAATTTCTCTCCGCGTAAGTTAGTTGCTGCAAAACGTTTTTAAATAACTTTCTACCAAAATTTTCTATTTTACTTAAACAAAAAACAAACTGATGCTGCTTATACTATTAACCATAAATATCCATCGTGTTTATACTATTAATAAATAAACATCCATTATAAGTTAAATTTCAATTAATTTCTACAGATTATATCTTGAGAAATAAATATTTGAATTGTTAAATTATTTTGTATTCAGAAATCTTTTATTTTGATGAGGCATACCGTTTGCTTCATGCATAAATCTTCACTATCAGTTTAAATTTAAATCTTTGTAAAATTTTTCAGAAATATTATTATTTGAAGTTATAAATAGTATCTCCCATATCATCTTTAATGATTTCTCAAAAGACTGTAAATGTCCTATGCTTTCAAGAGTTTGTTGTTAAAAGTGACCTACTAAACAGCTTTAATCAAATTAATTAAACTATTTTATTTTCGTTTTTGGAAAACTTTTAATTCAAATCTTAACTTTCACGTTTAATTGGAACTTTTCATTCATATCTTGTATTTACTTATGCCATTTCACTACTATTTTATATTAATCTTTTCAAACTACGACAGTTAGTTTTAAAATTTGAATAAATATTACAGAAATGATTGAAAAAATCGCGTGTAACATGCTGGTAGCTTCATCAACAATGTTCCAAGAACTGTAAAAGTGACTTAGGACGTCAACATGCTTACTAATCTCTTTATATCCTCTGCATCTTTAAAAGCTGTTACAAGATCCACTAATATGTTTTAAATACAACTAATCACCCTTTACACCCTAAATCTGCATTCATGTACATAAATTACAATTTTTAAATAAATTTCTAAAAATACTTTAAACACGTTTTACAACTCTAAGGACATTAGCAGTTTTTTAAAAATTCTCGATTTTACACTTTTGTTTACTTTATCACCATCACCACAACTGCAGCCAACAATTAACATCACCTCATTTCTAAACTAGCTGTTGGTTCATCATAACTTCATTCTGAAGTCGATCATCATTGATTGCAAAACGGGTTTAATGCAACATTCGTCGATATCATTACAAATGTTAAGTAAGACTTCTCATAGCAAAAGAAGTTAATGTGATGAAAATAAATCAGTATCTAATTAATCCGCACATCAATGCAAGCAAATAATTAAAATCTTATTATAAAACACAAACTTTAAAAAAAAATTATGATTATTATTGTTTAAAAAAATCGTTTTTCATCATTTGATGACGTCATCACCACATTGAACAAGCTTGGTAATTTTAAAAAAGTTAGATACGAGAAAATTTAATTACAGAAAACAAATTTGTTCAAATTTAAAAATTAACGAGTAGAAAGTGGTTATAATTTTATTTGGGTTTGATCTTTTGCATTCACCAAGAATGTAGACGTCATTTTGATGAAATTGTTAAAAGTCGTTTGGTGCGAAAACACTATTTTCTAAACTTTACATCCGAAGATAGAAAACTAAACGTTAGAAGCTGTTTAGTCGAAGACTTTTTGTTAATTTTAGTTCAGACCTATAAAAATTTACAAAATTTAATAAAACTATATCCAGGTATCAATTTTAAAATGTTGTGTAAGATGTATACATTTTGTAATGAAAATTCTTTTCTATTTTTAGCTTGTTTGAAACTTTTAAAAACCTGAAATATTCTTAGTTTAGATTGTACGAAATCACGCAGAATAGTTTTCTATCTTTGGATGCGAAGTTAAAAAATAGTATTTTCACACCCAACGAATTTACTGTTTTCGTAACTCAAGCACCACAAACATAAAACTACAATTAATAGATATAAACTGAATTGTAATGGCTGATGGCAGTCATCTTCATTTTGATATTCATCTATTTTTGAAACTGCTTACGCAGCAGTTGAACTTCTTGCAAACATGGATAAGTCTTAACTTGTTACCTTAATATAGTTAACGACTTTGGCGCTTTTATCACTCAAGAGTAAAAAAATTTCTCACCTCGTTTATTTGTTGCTAAAAAACTTTGCTATAATACTTTTTTAGCAAAACTCTCTATTTTACTAAAACAAAAAACAAATTGACGTTGTTTATACTATTAATAAATAAACATCCATTATAAGTTATGTTTCGATTAATTTCTACAGATTATATCTTGAGAAATAAATATTTGAATTGTTAAATTATTTTGTATTCAGAAATCTTTTTTTCGATGAGGCATATTGTTTGCTTCATGAATAAATCTTTATTATAATCTTAAGATTGAATCTTTGTAAAATTTTTCAGAAACATTATTATTTTAAGTTATCAATAGTATCTTACTTATCGTCTTTAATGATTTCTCAAAAGACTGTAAATGTCCTATGCTTTCAAGAGTTTGTCGTTAAAAGTGACCTACTAAACAACTTTAATCAAATCAAGTAAACTATTTTATTTTCGTTTTTGGAAAACTTTTAATTCAAATCTTAACTTTCACGTTTAATTGGAACTTTTCATTCATATCTTGTATTTACTCACGCCATTTCACTACTATCTTATATTAATCTTTTCAAAATACGACAGTCAGTTTTAAAATTTGAATAAATATTACAGAAATGATTGAAAAAATCGCATGTAACATGCCGGTAACTTCATCAAAAATGTTTCAAGAACTGTAAAAGTGACTTAGGACGTCAACAAGCTTACTAATATCTTTATATCCTCTGCATCTTTAAAAGCTGTTACAAGATCCACTAATATGTTTTAAATACAACTAATCACCCTTTACACCCTAAATCTGCATTCTTGTACATAAATTACAAGTCTTACATAAATTTCTAACAACACTTCAAACACGTTTTGCAACTCTAAGGACCCTAGCAGTTTTTTAGAAATTCTCAAATTTACACTTTCGTTTACTTTATCACCATCACCACAACTGCAGCCAACAATTAACATCACCTCGTTTCTAAACTAGCTGTTGGTTCATCATAACTTCATTCTGAAGTCGATCATCATTGATTGCAAAACGGGTTTAATGCAACATTCGTCGATATCATTACAAATGTTAAGTAAGACTTCTCATAGAGAAAGGAGTTAATCTGTTGAAAATAGATCAGTATCTAATTAATCCACACATCAATGCAAGCAAATAATTAAAATCTTATTATAAAATACAAACTTAAAAAAAAAAGTATGATTATTATTGTTTGAATATTTCGTTTTTCATCATTTGATGACGTCATCACCACAGTGAACAAATTTAGGTATTCAAAAAAAATTATATACGAAATAATTTAATAATAGCAAACAAATTTGTTCAAATTTAAAAATTAACGAGTAGAAAGTGGTTATGATTTTATTTGGGTATGATATTTTGCATTCAGTAAGAAAGTAGACGTCACTTTGATGAATATGTTAAAAGTCGTTTGGTGTGAAAACACAATTTTCTAAACTTTACATCCGAAGATAGAAAACTAAATGTTAGAAGCTGTTTAGTTGAACATTTTTTGTTAATTTTAGTTCAAACCTATAAAGTTTACAGAATTTAAGAAAAGTATATCCAGATATCAATTTTAAAATGTTGTGTAAGATGGATACATTTTTTTATGAAAATTCTCTTTTATTTGTAGCTTGTTTGAAACTTTTAAAAAACCTAAAAAATTCTTAGTATAAATTGTAAGAAATCACGCAGAATAGTTTTCTATATTTGGTTACCAAGTTTAAAAAATAGTATTTTTACAATCAACGAATTTACTGTTTTCGTAACTCAAGCACCACAAACATAAAACTACGCTTTAAAGATATAAACTGAATTGTAATGGCTGATGGCATCATTTAATAAAACATCTGTTGTTCTATTTTTGAAACTGCTTACGCGGCAGTTGAACATTTTGCAAACATGATTAAGTCTTAACTTGTTGGCTTAATATAGTTAATGACATTGGCGTTTTTATCACTAATGAGTAATAAATTTTCTCACCTCGTAAATCAGTTGCTGAAAAACGTTGTTAAACTACTTTCTAATAAAATTCTCTATTTAACTTAAACAAAAAACAAACTGACGAAGTTTATACTGTTAATCATAAACATTCATCTTAATTTAAGTTTCAATTAATTTCTATAGATTATAACTTGAGATATAAATATTTGAATTGTTGAAATATTATGTGTCGAGAAATTTTTTATTTTGATGAGGCATACCGTTTGCTTCATGCATAAATCTTCATTATAATCTTAAGATTAAATATTTATGAAATTTTTCAGGAGTATTACCTTTTGAAGTTGTCAATATTATCTTCCGTATCATCTTCAATGATTTCTCAAGAGACAGTAAAATATTTTATGCTTTCAAGAGTTTATTGTTAAAAGTTTAACGTTACTATTAAACAGCTTTAATCAAATCAAGTAAAGTAGCCAGTTTTCGTTTTTGGAAAACTTTTAAATTAAATCTTAACTTTCACGTTTAATTGGATTTTTTAATTCATATCTTGTATTTACTCACGCCATTTCACTACTAATTTTTATTACTCTTTTCAAACTACGACAGTCAGTTTTAAAATTTGAATAATAATTAATAAAATGATTGAAAAAATCGCGTGTAACATGCCGGTGGCTTCATCATAAATGTTTCAAGAACGGTAAAAGCGACTTAGGACTTCAACAAGCTTACTAATCTCTTTCTATCCTCTGCATCTTCAAAAGTTGTTGCAAGCTCCACTAATATGTTTTAAATACAACTAATCACCCTTTACACCCTAAATCTGCATTCATGTACATAAATTACAAGTTTTAGATAAATTTCTAAAAACACTTCAAACACGTTTTACAACTCTAAGGACCTTAGCAGTTTTTTAGAGATTCTCAAATTTACACTTTCGTTTACTTTATCACCATCACCACAACTGCAGCCAACAATTAACATCACCTCGTTTCTAAACTAGCTGTTGGTTCATCATAACTTCATTCTGAAGTCGATCATCATTGATTGCAAAACGGGTTTAATGCAACATTCGTCGATATCATTACAAATGTTAAGTAAGACTTCTCATATCAAAAGGAAGTTAATCTGATGAAAATAGATCAGTATCTAATTAATCCACACATCAATGCAAGCAAATAATTAAATTCTTATTATAAAACACAAACTTTAAAAAAAAAATTATGATTATTATTGTTTAAAAAAATCGTTTTTCATCATTTGATGACGTCATCACCACATTGAACAAGCTTGGTAATTTTAAAAAAGTTAGATACGAGAAAATTTAATTACAAAAAACAAATTTGTTCAAATTTAAAAATTAACGAGTAGAAAGTGGTTATAATTTTATTTGGGTTAGATCTTTTGCATTCACCAAGAAAGTAGACGTCATTTTGATGAAATTGTTAAAAGTCGTTTGGTGCGAAAACACTATTTTCTAAACTTTACATCCGAAGATAGAAAACTAAACGTTAGAAGCTGTTTAGTCGAAGACTTTTTGTTAATTTTAGTTCAGACCTATAAAAATTTACAAAATTTAAGAAAACTATATCCAGGTATCAATTTTAAAATGTTGTGTAAGATGTATACATTTTGTAATGAAAATTCTTTTCTATTTGTAGCTTGTTTGAAACTTTTAAAAACCTGAAATATTCTTAGTTTAGATTGTACGAAATCACGCAGAATAGTTTTCTATCTTTGGATGCGAAGTTAAAAAATAGTATTTTCACACCCAACGAATTTACTGTTTTCGTAACTCAAGCACCACAAACATAAAACTACAATTAATAGATATAAACTGAATTGTAATGGCTGATGCAATCATCTTCATTTTGATCTTTATCTATTTTTGAAACTGCTTACGCAGCAGTTGAACTTCTTGCAAACATGGATAAGTCTTAACTTGTTACCTTAATATAGTTAACGACTTTGGCGTTTTTATCACTCATGAGTAAAAATTTTTCTCACCTCGTTTATTTGTTGCTGAAAAACTTTGCTATAATACTTTTTTATAAAAACTCTCTATTTCACTAAAACAAAAAACAAATTGACGTTGTTTATACTATTAATAAATAAACATCCATTATAAGTTGTTTCGATTAATTTTTACAGATTATATCTTGAGAAATAAATATTTGAATTGTTAAATTATTTTGTATTCAGAAATCTTTTTTTCGATGAGGCATATTGTTTGCTTCATGAATAAATCTTTATTATAATCTTAAGATTGAATCTTTGTAAAATTTTTCAGAAATATTATTATTTTAAGTTATCAATAGTATCTCCCATTTCATCTTTAATGATTTCTCAAAAGACTGTAAAATATTCTATGATTTCAAGAGTTTTTTGTTAAAAGTGACCTACTAAACAATTTTAATCAAATTAATTAAACTATTTTATTTTCGTGTTTGCGAAACTTTTAATTCAAATCTTAACTTTCACGTTTAATTGGAACTTTTCATTCATATCTTGTTTATACTTATGCCATTTCACTACTATTTTATATTAATCTTTTCAAACTACGACAGTCAGTTTTAAAATTTGAATAAATATTACAGAAATGATTGAAAAAATCGCATGTAACATGTCGGTAACTTCATCAACAATGTTCCAAGAAATGTAAAAGTGACTTAGGACGTCAACAAGCTTACTAATCTCTTTATATCCTCTACATCTTTAAAAGCTGTTACAAGATCCACTAATATGTTTCAAATACAACTAATCACCCTTTACACCCTAAATCTGCATTCTTGTACATAAATTACAAGTCTTACATAAATTTCTAACAACACTTCAAACACGTTTTACAACTCTAAGGACCCTAGCAGTTTTTTAGAAATTCTCAATTTTACACTTTCGTTTACTTTGTCACCATCACCACAACTGCAGCCAACAATTAACATCACCTCGTTTCTAAACTAGCTGTTGGTTCATCATAACTTCATTCTGAAGTCGATCATCATTGAATGCAAAACGGGTTTAATGCAACATTCGTCGATATCATTACAAATGTTAAGTAAGACTTCTCATAGCAAAAGGAAGTTAATCTGTTGAAAATAGATCAGTATCTAATTAATCCACACATCAATGCAAGCAAATAAATAAATATAATGTTTTATTAAAATAAAAACTTCAATAGAGAAAGTATAATTAATTATGTTTAAATATTCGTTTTTCATCATTAGATGACGTCATCATAAAATGACCAAGTTTGGTTATAATGTTTAAACCGTATCAAGTTAAAAAACTAATATTTCGACATAAAACGCTTTTTAAACAGTAATCGTATCTCAGGCACCAAAAATATAAACAAACTTTTTGTAAATATAAGTTGAATTGTAATGGCTGAATTCATTGACAATTGGAAGTCGATATTTTCATAAAAACTTGGTTAATTTTTGAAACTGCTTATGCAGCAGTTGAACTTTTGCAATCAGGTGTGTGTCCTAATTTAGTAATGTACTATAGTTAGTGACTTTGGCATTTTTGTCAGTAATGACTGAATAGTTTGTTTTTCATCATTTGGTGACGTCATCACCACAGTGAACAAATTTTGGTATTCAAAAAAAATTATATACGAAATAATTTAATTACAGAAAACAAATTTGTTAAAATTTAAAAATTAACGAGTAGAAAGTGTTTATAATTTTATTTTGGTTTGATCTTTTGCATTCACCCAGAAAGTAGACGTCACTTTGATGAAATTGTTAAAAGTCGTTTGGTGCGAAAACACTATTTTCTAAACTTTACATCCGAAGATAGAAAATTAAATGATAGAAGCTGTATAGTCGAAGACTTTTTGTTAATTTTAGTTCAGACCTATAAAAATCTACAAAATTTAAGAAAAGTATATCCAGATATCAATTTTAAAATATTGTGTAAGATGTATACATTTTGTAATGAAAATACTTTTCTATTTGTAGCTTGTTTAAAACTTTTAAAAAACCTGAAAATTCTTAGTATAGATTGTACGAAATCACGCAGAATAGTTTTCTATCTTTGGATGGGAAGTTAAAAAATAGTATTTTCACACCCAACGAATTTACCGTTTTTTTTAACTCTAGCACCACAAACATTAAACTACAATTCATAGATATAAGCTGAATTGCAATGGCTTATGGCATGGACATCTCCAGCTGAATTTGTAAATTTTTGAAACTGCTTACGCAGCAGTTGAACTTCTTGCAAACATGATTAAGTCTTAACTTGTTAGCTTAAAATAGTTAATGACTTTGGCGTTTTTATCACTCATGAGTAATAAAATTTCTCACCTCGTAAGTCAGTTGTTTAAAAACGTTTTTAAATAACTTTCTACCAAAATTTTCTATTTTACTTAAACAAGAAACAAACTGACGGTGTTTATACTTTTAACCATAAATATCCATCGTAAGTTAAATTTCAGTTAATTTCTACAGATTATATCTTGAGAAATAAATATTTGAATTTTCGAATTATTTTGTAATCAGAAATCTTTTCTCTTGATGAGGCATACCGTTTGCTTCATGCATAAATCTTCACTATAAGCTTAAGATTAAATCTTTGTAAAATTCTTCAGGAGTATAACTATTTGAAGTTGCCAATAGTATCTTCCGTATCGTCTTTAATGATTTCTCAAAAGACTGTAAAATATTCTATGCTTTCAAGAGTTTGTCGTTAAAAGTGACCTACTAAACAACTTTAATCAAATCAAGTAAAGTAGCCGGTTTTGTTTTTGGAAACTTTTAAATTAAATCTTAACTTTCACGTTTAATTGGAACTTTTCATTCATATCTTGTATTTACTCACGCCTTTTCACAACTACTTTAATTACTATTTTCAAACTACGACAGTCAGTTTTACAATTTGAATAAAAGTTACAGAAATGATTGAAAAAATGGCGTGTAACATGCCGGTAACTTCATCAACAATGTTCCAAGAACTGTAAAAGTGACTTAGGACTTCAACAAGCTTAGTAATCTCTTTCTATCCTCTGCATCTTTAAAAGTTGTTGCAAGCTCCACTAATATGTTTTAGATACAACTAATCACCCGTTACACCCTAAATCTGCTTTCATATACATATATTACAAGTTTTAGATTAAATTTTTAAAAATACCTCAAACACGTTTTACAACTCTAAGGACCCTAGCAGTTTTTTAGAAATTCTCAATTTTACACTTTTGTTTACTTTATCACCATCACCACAACTGCAGCCAACAATTAACATCACCTCGTTTCTAAACTAGCTGTTTCTTCATCATAACTTCATTCTGAAGTCGATCATCATTGAATGCAAAACGGGTTTAATGCAACATTCGTCGATATCATTACAAATGTTAAGTAAGACTTCTCATAGCAAAAGAAGTTAATGTGATGAAAATACATCAGTATCTAATTAATCTGCGGATCATTGCAAGCAAATAATTAAAATCTTATTATAAAATACACACTTTAAAAAAGAAAGTATGATTATTATTGTTTGAATAATTCGTTTTTCATCATTTGATGACGTCATCACCACAGTGAACAAATTTGTGTATTCAAAAAAAAAGTTAGATACGGAATAATTTAATTATAGAAAATAAATTTGTTCAAATCTAACAATTAACGAATAGAAAGACCTAAACAACCAAAAAACTAATAAAACAACTGAATCAAAAAAAGCAAAAATACATTCAAAAGGAATTAAATGAAATAGAGGAAATTAGCTTATGGTATCAGCACCCTAGCCAACAACAAGACAATCTTTCATCTTTCACAGAGTCTATTTTAACGAGAAAGTCCTTCAACTTAGTGAGGCAAAAATATTGGCTGTTTAACATAAGGAATTTCTCTGAATTCACACTAACATTAAGACCAGAAGCAAAAAACGAAACCTATTTTTATTATCGTAGTAATACTGTCAGTTACAAAGCCAATAGTGCTTATAGCTAACAACAAAAACTAAATTTTACGAGCAAAGTGATAACTGAAAATTTTTTTTAATTCAAGTAGCTGAACGTAAATTTTTGAAATAACTTTCTGCTTAAAAAACTTGACTTAGTTTGCTTTGAATATCACCTAACAATTCATTAATAATTTCTAGATACTGATTACAGAATTCTTTATACTGTAAACAGGTTTTATTCTGAAGTAGTAATCTTAAACAAGGTTTCTGATGTATTACTAAAAAGAACTATTATAGTTTACTTCAGAAACCCTTAACTACTCAACGCTTAAACAAATCGTGCCATTTACACTTACTAGTCTCTGCACATAAGCTAACTACATTTTCGTTTCTCAAATCTAGCCCTTAATCAACAGACTTTGAAACCCTAAATTTTGATAACTATTGTAGAATCTGAATACTGGTTTTATCAAAACCAGCACTGTAGCAGGATGTCTTCAAAACCACGAGGCTTGTTTATGAGTAGCTATAATAGCTGCATTTAGCTTACATAAAGTATAATAAAATATAAGAGACTAAATTTTCCATTTTGCTTTATTAGAAAATTACAACAATCTAATAAGATGAGTCGAAAGAAAAATCAAGACAGTGTTTGAAGACATCGAGTTTTAATATTTTCTGTTTCCATCAGTTTATACTAATGAATAAGGATGAGTTTTTTAAACAAAATCTTTTGATTGTCTAATAGATCTCTTCTTATAAAACCATACTACAAAAACTACAATCAATGACATGAAAAAACATCCAATTAAGCTAGAAATAACTGCATAAGAATTGAAAGCTTCATATGAGCTTTCACTAAAGTTAAAAAAGGAGCCATCAATAAACTTTAAAGCTTCTGCCATCACTGGATTTTCTTTGGAGCAAATAAACGGCCATTTTTCTGAATCATCGATTTTCAGAGCAGTAATCTGGTCAAAATATCGCCCAATGACAAAGTTGTTGTTATCACTACCAAACACATCTTCAAGACGTTGCTCTTTTTGAAAAATATCTCTTTCAGCCAAAGATTTTATTTCATCTTCTGCTGGAAATCCAATCCTGTAGAGCTTTAGCTCACGATATGCGATCTTAAATTCGTCAACTGTTTTAAGACAGTTATTAAGATGTCCCAAGGCCGAATCAAAGCGTTCAGTATTGTTGAGATTTGCCAATGTTTCGTTGAATTTCCCACAAAATTCTCTGGAATCGGCTAAACTCATTGGTTCTTCGACTATTCGAAAAGATTCTTGGTCTTTTTGGAATTCGTAAATACAAGGATTCATCTTGTTGGTACTTTAAAAAAAAACATGTTAAATAAAAAACAAATATTTCAGAAACTAGCTATCATAACTAAAATATTATTTATATTTTCAAAATTAAACACTAAAACGTTCATAGATTGAAATATTAAATATTTTAAAATTATCAAAAAATACCAAAAAATATATTTTCTTAGCTTTAACTGTAAGTGTCGAGGTTTGAAATGGTTTTCTCAACTGGTTTTGTGCTTTTTAACTTGTTTCAAAAATAGTTTTTTTTTAAATTTTAATCACAAAAACGAAGAATAAATAAAATAACTTCGTATGCGATTTTGAAATCATCATTTTGCCACGAAAAAAGTTGAACGAATTGTTTATCAAAGTTTCAACAAAAAAATTAAATATCACAAATTTAGTTAAAGAAATGTAAAATGAAATTTTGTAGTTTATATTTAAAAGTAAAAACCAATAATTTACTTTCTAATACTTTTATTTTTCACAATCAAGAAACCTTTTTCGACATTATTTTTTTACGAAGTAAACTGATCAAAGTTCATGAAGTTTTTTTATATTAGAGGAAAATCGTTAATTGTTGAAGCTCAGTTTGGAACTCTTTTGGCTATTTATCCCCAACTTTTGGCTATCTCCAATTAACAGACTTTCAAAAAGTTAGATCTAAATAAAAAATTTAAAAATTCGAAATTAAATTAAAGAAAATCGAACTTAATGCTTATAAATTTGTAAAAGTCCTTCTGTGTGGCGAAGCGTTTACCCACCAAGTGAGTTGTTCCGGGTTTGATACAAGTTCGAATATTGTCTAGAAAAGCCAATATTAAATAACCATAGTGGAAACCTGTTGCATGGGCAACAATTGGATAACTTCTGTCCTTACGTATAAACATATTGTTGTTTGAGGATCTATCAAAAAGCAAACGCAACATCAGCCCTCGTCTTCGCGAAGGATACTTGCAAGTGCGATATGAAATCGCTCAACATCATCAATCAACATCAACCAGAAACTAGGAAGATATCGGATCGCTCCGAAAATAAAATAAGAAAAAGAAATCTTAAAACCATCATCACTTACAACCCATCCTCGATTATAGGAGAAGTAGTCCTTATATTTCTATTTATTTAAATTTACAAATAGGTAGTCTTTTGTTTGCACCGAACACTAAGTTTTGTTTAAAGATTATTATTATTATTAGTATTAAAGATTCAAATGAGCTTCTGATTTGCTAAATAATATATATCCGAAGCAATTAAAACTACATTTTAAAATATTTTTGTTTATGTTTGTTTTAAAATTTTATTTATTATTATTTATAATATTATATATATTTATAAAATATTTATATATTTTATTCAACTGGTTTATTTGTAAAATTGTATTCATGCAAATTGAAAATCAGTAGAACTAAAAAGTTTGCTTTTCGTGCTTTTAATTCAAATATTCTGCAGAATAATTTTCAAATTGAATAAAGTTTTTTTTCGTTTTTAGTAATTAAGAAAAAAAAAACTCGACATGAAAACTAATTCAGCAAACTTTTGTTTAGTCAGAGATAGAGACTAACAATTCTCTGTACTTTCCACGCTTTAACTTCTTATTGTATATCGCTTTAAAATTTGAATTTATTTTGCCTAATATTAAATTGTTGTTGATGTAGATTAACAGTTTTTAAATTTTCAATATGAAAGCTTTTTTGACAAAAGCTTTTGGATGGCTCTACAACTCGTATTTTAAAACTATCAATCCTGCTTCAAATTCAATCCTTCAAACACCACCGCTAGAAGTCTTTTTAACCCTTCAATCAAAACTTGTGGAAAGATTCTCTGAAACTATTAGGAGAAATAGTACTATTGACCCAACTTCATTAACATTTATTTTTGCTGTTAAAGTAATGATCACAAGTTTTGTAATATCTGTCATTTCTTTGTGGGGTTTAGTTATTTATCATCGAAAGCTGTTTATAAGTTTTCAAAAAGATAAAAAAAGAATTAAAAAGGAATTGATGGAAGTAAGTACATTGGATAGTTGTGATATAAATGATGATAGAAACATGAAAACTGAATTTAATCAAAAGACACGGAAGGAACTGTCAAAAAAATCTTGACTAATTTTCTACATGTCTGAATAAAACTTCTTCAATTATTTTCATGAAAAGTTTATTATGAACTACGTGAATATTTGAGTTAAAACATTTTCAAATAATCCATAATTTTGTGTTCTTTTCAACTTTGATAATAGAGATTTTAAACTTGTATTTGAGAATTTGTTAGTTTGTGAAATGATTTGTTATCGTTTAATAAAGTTGTGATCTTATTATTAAGAGACTGTTTATTATAATTTGATTTAATTAGTTTTAGTTCAAACAACAAATTACTTCAGAAACTTTTTTTTCATGTTAGAATCTATAATTGTAGTAACCTTTCAACAAAACTTTGCGTTCCCAGTATCTGCCTGAATAACCAGAAGTAAGATTAGATTCCTTAAATTCTCTAAAATGTAAAAAAATAAAAGACTTTAAACTCAATATCACATCATCTGTTGAACGGTTGAATCATTTAGTAATTTGCTCTTTATCAGAAAAAGAATTGTTTGAAAAGTAATTCAGGTTATTAAAGATGTTTATAAAAGCATTTTTGTAATCAAGAGAACAAAAAAATATATTTTTTATAAATTAAAGACAAGGTTTCTGTTGGTTTTTGTTCGGCGTTTTTTATTAGTTAGATAGACATGAAATTGAGTTTCAGTGCAAACCATTCTTTAATCCATTTAAATAAAGTAAATAAGTAAATACATTTCAGATTTAACTTTGACTAATTCAGCGGATATAGATTTGCTGATATCGGATTAAAGGTTTCAATTAAAATTAGAAGCGGTAGAAGTTATGTCCATGGCTCTACAAATTTAAATCCCATTTGCTTCATCTGTTTGTTTTAAAATATTTTTTAAATTTGTTTTGCTCACGTCACTACAGGTGAGATGGAACCAGGAGAGGTATTATTTGTTTATCATTTAAATTCTTGTAAACTTTCTTAATTATTTTCGACAAAATGTTCTTATTACTAAATTATCAATTATTATTAATTACATTTTAAGATTGTTAAAGTTGACAATCACTTTTTATTCAGCATTTTATTTTAAAATTCCAAAAAAAGGTGGCGAAAAAATTAGCATAAACTAATAGATAACTAAAAAGTGGGCATTACTATATCTACTTGTATTTAATTTCTAAGCTCAACACAAAAATTTACCTTTTTGTATTTAAAGTTATAACTTTAATTTTTCAATTAGTTCTAAATATCTGAATATATTTGAACTTCAAACTTTTTAAATAATTTAATTGATTGTTGATTTGATTTTCTATCTTTATTTTTTGAAGATTTACTTTTTTGAACTCTTTTTGTCAGAAAGTCAAAAAGAATAAATTTAAAAACCCATAATACTTCTTCATAATTATAAATGAAATAAGTTTTGCAAATTTTGATAAAAATTCTTGAATAACATTTTGATTGTGTATTTTTTTTATCTTAAGTTTTACTTTTAGTGTTAAGAGCGATAAAAGAGTTTTTTTTTTTCTATTCAAAATCTTCATGTTTTAGCAAACAATGATAACATTTAAAAGTTTTTTTAATTTATTCTTTTTATCAAATTATTATTCATTTGTTTTTGCAAAATATTATTCAAAACATCAACAAGTTTTTACAAGAAAATAAGAGATAAAGAAAATGTTATTATAGAAATTATCTTATGCTTTATTGATTTTAGTTTTATTACCTTAGTTTTATTTTTTTCACAGTTTAAACTTTTTTAAAAACTTTATTCTTGATAAAATTCAAATCAATTTTTAAGTAAAATCCTGATTAAAAAGGATTGATAAATTCTTAAAGTATTAAATTACTAAATTTTGTCAAGGACTAAAAATTAGTTTTTTTTAGGTTCTTGTTAGCTAAAAACTTGAAAGTATTTGCTTTAATAAAGTTATTTTAGAAAAAAAGTCAGACTTTAATGTTTAATTCTAGAAAAATACATCTAAAAAGATAAATTAATATGTTTTAAACAAAAAACAGCCTTTAGAATAAGTTTAAGAGTTTAAATTTTATAAATTGTATTACTTGAGCTGAATTATTTAATTCTTTTTTTAAAATATTAGTTTAAAGTCAGTCTAAGGGGTAGTTTCCTGTATTTTCAGTTTTGAGTTTTCGTCACTTGGTGGCAGTAAAGTCTTAAACCTTTTTTTTGTAAATTTAGTTGGTAATCGCTTAAGCCTCTTATTTATACCAACAGCCGTCTGACTAGCAGTAAGATTTTTTATAGAATTATTCTAGTTTTTACTTAAAAGTTTGTATATTTATTGATTTACTTTTATTGAATAAAGCTATTTTGAAAGATATCATAAGTATTTTGTTTTCTTATCTCAAGTTTACAAAATTAAAGGTAATTTTATTTATCTAAACAGCACTTAAAAAGAAATTTTATTTATTTTTTTTACTCTTGTAATTTCTCATAACATATCTTTATTTTGTGGTTTATCAAGCCTGCTACATATTAACATATTAGCAATTAATTCATTTTAAATTCATTTTAAATCATTATTTGAATCTAATTAAATTCTATCACAGCTTTCATCAAAGCTTTTAACACATTTTGGTGATTAGTGATTTCATTTTTATTAAATCAAGTAAATGCTTTAACTAGAGTTAGTATAAGTTCAATTAGTACTTTTATAAATTTTCAACAATTATTGAAACAACCAAAAAACTAAAAGATTGTTGATGTTATCATTAAGAAGTTGTTTTTATCTTGTAGGTTGTTTTGATCAATTTAAAACCTAAGAAAATAAATTAAACTTAGTAAAAAAAATACAGTAGCCTTGTTTTTAAAGTGTTTTTATTTCGAAAGTGTTTTTGTTTTTGAATCACTTTTATTCTAAAATAAAGTTTTATTATCATCAAAAATTAACTTTTAAAAAGATAGGAACAAATATAAAACAAAATTATTACCTTTTTTCAAAATCTTAAGTTTAGTTTAGATTAGTGTTTCATATAAAATAAGGTTAATCAAAAATACCTGTCAGAGCAAAACAAATAATTTGAACAGGCAGTTTTTATTAGATGAAAACGATATTTTTTTGATAATCTTCATATTTTTAATAATTTTGATATTTTTCTAATTATTTTTTTTCTTATTATGTTTAACATCTAAAAACGTTTTTTTAGTTTTTTCTTTATTTGAATAATGGAAGCGCAACAGTTCGTAGATTTAATGCCTCTGACAGAAAATGAACCCGAAAATTATTTTTCTGTATATCCAGGTGAGAAATTGAATATTCAAATCGATAATTGATTCAAAATAATTGAAAGTATTTTCTGAAATTACACAATTTTTTTATTAGAGTATTCATCAGTAACTACCGGTCTCGTTTTCCATCCCACTGTGCAGCCATTATCTGTTAGCCGCGCATGTAAGCTTACAACTCTACACCCTTCCAGATTTTAAAATCATTTTCTTTTAAGTGGTTTGCTTAATTTGTGGTGATAAAAAAACTGGTAAGCATTATGGTGCCTACAGCTGCGATGGTTGCAAAGGGTTTTTTCGTCGTTCTATTCGAATTAAGCGAGAATACAAATGTCGGTTAGTTGGTGTTTTGTGTTAATTAATCATAAAGGTTTTTATAATAAAATTTCTAAAGGTGCAATGACAATACAATTTTTCAAACTTTAAATCGAATAGATTTATTAATTAATTGAGAGATACCGAAATGTTACAACATCATTAACTTTAAGATCACCTATTATATAAACATTATATATTGAAGGTTTAATCAAAGCTGTGTTGTGGATAAACGCAGCAGAAACCAATGCCGATATTGCCGCTTGAAGAAGTGCTTCAGTGCTGGAATGAGAAGAGAAGGTTCATATTTAACTAAAAAGCTGAAATATTTTTCATGAGTTTAATAACTCAATTCAATTTCTTATTTGAAAACAAATTCAAAGTTTTAAAAAAGACATTAGTTTTTATTAACTACTTTTGACGTTTTGTTTATTTACTTTAGCTGTTCAAAAAGAAAGAGATCAGATTAAAATGAAGGGTTCTCTTAATGAAGAAGAAGATCTGGTACCAATCGTAACTTTGCTAAAAGCTGAAGGCAAGACTCAAGCAAGTAATATAAAAGAAGATGAAGTTTGTTGTTCTCAGGTCTTACAAACTGAAATGTTTTCTTTATTCAAAAACTGTGTATTTTATCTGTTCATAAAATCTATAATTTCATGTCAAGAAAAAAAGCTTGTAAAATTTTTTAAGTAGTTTTTGATAAGAATAATTTGTTGCATTGAAACTTTTTTGGTCTTTATACATTTTTAATTTTGTATAAATTTGAAATCAAATCAAATTTTGATTAATCACTATTTATTTTGCTTTGGTTTTCTAAATAATATTTTTCTAATTTCATTACAAAAGCTAAAACTTAACACATTTGATTTAAGGATAACTAAAAAACAACTTTGTTTATCATTTTATAAATAGACTGACTTATCAATATATCATCAAGATTTTTACTTTTTTAGACAAATGATGATGAGACATTTGGTTCTGATAAAAGAACAGTTGCATCCGTAAAAGACATTGGAGATTCGATGACACAGGAAGTGGTTGCTTTGGTTAACTGGGCGAAATCTATCCCTGTATTCACTACACTATCAGAGCAAGATCAGGTTTCTACTTGAGTCTTTAATTTAATGCTGATCAAAAAATGCTTTTATCTTACTTATATATAGATATGACAATTACTATATATAAAAAACGCCTTGCAGAGAAATAGCCTTCAATGTTATTAAACAATCTACTTTAAACCAATTGAAAGTTTTCAAACAACTACTTGATTAGATGAAAAGGATAATCAAAAAACTAATTGAAGCAGATTTATTCAATTCAAACATTTACAGATTTGCTTTAATCAATTTACAAATAAGACTTATTCTAATGTTGATCAAAAAATGCTTTTTTATTTAATCTTATTCATATATAGATATGACAATTGCTGTATATAAAAAACGCCTCGTAGAGAAATAGCTCCTGTAGCTTTTTATGATAAACATTGAGCTATCTACTTTAAAACAATTGAAAGTTGTCAAATAACAAACAACTTGACTAGATGAAAGGGCCAATTAATAAAAAAAATAATTGAAATAAATCTCAATTCAAATCTTTGTAATTCAACTTATCTACTTACTTAATCATAATTTAAAAATTCAATTCACAAGATTCATAACTCGCTTAATTCAATCTCTTACTATTCATAGGTGAAGCTGATACATGCACATGCATGTAAGAACTTGGTGATGGGTGTTGCTAAGCGCTCGTATGACTATCTAGATATTCTCCTACTCGGCAACAACACTGTCATACCGCGGTAAGTGTTCTCCCTTGTGTCTAAAAAATTTTATTTTAACATCGATAGTATAGCCAATAAATAAATATATTCTTGATGCTGTCAGTATTTTCAAACTTGTAGTAATGACAGCAAGAAAGTTTAATTAGAAACATAAAATTTATGAACTAAACATCTGCTCAAATGTATCAATGAATAAAAGTCTTGTCAGCTGTAACCTCTTTTCAAAGATCTGGGTTAGGAACTAACTGAAGTCGAAAATCTGAAAATTGTTTTTAATTGAATTTTCCAAAATCTGTTTCGTCAATTTGTTATTCAATTTCTATTTCTTTGTTTTTCCTGTGAATCTTTTCTATTTTTAAAATGTGTTCAATAGTTAGGTAGACTTATCAACACATCCACATCAATTTCTACATTTTGAAGACCTTTAAATCATTCCAATTAATTAAAACACTTTTTTTACACTTTTCGTTTTTATATTATCAACATTCCATGTAATTGTTCACTGTTATATGCCTTGGGTGATATCGAAATACCATGTGTTACATCTTTTGCTTTTTATATTTCTAATTTAATAAATGTTATTTGTGAGAATGTGTGTTAGCGAGAGGTGCTCTTTTCAGGTATCCTCCTTCGCATTTATTGAAATAAATAAATAAATAAATATTTAATTTTAGAAAATTGATTATTTTGGCTTAATTTGTTATCCAAAATTTTGTATTGTGTCATATTTGCAAACTTTCTTTTTCTTACTAATCTTGTTTTCAGTGAAAACTGCATCCAGCCGGAAGTCAAGGTTATTACCGATCGTATTATGGATGAGCTTGTGGCTCCTGTGGCTGAATTGGGATTAGATGAGACAGAATTCGCTTGTCTGAAAGCTTTGATATTTTTTGATTTTGGTAATACAGTTAAAAATCTTTAATATTTTTTTAATATCTTTTATTTGTAGCTGACGTGAAGACTTTGTCTTCTAGAAGCCAAGTTGAGAGTATAAGAAGAAGCATATTACGTAATTTAGAAGATTACATTAACAATCTTCAATTTGAGACTAGAGGAAGGTAACTAAAAATCGAAATACTCAAAAATATGTTCTTTTGAATCAATGGAAGTTGCTGATTGAAGTCGAACTAATCTGAGATTTTGTTGTTTTTAGATTTGGGGAAATATTGTTACTTCTGCCTATCTTGCAAAGTATTTCAGCACAAGTGGTTGACTTGATTGATTTTATCCACAAAACTGGAATTGCTGTTGTTGATAAATACCTTCAGGAGATTATACTTCAAGGTAAGATCAAGATCAGATCCTAAAACATTTAAAAATTTTGAAATTTTGTATTCAGATACCTTAAAATTTCCAATTTTATGATAATTCAATTATTGAAATTTCTTACTTTATCAAAAACTTCTGATAAAAAAGAAATTAAAACTAAATATATATATCTTTATTTAGGAAGACGAGGTTTCTTCCCATTATACTCCTAAGAAGATATAAGAAGAAAGATCTTAAATCCTGATCAGCAATAAGTGCTCTGATGGTTTCATCGTTGAATTTCTGAACTTCTATATAATTATAAATATGTCTCAAATTAAATGTAATTTTCTATCAACGATTTTTACATCAATGTTCGTTTCATAAATCTCAATTAAAATTTCATCAGATTTTCTTTTGATGTTTTTTTCTTAAGAAGATAATTTTTTGAGATTTTGAAGTAGAAATTAAAAAAGATTTTTCGTTCATAACCCTAACCTTTTCCGACTGGATTAGATTTATGAGTTGATCATCAGATGATAAAGATCCTCTCCAACTTCTGCAAACACAGAGCTCCATGAGCTTTAGCAACGTTGTTCACAAGTTATATAATGGAAAGTCTTGACGAAAGTCTTTCCAAAAAGACCTGAAAAGGATCTGAATGAAATAGAATTGGATTAACTTGTGACAAAAATGAGACTAAAAACTAACCGCTAAATGACAGAAAAGCTCTTCATCTACTTGTCAGAGAGATTCCTCGCTTAGAAAATAGCTTTCAACTTCAGTTTTTACTTCAATATTAAAATGATTTCTACTATAATGATAATTTAACAACATTTTTATTTCTTGAGATGAAAAGTGTTAACATTTTAAGAACGATTTTAATTGGTCAAAATCGAAATACTGCTACTTACTCTTTGAAAAAGTTTTGTTTTTGGTTTCTTTTTATCAGCAAAAATGCAATTGAGGTCAAGATATTTTCAATTACTGTTTTTACATACTAGTTTTTACAATATTAAAATTTCAGAAAAAAAAACTTTTAAACAATCTTTTATTTGTAAAAAGATTTTTAATTAAGTCTTAATGTGAGAAAGTTGAAATCTAGCATTCAATGATGTAGTCTTTTTCCCTTTTTTTTATGTATTGTCTTCAAACGTCTTTATATTTTCGAACCTATCAGTAATTATCTTGAAAAATTAGAAGATTTTTAACGAAATGTCTTCGAAGCTATTTCTTCAATCTTACAAAAATAAAATTATCTATAAACTCTTCCTTTTGATTAAAATCTAAATAAAGTGTTGTTAGTAGTTACATTGTGTTATAAGTTAGCAAAAGTAATCACCTAAGATATACTCCATATACCTTAATGTAAGGTAACTCATGTTGATTTTCTCACGCAGAGTTTGAAGTTTCAATAAGAAGCAATCTTAGAATATTCTTCTATAGTCTGTCTATAAACGGCTTATTACGTTGTGATCGACAAATTATGAAGGATGATTAAAGAGTTTCACATTCTTTGAAAGACTATTGAGCTATCTTATATATTAAGCTATTAGTAAGCTGTAAGTAAAATCCAAAATTACAACAATGATCAGATTGAATTAAGTGATGAATTAAGTCAGCCATTGAAACATCCAAAGACCTATGCTAATTTGATGTGTAATCTAAAGTAATCACTTCTTAAATATTGTAACTCAACAATTGGATAAAAAATAATCACCAAAAATATAATTTCTTAACTTTTAAAGTTGATCAAATACTGATATAATTACAAATATTCCGAATTTTTCTGTGTGGCGAAACAGTTACCTGCCTACCAAGCTGGGGGCTCTCCGGGTCTTTAGTGGACACATATTTGTGACAAGGAACGGTCCATTCAAAAATTTTGTTAAATTCAATTCTGACCAATAAAAGTTTAAAAAATTTTAGAAAACTAGAAAACCAGATGTCAATTTTGAAATGTTATAGTTTATATATTATATAGATGAATAGAAATTTAAATGTAATCTTTTACTTTTTTATTTGTAGCTTTTTTAAAACTTTGATGAAAAGCTGAAAAATTAATAAAAAATTTAGTATAGATTTTACAAAATCATAAAAAATTTGAAAAATTTTCCTTCTAAAGCACTTTACAATCAAGTTTAATTAATGATAATAAGAAATATCAACGACCTAAATAATCTTGTCCTGAAAGGAAACTTTCAACGGTCTTTGATGGTCTTTGATGGTCTTTAAATATATTTATTATCAGATAATAAAATTCTGAGCTTTTTCAACTTAGATCAAGAATCAATCTAAATTTGTCAAAATATTGAACAACTTTATATATACTTATTTTGTAATGACTTTTTTTATCTTTTACATAATAAGCTTTAAGATTTTTATAAAATTGATAATATAAACAATAATATATTATCGCAAACATAGCTGCGATGGCCGAGTGGTTAAGGCGTTGGACTTGAAATCCAATGGGGTCTCCCCGCGTAGGTTCAAATCCTGCTCGCAGCGAATTTTTTCATATTTTCTACAATTTTTGTATCTTTAATCTTTTTACTTCTTCTACATTTTGTACTTTTTGTCACAACGCAAAACGCAAAAATGTTTCAGTAATAAAAACAAATGTGAAATCTTGAGAATGCAAAAGAGCTTTCAATTGAACAATTTTTGTTAATAATCGACCGAGCGTTGAAGAACATTCCTAATGTGATAGAAGAATTGTCTTTTTGACAATATTGATAATTTTGCAAGATTTGAATAGACTAACAAATTAATAAACTTTCAGAAAAAGTTCATAAAATTAAAACATCATTTTCGTTCATTTCTTTGTTTTTTACAATTTTGATTCAATTTTATACAAAAATTGTTCGTTATTTTGTTGTTTTGCAAAAAATCTAATATTTTAAAAGCTACATCAATAAAATAATAATGAAAATAAAGTTATTTGTAGCAAGAATTGTTAGAAAACTTTAAACTATTGACTAATTCTTTTTTCTTGATTAAATATACAAGACTTTCTTTTCTGTAATAATCATTGTTGAGAGAAAAAAACGTTTTTGTCATTTTTTATTCATTGTTCTTATAAATATATTTCAAGCATTTTCAGTTGCTTGCAATACAAGTTATCTATAAGTTTTGTCAACTTTGTAAAGTCTTTTTAAACGGCTTTGTATAAAGTAAAAGTTTAAATATATTTAATAAGATTTTATAAAAGTTGTTTTTTGTGACCTTCAAAATGCTTTCAATCTTTTTCTGATGAATTATATGAACTTTTTGCAACTTTTTGAACTTTCAAAATATTTATGAAGTTTATTCGTTGTTCGGTTTTTTACAGCTAAATGATAGTTTACAAAAACTGTTCACTAATATTAGATACTTTTTACTCTCTTCTCAACATTGAAGTAAATTAAGACTTTAAAAGGACTGTATTATGTGCAAGAGCATCTTAAGTCCTACTTTTGTAAGAAACTTTTATTTCTAGATTACTAACTGTTATTCTTTATGTGCTTTGTGTTTAATTTCAAAAAAAAAACATTTCAAATATTAATGACTGATAATAGATAGTAGATAGTAGTAAATAGTAATGATAGTAGATCTATTCATCAAATTATAATTTCATAAAAACAAATTTAGGTTTTTTATTCTTTGTATATGTCTATATCTTTGTCTCTGTCTGAATATACATCTATTTATATGGTTAATGAGGTTCTTGTCTTCACTTTCAAAAAATATAGTTTTAAACAAACTTGCTAATGTAAGTTAAATATTTTAAGTTCCTAGATTTGAGTTGCTGAGCCATTTTGCTTTTAAAATATTAATTCTTTACAAAAACACATTTCTAACTTTTTATTTAAATAATTTTGGCATGAAAAAGTATTTTTTACCAAAAATAATAAAACCGTGGTAGATGCTGATGGTGTTTTCATCGTTTCATAGTTTGTTGAAAAAAAATATAAGCTTTTCAGTAAATAATATTTGCTAAAAACTAATCTAAAAAACTTAAATAATCTTCTGTTGATAAAACTTTTTGAATTGTTCAGAAATATTTTTTTATGAAAATAACTATTTTTGTAATGATACAAGCTGTTATTATTCTCACAAAGATTGAATCAGTATTCAGCTTGTCATTTATTTTTTACTTTGATTTGTAAATATAACTTTTCCATTTATATTCAGTAGTTCTTAAGGAGAATAGTTTTGATTGTTGAGTTTTTGTTAAACTAATTCTAGTTAAGAAAGTAATGATGATATATAAAGTTTATATTTCTTATTTTGTTCTTTAATTTTATATACTTCTATCTTAACGATTATATTTCAATCTAGACCAACAAATTTTTGATGCGTTTTTTAAAAAATGGATGAACTTATCTGTAAATACCACAAAAACCTAGTAGACTCATCATCAGAATGTCCAGAAACTCAAGAGGCGGCTGAGGTAGTGTTAAATGAAGAAATGAATACTGTAACTTATCTTCAGGTATTAATTTCTATTGCTTCTAATTCTACAAACTCAAGTCAAGTTGTTATAATGGCAAAAAAACAGCTACATAATTATCTGAAAAATTATTGGAAAACTACTGAAACAGCACAAAGAAGAGATGTAATTGGAAATCTTTTACAAAGTTTAGTAGATGGATCAGTTTTAGAGTTTGAAAGAATCACTTTCTTAGTTATTACTCATATAATTCAAATGGAATGGTTTGAAAAAGACTATACTACAATTTCATATGTTCTTGATCAATTATATGATTTGGGAAACGAAGTAAAACTGAAAAAAGTTTTTATCGTTTTAGAAAATGTTCTTGATGGCTATTGTAACGATTATTTAGCTGACTGCACTTTTCAGATAAAAAACTGTTTACTTAAATTATTGAACATTTTTTTGACTGAGACATTAATTAAATATAAAGCTGGAGCACTTTGCTGTTTTAATAAAGTTTTTGATTTGATAAAACTACTTAATATAAAACAAATATTACTTAAATCATTTCCAAATGAGATTTTGAAAAATGTTCTCAGAGGATTTCTGAATATCATCCAAGTTAGTGGAACAGAAATTTCAATATTGAAAGTAGAGACGGTGAAAAGCTTGATACATTGCTTGGCATTGCTGCCTACCCCCGAAAATCTTATTTATGAGATTGCTGATGAAAGTTTGAAAGTATCTTGCAATTTTCTAAACCAAACAAAAAGTCTTTACTTAAAAGGATCAATTGTTAAAACTGCCTTTGCTTTTCATTCATCTTTATTTTTATTGATTGATTTTGTTTGTCGGTCTGACCAGTTTGAAGCACTTGTAGTAAAGTATTTTGGGACAATCATGTCTCAGTTAATCTTCTATCTACAATTAAACGATATTGAAGTACAATTTTACCTTGATAATCCAAATCATGCAGGTCTGGATTATGACTGGAATCCTAATGAAAGTACCACCGGTTTAGTATCACTTCGTACAAATTGTAGAAATATCTTAATTTATCTGAAAGATATTCACTTCAATACTAATTGCATTCAAAAATACTTGTCAATAGCTATAGGTTTACAATTAAGACTATCTTCTGAGGTGAAACAGGAAGGAAACTCTGATTGGTGGAAACTGGAAGAGGCTTGTTTCTTTGCTATACAGCTTCACCCAGATGCATCCTTCTTATATTTCAAAAAACACCCAAAAGAAGTTCACTTAATCTTGAAAAGGTTTTCTAAACATGAATCTGAGGATAATTATCTTTTGCTTGGTCGATGTGATATTGCATTGAGTATACTTTATGGATTACTCTCTCACAAAGACAAGAAGACATTTATTAGACGTCTTATAAAAAACTTCACTCTTAATTTTGATATTACTCCTATAATATTTGCAGTTAGATGCTTAAAGAAAGTGATTTTATTTACATCTGATGCAGCTTTACCAAATATAGCAGAAAGATTTCTTTCATCAGTAATCTATTTTTTTCATGATCAAAGCGATAATGAGATTCTGGTAGAGCTTACTTTAGACTTGATTGAAAACATATTAATACGTTATCCAAATTTAAAAGAGGAAACCCAAACAAAAATGCTTTCTAAAATGGATAGTTTGTTTTTCCAATATGGTAGAAATGAAAATATCACAAGAAGTTATTGCAACAACTTAAATTATTTTCTGCAACAGTTGGAATATGATGATAATATTATAATTCATCTGGTTCGAAGAGTACATTACAATCTAACAGTCAACTGTGTAACTCCTGGGTATGTTTTAGATGTACTAAGAATCATTGTAATAAACTCCAATGCATCATTAAAAGACTATCTTGTTGAAAAGTTTTTTGAAGTTGTACTAAATATTCTAAAAACCACAAAAGAGCTTTCTGTCTATACCAGCAGTAGTCGATGTTTTCATAGCTTCATTCAATCATCTTTTGATTCTGTAGCTAAGTTTTTTGAAAGTAAAAAACTTTCTTTGTTTGATCAGATTTGGTCAACTATTTCAGGCACAATAGATAAAGAAAAAGCTTATTGTTGTGGCCGAATGATCACTGACGTTTTAAAGAAGCTTTTTAAGCACAATGGAAAATCTGAAGTTAACAGATGTATTGACGAAATAATTGATTTCGCTCAAAAATATTCACAACATTCTTCAGAATCTACAACACCTTTATATGGAGTTTTTGTGATGGTAAATGTTTATCTTCTCGCTGAATATACTACTGAAATGATTGAAATTTTGAAACATAACACTCGTAGAATTGAAGGTAGAAATCTGCTTGATTATACTTTGATTGAATTAACAAAGTATCATATCTTAATCGACAAAGAACATGCCCTCAAAATTTGTGTAATAGCTTTGTGCAAAATCATTGAACTAGCAATTGATTGTAAAAGCAAAGATATTTTATATCTGTCAGTTCCTAATATCAGAATGGAAGATTCTTTTAAAGCATTTAGTAAAAGTTTTGAGAACGTAGGAGATATTCCATTTTATGTAAAAGCTCTTAAAATTATACTTTTTGAAAAAGGATGGAATTCATGCCAAAAGTTTTTCCAAGAAAAAGATGAAGAACTTTTCGTAGAATTGTTAAATTTTAGAGAAAAAAGTTATTCTAAAAACGAAGAAGATGCAGTCATTTGTGATATTGATTCAATTTCAGATCATGTTGTTAAAATGATTAACTCTCTTCCTTCTTATACATCGATGTGTGTGCCTTTTTTAACTGATTTCGAAGAAATAATTGTAAATACTATCTGTGCAAGTGAAAATGAAGAGTAAAAAAATCTACAGACGGTCGACTATTTTCTTTTTTAATTAATTATAACTTTTTAATTTTTTTTTATTGTGAAAGTTGTTTTTAGATCGTTAACTAATTAAAACTCTCTTGTATCTTGACCTTAATTTATTTGTTAGTAATTTTGTTCCCAATGTTTTTCTGTAGTTTGAATTTAACTCCTTGTATAAAGTTGATTGTAGCTCCATAAAAGAATTCATAAAATTACAATCTTTAATCTGTAAATAAAGTCTAATGTTGATGTATCTTTAAAGTTACATCAAAATATCCATCTTTACATTCGACTTTGAATCGTAATAAAACTTTAATTTTCAGTTAGTTTGATGTTTTTTGATATTTTAGATGACCTCAAATAAAAGTGGAAGTAACAGTATACGTTCTAGTATACAGAAATTAAAAAAAATTTGTTCAAGACTTTGAATCTTCTGAATTGACTTTCTTTCTAGTTTTTACTTCTCTAATTCTAGCTTATAAGCTCACTTATTCTAAAACTCCTGATTCAGATTAATACCTTTCAATCTGTTTCAATTCAAGGCTTGCGAAAAAGATATTCGTTTAATTGAATCATCAAAATTTAAAACAAATTTTGAGTTCTATTTGTTTGAGAGAATAAATATAAAAATATTAAAAGAACTCTGCGCTTTTGTTAACATCTTTTATAGTTTAGTTTCAACTCAGTCTTTTTGTTATCTATTCAGTTTAATCCATAAATTAATGGTGATATCCTAACTTCTATACATCTTCGAAAAGATTAACATCTAATTGTATCTTCTTCTAACTACAAATACATGATTAATAAAGATTGCTTAATGTCTTTCAATGATAACTGCAATCTGAGTTAATTTAATTTAAACATTTGTCCCACTAAAAGCTCTTTCTATTAAAACCTCCACTACAAGCTAACAATGATGCTAATTTTAAAACTAAATCAGTTCCCAATCACATTATAGACAGTTCTACATCATTAAATGGTTCTGGAAACTTAATGCTTTTTAACCACGATGCCAAACCTTTGAATATCTCCAATCTTCTATTACTAATCTACTCTTAATCCAATCTATGGCTTCGATTGAGACAACTCAAGCTCAATAACTGTATGAATATGATCAATGATTTTATGTTTCTTAAATAATAACCCAAAAATAAGCAACAAATATGTTTTAGATGGCTAAAAATTGAATCGGAAATAATTTGGAAGAAACCCTAAAGATTTTGTCACTAAGTGAATATTTTATTTCAAAACTTTACGTCAAAAGTTTTAGTAGTAAACCTCAAAGAAGCTTTATGAAAAAAAAATGAACAACTTTTCAATTTTATGATTAGTGCTTCCACTAAAAATAATTATTTTATTTTCGTCTCAGTTAAGTTACTCTCATATGTTTTCAGAGTTCTCATTCTTCATATGGAGCTCTTCATTCAACTTAAAACAACTTTACAAGCAGAAGTAAGTTACTTTACCCCAATTGTGGAGTAACAACTTCTTCTATAGCCAAAGAAAGTTTTGATGTTTCTTTCCCGATTGCATTAAAATCAAACACATCTTGAAAATGATGCTAAAATAGAGATTTGTAAGAATTTATAAAAAATTAAAATATAAAACATTAACTTCATCATCCTCCTATATGGTCTAGTGGTTAGGATTCCTGGCTTTCACCCAGGCGGCCCGGGTTCGATTCCCGGTGTAGGAACAATTTTTTCTTTTTATCAATAAAACTTTTTTCGTTGTTGTTTTTCATTATAATTTTACCAAAAACGACTAAAATTTATTTTTTCTGAAAACATTTTCAGTTTGAAAGTTTTAGGAAAAAATACTTTTGTATTTACTCTATAATACTTTTGTAGAAGCAAAAAATAAATAAATTGTTTGAAGCTATTTCGATCGTAATTAATAATCATAATAATTATGATAAATGCATATATTATCTAAAATATTAAATAAAAAAGATAACAACTGATACTATCCTCCTATATGGTCTAGTGGTTAGGATTCCTGGCTTTCACCCAGGCGGCCCGGGTTCGATTCCCGGTGTAGGAACAATTTTTTTTTAATTTCAAAGAATACTTTAAAGATCGTATATATGTTCTCAAAGTCTCTTTATTAAAAATCAAACACATCTTTGAAAATGATACTAAGTTAAGAATTAAGTTAAGAAACAAAACTCGATATAAAAGTCAACTTTTTATGAAAGCTGAAAATTATTCTTTAAGATTTGTTTTCGTCAATTTATAAATAACTTTTAGAGTCTGTTTTAGTTTAAGATAATTAGTGAAATTTTATGAAACTTAATTCTTTTCTTGCATCTAAGCTCAACAGTTGCTATAATTAACTTGATTAAAAAATCTATTTAAATTATTCAGATTTTCATCAACATTTTCAGCAATTCGAAGTAAAAAGTTTCTAATAGTCAAAATTTTTATTAACATCTCAAAGTGAGCTTGTCATCAAATGATACATGAAACCTTGTTGGCGTGGAATGTGGAATCCTGCTGCATGAACAACAACTGGATCTCTATAATTTCTCCCCTGGCATACTTCTAAGACCGTTTAAGACCGAAGCAAGTCAAAGGAATGCCAATATCAGGTCATTAAAGACCTAAAAATTCAAACTTATTCATTAAATTTCTACCAAATTCTCATCTCTTTCAAAACAAGAAATATTTGGACTTTGTTGAAATTCTTAAATCTACTAAATTAGAGTTCAACTTCTCCGTATGAAAACTTCATTTTACAAAAGATCATTCACCACAAAAGCTTTTCTTAGATGTGGCATTTTTATTCATACGAAGAACGCTTCTACAAACTCAATATCGATGCCTTTTTTCATCTCGTATTATTGTTTGAAATATTTAATGTTTTTTGTCATCTTAACTTCATAGAATATTTTCTCCATCAAAATACAACCTCAGAAGCTCTTCATTCAGAATTAAACAGTTTCAATAAGAACCAATGGAGTAGGAAGCTTTTTTAAAGGAGTAAACCAAACTTTCTCCTATCAATTCCATCGCAATCTCTATTTGTAAACGATCAAAGTAACCGTCCTCCTATATGGTCTAGTGGTTAGGATTCCTGGCTTTCACCCAGGCGGCCCGGGTTCGATTCCCGGTGTAGGAACATTTTTTATTTAATTTCAAAGACTATTTGAAAGATCGCAATATCTAATATGTTCTCTATGGGTTTCTTCATTCAAAATAAAACAACTTTACCAACAGAAGCAAGTTTTAATGTTCTTCAATTTCATGAAAATCTTTAAAAATGAAACTAAAATATAGATTCAATTTCTTCTTAAAATTTTAATTTTCTTTAAAAAATCTTTTGACTTCAACTTTTATTTTTCTAAGTTTTTTTAGTATACTGAAAATGATTGTGATATTTGTAAAAGTTATATTCTCATTTTCTACTTTCTTGAATTCTATGTTATTGGATTACTAATCTAATTGATTATTTAAGATAATTAATATTATTATAATTAAAATTATTTATTTTATTGATATAAAATTTATTTAAAATTGTGCTTTGATTTAAATAAGTTTGAATATTTGTAATTATTATTTAGATTTTGTTTTAGAAATAAACTTAAAATATAATAATTATTGAGTTGTTGTTATAGTCTAACAAAAGCAAATAATATTTCAATTTGTAATAATTGTATATTTTTTAATTATTTGATATTTACAACAAATTTGTTTTGAAATAAAATTTCAAATAAACTTTTTTATTTCTATTTCTTTTGTTTGAAGTAAATATTTGAGTTTGTTTACCAAATACAATTTGTTTAATTGGTTTTGTAAGCAAATAATTTACTTTGATAATTAAACTTATCTACAAATCTCATAAGTTTCGATATCTTTTCAATCTTTGATTTTTATCATTTTTCAAGATGTAGTATTTAAAAGAATCCTTTCATCATTAATTCAAAATCACAAAAATTTTTAGATTTTTTTTTAATTATTTTTATCATTAAATTCTAAATCTTCTTTGTGAGCTTCAAAAATTGTTTGAAGATCTATCTTCTGATTTCATGATCTTCATCAACAGAAGATGCCACAAAGACTGATATTAAGATGTAAATTCATAAACTGAATAATTTGAAGAAATTTTGATAATTTATTTTAAATTATTCTGATTGTTTATCGTTAAAGTTTTTGAAAATCTGATTATAAAGTTTGTAGATAAATTTTAATTCATTACACCGTTGCAACAGGAACATTTCAACGAATTCACTGAACAAATGTCAGTTGTGAAATAAATATATTTATATAAATTAATTAATTATTATACTATAGATGATTGATATTGGATTGGTATAAAAAAGCTATTTGCTCTCAAAATCCTAGATGGTCTAGTGGTTAGGATTCCTGGCTTTCACCCAGGCGGCCCGGGTTCGATTCCCGGTGTAGGAACATTTTTTTCTTTTTATCATAAAACTTTTTTTGTTGTTGTATTTCATTATAAATTTACCAAAATGACTAAAATTTATATTTTCTGAAAACATTCTGAGTTACACAAGATAACAATTAATACTATCCTCCTATATGGTCTAGTGGTTAGGATTCCTGGCTTTCACCCAGGCGGCCCGGGTTCGATTCCCGGTGTAGGAACATTTTTTTCTTTTTATCATAAAACTTTTTTCATTGTTGTATTTTATTATAAATTTACCAAAAACGACTAAAATTTATTTTTCCTAAAAATTGCTGCAAATAATCCATTCACTTCTCGTCCACCTTAAAGTTCAGTTCATCTGCTGATTGATTATCAGAACATGAGATTTTTGAAAAAAATATGAATCAAATAAGGGCTGATCTAATCTTGAAGAAAAATCCGATTCATAGTTAAATGAGAAAATAGATTTACTTTGTTTACAAATCCAAATATTTTTGTAGCAATTATTATTTCTTAATTTTTCTAAATACTTCATCAATCGAATCAGTTTAAAGTTAAATGTTTAAAAGTTTATCAAAATCTGCAGCATCTTTGAGACATCTTCATCTTTAAAGAGTTAAAATCAACTCACAAACTTCATACTAAACCTTCAAATCGTTCAATACAAGAAATATTTAGAAATTATTGAAACTTCTCCTCTCCTAAATTAAATTCTTTATCTGAAAGAAGTTTTTATCTTAAAAAGATCACGAAGATTAAATCCGTTTTTATACGAAGACCTCCTCTGGCTGAATATTAAATTTCTGAAATATTCACAACTTTTGTTCTTCTATCAAAAATTATTATTGGTTTATAGACAATCATAAATTACTTCATAAATTACTTTTTATGTCAAAATCTGTATTTTCTACTTTGTTCAATTTTAAACAACGATTCTGAAATCTAAAAACTTAAATTATTTATTTTTGAATATTTTCATTCAAATATTGATTTAAATATTTGTTGTTTCATTCCACAAACAGCAATTTCATTCTATACGTTTGATTAAAACCATTTTTTTATAATTTGATAATCAAGCTAAAAATATTGTTATAATTCATCTCTAATTTTATAAATTTAAAATTGAATTTTCATCGAATGTCTTAAAAAACTCATTTTAAAGAATTGAATTAATTTCTAGAAAACTAAAATTCTTTAAAACCTTCTCAAAAACAAATAAAAGTTCCTCAATATTTCAAAACTATTTAAAGATTTCTCAGTTTTCTTGTAACAAATTTTTCTATGAAAATATTCCAAAGTTTTTTTGAGTAAATCTTTTATTTACAAAATATGTTATTAGATATTAGATTTAATAATTTGTTAATAAGTTTTATAGAATAATATGAAGATGATTGAAATGAAATTTCTTCTTTATACGAATATTTTCCAATCATAAAAATGAGATTAACATTTTGCTAATATTTCATTTTTAGTACAAGCATTAGTGCAACATTTGCTGCTTAATTCTTGAAAGTTACTTCTGAAAAAGATAAATAAATTATTATCATTTATAAATTTGTAATTACAAATTACACAAATTTAAAAAACAATTAAAAAGTCCCTCTTACTGTCTTTGATAATATTGTAAACAAAAGTTGACAAATTCTGATGTTGGAAGCTTAAAAATTCGATGAAAGCCTCTAGCACTTGCAGTATTTCGTCCTTGAAACGAAATAATAATTGATAGAATAATTTGAAAATTAGGACTTACTATTTGGACATGAAAGATGAAGATACCGTCTCATTTCTTCACCTCTTTGAGAGTTCTCATTAAATACTTGATAATATTTATTTTTAGAAGTAGTGCAGATGCATCCATATAAATCATAAAAACCAAAACCACAGATGCTAAAAGGTTCATCAGCGGGGTAAGAATGACAAATATCCCGCCGCATTTGAAGTAATTGACCGAAACCAACAGAAGCCATTGCTAAAACGAAAACAAGTTCCAACTTCAACACCATTTTCTTGTATTGAAAACTTAAAATTTGTCAATTGACAACTATTAGCTCGAAAAGAAACTGTTAGGCTACCTGTGGAATAAAACCAAATTTTTTATTTTTAAATTAAGAATACTTTAGAATATATTGAAGTATACAAATAAGAATATACTTTTAATAATTAATAAAAATATTTTAAAGTTTTAATATCGATTATAAAACGAAAAGTTTATTTTAAGATTTAAATAGAAACTAAAAAAGTAATCTTCATCAAGATATAAGATAAATCTTTAAAAAGATTTTAGATCGATTGGAAGAATATCGTTTTGATTCTGATATAAAACGCCTGGCTTATAAAAAGAAGATAGATAATTATTTTAAAATTAGTTGACATCAATAATATTAGTTTTGAATCAATAAAAATAAAAAAAGAATAAAAGTAAAATTATTGAAATTCTGATAATAATTGAAATATTGATTGAAAGTAAAAATTTTTAACTCAAATAAAAGAAGTCTTTTTGTCGTTGATTCCATAAAAGTCTTTCATCTTTTACAAGTTGTAGATACTAATGATGATACAGAAAGTTGTAGTATGAAGCTGATATCAAAAATCTTGGTTTTATAGAGAGCTTCATAATTACTTTGTAATTAAGTGATTGAAATAATATTTTTCTATCTTTACCCCTAATCTATTTTGAAACACTTAAATATTTAAAGATCTATTTTTAATATAATTAGAAATCACTTAAGCTAAAATAAGAATATCGTTTTAACAACATTTATTTTAATGAAAAAGTTACAAAAATTAAAAACAATCTTTAATTTAAACCAAATTTTAATTTAAAAATGTTGATGTACAATTTGATTTTAATATTTATTGAAAGATATTTTCTTAAAATAATCTTATTTAAGTTATTTATAAAATGAAATTTAATTAAATTTGTGTTTTCAATAGGAATGTATTCAAGTATATCATAAATTTGAGATTACATCATTTGAAAAGTAGTTCAAATAAACTGGTATTTTTATGATACACTTGAATAAGTTCCAAAAATATTTTCTTATTTAATAGTTTGTTTGCCGCCTAAAACACCAGAATTTCTGGGAGTTACATTCCATGTGATTAGAGATCTTAGAAACTTTGGTGGAATATTTTGAGGTTTTTTATCATTTACTTTTCGATAATTGTGATTTTTTAAATGATTCTATAAACTAAATAATCATTTTGATTCTTACATATTCAGCTGAGTCCTATCCAGAAAATATTCAAGATGAAATTTAAATATAAATTTTATTAATAATAATTATAAACATCGTCTCAGCTTCTTACATTTTAATAATTTGAAAATCGAATATTTATATTTTATTATTATAAATATGATTGTTCGTGGTTTCTTTCTTTTTATAAATTATTTTTTTAAACTCTGATAGATTACTTTAAAGAAAAGTATTTAAAAGAATTAAAAAATAAAACAATTCTAATTTTTTTCATTAAGCAAAAGCAAATTATTATTAACAAAAGATGTAATATGTATTTATGAAATTTATTTCATTGTAAAAGTAAAAGTAGTTGATTGTTTCATTTTATTCTGGAATCACAGATTTCTCGGAGTTTATATTTAGTTACAAAATAAATATCTTTTAGGATTTAGTTTCAACAGATCTCAATAAAACCAGTCACAAATTTAAAGCAAAAAAATGCTTGATTATAAATCAAATGTCAAATTCTTTAACTGCAACTCGTAAATAGAAACTTTTATCAACAGTTTAAAATTTAAAAGTTTTTTAATTATTCTTAAAAGAGTTGAAAACTAATATTTAATTTTCTAATTTACATTTCTTAAACTAAACTGTTTATTATAATTTTTCAAGAGCTGGTTAATATTGTAGAACTTCTATTTTATTAAAAGTATAATTAATTGGTAGGCAGCTTTTTAGTGTCAACTTCAACAAGTGGAGTTTGTTTTACTTTTCCGACTAAAATATTTCGTTTCTAATACAAAGCAATCATCATAAATTCTTTAAAACATATTTCATTTGAAGTACTTAAAATATCTATCTTTTATACTTTTAATAACCAGTTTAATTTATTTAATATTATTTATCTAATTAATTCACTTAATCTGTTATAGTTATTGTAGCTTACCAGTCTTGAAAGCTTTTATAATTTGAGATTGCATCATTTGAAAAGTAGTTCAAATAAACCGGTATTTTTATGACACACTTGAATAAGTTCCAAAAATATTTTGTTATTTAACAGTTTGTTTGCCGCCTAAAACACCAGAATTTATTTTCTTACGAAATAACAGTAGCTCATGAACAATTTAAATTAGAGGTATTTATTCAGCGTCAACACCAGAAAATATTTTTTAAGGAAAAGTAATTATCAATTGATTTAGTTTCGATTTTAAAATGATTTTTCTGAATTAAATAGCTAAAAAATAAAAAATGATAAAAATAATTTTTGTTTAGTTTATAAAATTTAGATTGTATTTTTTTGCTATTAAAGAATTTAATATTTTAGTATATCGTTGTGTTTGTTAAATTGATAAATTATTATTGTTAAACTGTCACCTAGAACTTGTGGTTAAAGTATGTATTTAGATGTCTAAAAATATGTCTTTAGTGATTGTAAATAATTTCATGTTTTCTACGTAATTATCAATTTAACAGTTTTTGGAAAATCTTAATAATCGATTTTTAAACCAAATTTTGAAAATATCATAAAGATTTATAAAATATTAGATTCAATAATTGTGAACTTTTAAGAGTCACAAAGATCATTTTAAAGTTTTTATCTGAGTTTAGGAGATCTTACAACTTCTATTTAAATATTTTTAAATAATCTGAAATAAAATCAATTTTGTTGAAACTACTTTTTAATATGAAACTCAAATCTATTTAGAAATTATTTTAAAAACTTTCTTTTTAACCATCATAAAGCAAAGAATTTCTTTTGGTTTAAATTTTACGAGATCTAAGATATTTTCAAAATGTAAAAAATTTAATACAAGTTTAAAACATATTTTTGATTTTCACCTAATTTTGATTTCAATGTTATTTAAAAAAAAACTTATAAGGTTTGTATTTCTAGCTGAAAATATGAATTGAAGCATTTTTCTTAATTTATAGAAAACACTTCCTCATGAAAAAAAGAATTAATTTTGAAATTTGTCAACAGATTAAATATAAAGTGGAAAAAATTATAAGAATTTTGATTTTCAGCAAATTATATTTTAATGTAAAGCTTCGAAAACAACTTCATCTTCACTTTTATAAGAAATTTGAAACTTTATCGACAATTAAACTTGAATTACAACCATTTATTTAATGAACAACAATTTTTTATTTAATATCTAAAAAATACGTTATTCGTTTTCTTTTAATTATCCTAATTTAAGTATTTTAAGTTTTGTTGTGCTAATAACCATAAAAAATGAAAGCCTTGTTCAAAAAAATAATCCAATTTTTTAGTAAACTTTAAAAGATTTAAAATCCAAAAACAAAATAATAATAAGGGTATAACTTTCAAGATTTTTAGAAAGAAAATCATTTATTTAACGCAAAGGAGGGTGCCTGAATAGAGCACCTTTCATTAATGCACAAATAATCTTTTTTATCTTAGAAGAATCTTATTTAGGAATAAAATTTAGATCTGTTTGTAATTAAACTGTTTACAATTTATAAATTAACTTAAAGATATAGATAAGTCTTAAATAAAAGCTTTGTTTTGTAAAACAACTTTCATATAAAAGACCGGAGTATCTTAATTGATCAATTTCATATAAATACTTTATATTTATTAAATAAATATTAATCCAAATTAAAATCGCAGCGAATATTTATAAGGTTTTGTTAAGATATTTTTTGTTTAAATTTGTCAATTTTATGTTTATTTAATAAATATTAACTAAATCCAATCACAGATAATATTTATAAAATTTCGAAAAGTAAAATCAACACATATTTACAAACAATTTTATTTTTTATATATTTTTTTAAAGTAAAAATTATGATTTCCTTTTTAAATGTTCATTCTGCAAATTATTTAATTTCTATTTCTGTCTTTAATCAAAATTCATTTTTTAATTGCAACTTTTATTTACAAATTTTTGCGCGAAATAATCAACTAAATTATTTTTTTAAAGCATCTATATAAATAACAGATTTATTTTCTAATCTTGAAACATCAGCAATCATTTAGGATTTCTCTTTTAGTACAGGCATTGAAGCAGCATTTGTTCGCAAGTCTTCTAAACTTCCTTCTACAAAATCGATAAATAAATCGTTTGTAAATATTAATAGAAATATTTACTCTCTCTCCTCCTTGTAGTTGCAGAAGTTGATAAACTCGAATTGTGGATGCTTAAAAATATTACGAAAGAATACAGCATAAGCAATACTTCGTTCTGAAATTCAATATTCTGTTATTCAAGAGTTAAAAAGTGAAATAATTTTATTCTATTTCGTCCTTTACTAAATTCTATTAACTTTTTTTTAGATTTATTGTTTATACAACTTTGATTTCTAATAAATTTAAAACTTACTATTTTTACAAGTTAACGTAAGAAATCGTCTAATACTTTCACCAGCTTGCGAATTATCATAAATTTCTCGTCCGTATTTGCTGTTAGAAGTTTTACAAACACAACCAAATAAGTCGCGAAAGTTATAATTACAAATACTAAATGGTTCATCAACGAGCTTATTTTGACAAATATTCAAAATCATTTCATTTCTCTGACCGAAGACAACAGAAGCCATTGCTAAAACGAGAACGAGTTCCAACTTCAACAACATTTTCTTGTATTGAAAACTTAAAATTTGTCAATTGACAACTATTAGCTCGAAAAGAAATTGTTAGGCTACCTGTGGAATAAAACCAAATTTTTTATTATTAAATTAAGAATACTTTAGAATATATTGAAATATACAAATAAGAATATATTTTTAATAATTAATAAAAATATTTTAAAGTTTTAATATCGAATGAAAGAATATCGTTTTGATTCTGATATAAAACGCCTGGCTTATAAAAAGAAGATAGATAATTATTTTAAAATTAGTTGACTTCAATAATATTTTTTCTAAATTATTTTTGAATTGTCAAAACAAATTTTATTTTCTAGTTAATTAAAAAACGTTTAAGCAAAATAATATGTTGCAGAATTTAAAGAAATTAGATATTTTGTAAAAATTTAGAATAATTAACCTACTCTAGATATGAAAAGTGATCTCAGTTCTAAAATTAAATTTCTGACAAAAATATTTTGATCTTCTTCAAATAACAATTAGAGATTTAATTGAGTTTTTTGTGAAAGTTTGAGTTCAAACTTTTTATAATATTCTAAATTTTTTTGGTTTTTATTATTCCAAATAAATTCATTTTCAGTCAAATGTGAAACATTATTTTTTAAATTATCTTTACCATTAGGTTTTTCAATGTGTAGCAATAGATGATGTCAGAGTGTTGGTGTATGTAGTTGATATCAAGCTATTATCTTGTAATCTTTCAACACTTCAAACTGCACTACACACTGTAGAAAACTGGTCTACGAATTGGCAGCTCAGAATCTAGCCCACACATTCTGAGCTTATAACTTTTTTCCTTAATGTTATACTGTCTTGTGATGAGGTCTTCAATGAAAATTAAAAAGAGAAGGGACCCCGAACAGAACCCTGAGGAACACCACTAGTGATTTGACTAGAAGTAGATAAAAATCTTTCTACACGAGTTTGTTGGGTTCTACCTGATAAGTAATCTTCAATCCATTTTAAGATAGAGCTGTTGATTTTTAATTTTATCAATACAGTAATGAGCTTGTTGTGTGGGACAGAATCAAACCCTTTAGCGAATTCGAGATAGATCTCTACAACCAGATACAGATACAATCTGTCACAACGGAAAATACAAAAAAATATTACCGTCAACCAGAAAAGAATCAGGATAAAACGGTTTCAACCAAGTTTCAATAATAAAAACAAATGTGAAATCTTGGGAATGCAAAAGAGCTTTCAATTGAAAAATGTTTGTTAATAATCGACCGTACGTTGAAGAACATACCTAATGTGATAGAAGAATTGTCTTTTTGACGCTTATGAGATTTGATGATGGGCTTCTGTAAATTGATATCTTGGGCTGAAAGGATGCTAATTACAATTGTGTATAGAGAGGATGTGAAAAAAGAAAATGCGGGTCCAGTGGTTGTTTACCTTATACAGGTTACAGAGGAAATTTTGAAAATATCAAATAAACAAATAAACTGTTTTAAAAATAGTCAAAATCTGAAATATCAACCTTTTGCTCTTTTAAATGCTTTTAAATTGGATGCAAGAGAAATAGTAGCCTAAAAATAACTAAAAAATTAAATAGGATATAGGAAGTTAATGATTTGTTTTCATTATCTGTGTTTAATTTCTAACCAATTAGAAAATGAAAAAAGTTTATTTGGTTGCATTTGTGTTTATAAGGTTTTTTCAAGTGTAATCTGATATCGTACTTATGTGTACTTATGTGTACTTATGTGCGTATTAAGTTAATTAATTGGCTTCGCTTGTATTTATAAGGTTTTATGATAGAGTGTTTGTAAGACTTATGTGTACTTATGTGTGTATTAACAAGTTTTTATAAGTGATGTGAAAAATGTGTCTTGTATTTTGATAGTTCCAAACATTTTCAAATCTATTAGTAAAAGACATAAATTGTGCAAATGTAAAACTTTTTCTATTAAACATCAAAAACTTAGAAATCAAAATTGAAGCTGTTGACGTATTGAAGAATCAAATATAATATGTCTTGAGTTTAATAATGATTTAAAAGTAAATATGAATGCTATCAAAGAAGATATGAAATGTACTATTGTAGAGATAATAGACATTAGTAATGAAAATGTATATGCTGAAGTGAAACAGGTTGAAGTATGAATAATTAGATTTCATCGTTGTAAAAAGTTTTCTTCATTTGAAAAAAAGTTACAAAAAGACGTTCGGCTAATTTAACTATTTTGAAAAATAAAATAACAATCGACCTAAACAAACAACAAAGAAATTAATCTTTATTAGTTTTAGTTGCGTTTTAGTTTAGTTAAGATTTTGTTGTTTTAAGGTATTGAAACCGGTCTGTTATTCAAGATTGAATGTTTAAATGGCTCATGAAGTGACTAATCAAAAGCAGAACTTCAACAATAATAAGCTTATGCTTGAGTTATTTAGTAATCTTCAAATGTAGTCCCTTAAATTTGTGATTTATTTACAACACGAGTTTTTGTAGTTAGAAAAAATAGATAATTCAGTTTCAACTGTCATCCAAATACTTTTTTCCAGACTACATTTTGATCTTTTAAAAATCTTTGTTTGAAAGATCATTACTTTATAATTAGTTATCTGATAGTTTTGATGATTTGAATTAATCAATTTTTAGTTTTATCAACTTTTTTATAATCTGCTAAAAACTTTTTATTATTTACTTTCAATGAAATTTTTAGACTTAAACTGAAACCATGAGTTTCAAGTTTCATTTAAATCACTAAAATTTGTTAAACACAAAACGTAATTCTGTAGAAGCTCCTGAGTCAGCAAAACCCGAATATCTTGCTGCTTGTACCTCTCATCGGTAGTAATCACGTTTTTCAAAAAACTTAAACAACTTGTAAGTTTGAAATTCAATAAAAGTTTTTTCTTCGCACCTCAACCAGTAACTCAATTCATTAATAATCGCTGAAGCGTAATGAGAAATGAAATTTAGTGAGAAAGTCAAAGAATATTTAAATTTCAAATAAAAGAAATTTTTTTAAATTCAAATTTTTATTCAAAAAATAAACTTTGAAAAAAGTTTAAAAAAAAATGAAATAATTTCATATTTAATGAAAATTGTCTAAAGTATCATCACAGAGATTCAGATTCCAAATTATCATCTTCATCATCATTCTTTTCACCATTATCAAAATATTCTGTCGTATAATCATTCACTTCTTCTTCATCTTCAATTGTATTATCAGCTTCTTCTTCTTCTGTGTCTTCTTCTGAAGCTAGAGTCTGAAATGCAATCATGATTCTAACAAAAGATTTTTAAACAGATTTCAAAGAAATGAAATAAAAAATTGAAAGAATGCCTGAGGCAACTACAAGTTGTTTCATGAAAGTTACTTCAACTTATTCTTGTTTTACAAGAAACTTACATCTTTCAAGGTTTCATCTTCTGTCATATTTTCCAAGACTTTATCATAATCTAAACAACAAAATATAAAAATAAAGAAATTTATACAAAAGATTTGATCTAACCAATTGAAGACTTTGTTCTTATCTTGGATAGAATTTCTTTTCTATAAAAGAAAAACCAGTTAAAGTAGAAACTTCACAGAATATAAAACAAGTCTAACCTGCTTTTTAAATTCAGTTCTAAAGGGAGGCGGTTCCAGTCTGGTTTCCATTCAATTACATTATCAGAACTACAAATCACTTTATATTTATCAGAATATCTTTTAATATCTATCAACAACAACTTCTTAATTTTGTTAATTGGAAGCAGAAATCTGACCTATTACAGAGGATTCAGGTTGAATGTAATAAGGTAAAGTCTTCATCGTTTGTACAAAATTTGAGGCACAATTAACCATATATTCATTAGCTTGTCCTCCGACTAAAGGATTTGGTTGAATAGCAAGTGGCTAGAAAAAATCGTTTCATCAAACATTTGGCTGAAATTATAAATTTACAAACCGGATATTTTAAAGCTGGTTGAGGTAATTGTTTAGAAGGGTCTTCTGCTTCTTCTTTATTGTGTCTTTGAAACATTTTTCAATGTAAATTAAACAAATTGAAAATTCTGTTCAAAAATAAGGCCAGTTAGTTGAGAAGTTAAATAAGTTTCCAGTATAATATATTTTCTACAAAAAACTTTTATTAAAAAGTTCTATGAAATAATGAATATATATAAGATATATAAAAGTGCAGAAGATATTAGAAATAATTTTGAATACTTTGTAAGGTTTAAATAAGAATATCTGAATATTACTTAGAAAAGGTTAATTTTTAATCAATTGCACAGAAAAATTATCTCATAATCAAGAATTTAAAAAAGTATTTAATCAAAGAAAGTATTTAGAGGAATGTAGATAACTATAAAACTATATAAGAAAAGAACTATTTGCTTATTTAACTAAAAAAGAAGTTTTAATTCAAGAAAAAAATGTAAAAATATTGAATAAAATCAGATTAGAGCTTATATAAGAACTGCAAAATTAATTAACTGCTTAAAAATATTTGAATAAATAAAAATTGAATAAAAGATTAACAAAATTTTCATTTTCAGTTTTGTGTACACAAAAGTCCAGAATAATTGATGCCAAGACCTTAAAAAGATTACATAATAATTTGTGGTTCAGGAACAGATGCACTTATGCTTTTATGTGGTAAAATTCTTACACCATTCAAATATATTTCATCTTTAACATTAACATCTTGACCAAGTACAGTGACATTTTCAAGTCTAGCCCACATTCCAACTTTAGATTCCCAGCCAATTATACAAGATTCAAGCCAAGCATGTGACTTGATTCTAGCATCTCTCATCACTGTACAACGTTTGATTCTAACTCCATCTTGAATAACAACTCCAGGACCAAGAACAACATTTGGTCCAATCTTACAATTCTCACCAATTTTAACTGAAGGATCAATCAGGACATTACCAACGATATTCGCTCCTTTATACAACTTCTCAGGACTTCTTTTTTTAAGTGATGTTAAATACATACACATACCACGTAAAAAATCTTTAGGTTGCCCAATATCCATCCAAAAGTCTTCTAATTCCATACAATAAAGTTGGTTCTGATCTGCCATAAATGGAAAGACTTCTTTTTCGATAGACATCGGTCTAGGATGAATCCTATCAAGAACAGAAGGATTGAAAATATACATTCCAGCATTAATCTTATTTGAAATAAACTCTTGTGGCTTTTCTACAAATTTTTGTATCTGTCCACTCTTTTCATCATAGACAACAACACCATATTTAGATGGTTCTTCAACCCTAGCAACACAGATAGTACCTTCTTTTCCATGCCCTTTATGAAACTCCAGTAGTTTAGAAAATGGATAATCACTGATGACGTCACTATTTAAAACGAAAAATGGTTCATCGCCTTCTAATAAATATTCTTTAGCTAAAGCCAACGGTCCAGCTGTACCAAATGGTTCTTCTTCATGAGAATACTTTATTTGGATGCCAAGTCGTTTTGCATGCTGATCCAGTTCTTGTTCAAGAACATTAGACATGTAACTCACAGCTAAAATAACTGTTGTAACGCCAGCTTCTACTAATGCTTCAACTTGATGAAGCATTATGGGTTTGTTTCCAAATTCCACTAATGGTTTAGGAACATTTAAGGTTAATGGTCTTAATCTGGTTCCATATCCACCAACAAGAATTAAAGCTTTCATTTTTGTTATTTAAAAAAGAATAGATTTCTGAAAACATTGAAACATTAGAATTTTTTTATAAAATAAAAATTAAATAAAAATTTTTGAATGAAAAGAAAAATTTATAATTTAGAAAAAGAATATATAAATTTTACAAAAAAAATTATTACTTTTAAAGCTGTTTCAAATAGAAATAATAAAAATTAAATATTAGATTAAATAGAAAAATATTTTTTTCATAGAAATAAAAAATATCAAATAACAATTTCAACAAAAAAACATAATAATATCTAAATTATAAAAATTAAATACAAATTCAAAACTGAAACATAATTTAATCAACATCAGAACCACACTAAACTTGAAGTGAAATAATATTAAAATTTACTTATAAAAAAGTTCTTGAACATTTAATAGATTATAAAAACAAATTGAAAATATCAAGTACAACTTATAGAATGTTACAAATAAAACAAATGATAAACTCAACCAAATTGTAAACTGACAAGTAGAACCAGTTTGTTAACTTTGAAAATTCTATCACAGAGTTTATATCACCAAAAAAATATAATAATCAAATACATTATTATAAGCAAGAATATAAAAATTGTAAATATAAAAAAATCAAATAGGTATCAAAAAAATTAGAAAAAAATAAATTTATTAATAAATAAATAATTAAATTCAATAATTTAAGTTTAATTATTTAAAAAATAATAAACTAATAAGTTAATTCATAAAAAAAATTACACAAAATAACTTATCTTTAATAAATCATAAAAAAAATTATTTATTTTTGATTTCTTTATAAATTTCTTTCTACCTTTTTATATTTTCTAATATTCAAGGTGAAATTCGAATAAAAAAATAAAAATATTTGTAATTAAACTCATAATATTCATAAAATAAAATTATTTAAAGAAAATATCTTAAATCTGAAAACAAATAGTATAAATAACAAACTAAATATAAATTCAATTTTTTAATAATTTTTTGTAGTAGCTTCTGACACGTCATTTGTTTTTTAAATTTCCAAAAACAAATATTCGACATTCAACAAATACACTTAGTTACAAAATGTTCTATTTTACAAGTTAGATTATTTATTTTAAATAAAATTAGGAATTAAATTAAATGTATGAAAAATGTAATTCAATAACATTCAACAAAACAAAAAAATATATTTTTCTCAATTTTAAACTTTTTTTTTATAGATCATTATTAAAAGCTTGCTCCGGCCAGGAACGGCCATATGTGATCTTGTTTAAGTGATGAAAAAAAACAAAGAGATGAAATATACGAGAAAGATACATTAAAATGAAATAAATTTACGAGAAAGAATTTCTTTCTTTTATTTAAAATCTGTTTTTGTTTGTTTTATTCTAAGTAGAGAGCGCCATTCGGAGCGATCCGCTGCGATATCTTCCCAGTTGCTGGTATCGCTGTTAAGCGACTTCATATCGCGCTTGCAAGTATCTTTAAAACAAATACAAGGACTACTGATGTTGCTTTTTGATAGCTACCCGTACAACAGATCCTTTGGTCCGTCCCTCATCCATTTGACAGACGTGTCCTTAGCTGTACATTGTTGTCAGACCGCTGTGTCACTTCCTTGTTTCATATCTTTTGCATATCGGAGCGATCCGCTGCGATATCTTCCCAATTGCTGGTATCGCTGTTAAGCGACTTCATATCGCGCTTGCAAGTATCTTTAAAACAAATACAAGGACTACTGATGTTGCTTTTTGATAGCTACCCGTACAACAGATCCTTTGGTCCGTTCCTCATCCATTTGACAGACGTGTCCTTAGCTGTACATTGTTGTCAGACCACTGTGTCACTTCCTTGTTTCATATCTTTTGCATATCGGAGCGATCCGCTGCGATATCTTCCCAGTTGCTGGTATCGATGTTAAGCGACTTCATATCGCGCTTGCAAGTATCTTTGAAACAAAGACCAGGACGACTGATGTTGCTTTTTGATAGCTACCCGTACAACAGATCCTTTGGTCCGTCCCTCATCCATTTGACAGACGTGTCCTTAGCTGTACATTGTTGTCAGACCGCTGTGTCACTTCCTTGTTTCATTTCTTTTGCTGCCACGTTAGATGTAGTCTACGACGAAAATGAAAGATATCTTCCCTAATTTTCGACAAATCCAAGTTCCACTCGTGTACAAGAGCGTACTGCAGATGAAGGCTCAGTAGATGGCAGTATCAACGATGTTGCCTTTTGATAGCTCCCTGTACAACAGATCCTTTGGTCCGTTCCTCATCCATCCGTCCGAGTCTCGCTTAGTATGCTGTATAAGCTCTTATGTCGATTTTGTTAAAACTAATTACATCGAGTTGAAGCAAATAAAAAAGTCGAAAGTATTTGAAATTGTCGAAATACAAGATTGCTAAATATTAAATGTTAAAGTTTTCTTTCTTCCAATGTTAATAAAAACTCTGCACCTGATGAAATAACATTTTTAACCCTTGAAGATATGTTCATGATTAATATTCCTAAAAACAATCCATAAGTTTGTTCACAGAAATAATCTACAAAATCGACCTTTTAACAAAAACTACATTCGATGGAAGTGTTGTGGATCAAAACGTTTGCTTGCTTAGTATCGTACTTTGTTGCTGTACCAGTGTACCTTACGACTTCCTTATTTTTTTGAAAACTTCCTTTAGACAATTTCTGATTGCAACAATTTGATTAGGTCGGTAATAATCTCAAAAAGTAAAATGATTATACATATTCAAGTTTTTCGTTCATTTTTTTGTAACCAATTTTAGCAAAGTGAATTAATTATTATTAAAGAAGTATTATTTCATAAAATTTCGTAGAGGCTTATTTTAAATAATTTTTGTTTAATTGTAACTTACTTTATGTAAAAGTTAACAACTTCCTGATAATTTTTTTATCATTTACTTTCAATTGGGCGAATTTGAATATTCAGTGAAAAAGTTGAAGGTTAATATGAGAAAAAAGCTTGTTTAGTTCTCTCGAATGTTAGCATCTCTTAGAATATTTCAATTACCAATTCTATGGAACATTCAATGGGTAAAATTCATTTTGTTAAATAACTAAGTATAGTAGAGAAAAAATTGTATTTATTAACTATACAAGATAGTAGTTAATATGAGTTTCCTATCTTGTTTCTAAAACTTTCTTTAAAAATATTTTTTAAATGCCTGTATGTTAAAAGTAAAATTGAAGAACGTTTAAATCTGTTTGTTCATCTGGTTTTAGTTAAAATTAAATTACTGAAGTATTAATTTAGAAAATTTGGTTAACTTACATTATTATTGTTATTTTATTATTAGTAATTTTGCATTTTTTACTTTAACACTATTAAAATTGGCTTCTCAAATAAAGTTATAAAAAATTCACAGACTCGACAAGAATTTTTTTCAAAATAAAACTTCGCGCAACAAACGTTCGATCTCATCAAACTGACGTCATCAGAAGCTTTGTTGAAAAAAAGCTCAAATATTTACCTAATAAATAAACATAATTATTTCGAAAGTAAATAATTGTTTTAATGCTATTTCTGATATTAAAGTTTTATATCTACTTTAAAATCAGAAGATATTTTTAATTTGTTTTCAAATTAGTTTTTAAATACATAAACATTAACAGTTTATTCAAAACATTGTTCGCTAAAACTTGCAGTTTACTTTTACACTTGATGCAGGAAATAAACTTGTAGCTTTTTTCAGACAATTTTTTGAGCTTGTTTAATTCAAAATATGACGTTTGTTGAAAATCGGGAAAAACTTTTTATAGAATCAAAGATTTACAGCAAGAAACTGTTTATTTTATTGTTAATTTTTTGTTTTATGATCCTCTATTACTTATCTGGAAGATATCCACAACCAAAGTAATATATTTATTTATATTTTTATCAAATAAATGTCACTATAATTGAAATTAATTTTTTACAGATGTATCAATCTCAAAACTGAAAATTTAACAAAAAAAGAACCAAAAATTCAATTAGCTTCTCCATCAAGTTCTTCATACGAAGATATTCATCGGATCAAACAAGAACTTTTATATCTTTTTGAATTTATTAATGAAGATGAAAGTTTATCTCAAAATGAGAACTTGAAAAGAAAACTGTTGCAACGACAAACGTAAATATTAAAAGCAATTTAAAGTGTAATGAATTATCTATTGAAAAATACTTTATATTTTTTAACCTAATTTTATTTTTATAGGTCTTTAGGTTCAATTACAGATAACTTAATTGATGAAATTAGTTTAGAAGCAGAAAATGAAGCTAGATCTTTACAACTTTCTGCACAGCAAATAATCAACAGAAACCAAGTAAATTTTCAATCTTATATTCTTTAGTTCATTGAAAGTCTTATAAAAATGATTAAATTGCTTTCAACATTTCAAATATATTTAAAAGGAACCTGAAGAAAGTTGCGATAGTCGAAGAAAACTGATAGTTCGTAAAATCAACTATTGTGGAATTGGTTGTGTCGTTCATCACATTTCAAAATGTTTTCTGCTCGCCTTAGGAACAAATCGTACATTTCTATTTGACGATTCGACGATTCCAAAATATTTTCAAATTTTATTTCATGATGGTTCATTGTTTCAACCAATTAGTAGAAAATGTTCATCTTTTGATACAAAATCAGTTAAAGGTCCAGAATGGGAAGGTAAGTTAATGTTGAAATCTTTTAAATTAATTTTATCAAGATTTAAAGCAACAAATTTTACGAAATTTCCTTTTAAATGGAAAAGTTTTTTTTGGTTATTTTAGTTTAAAAGGAATAAATATTTTTATTTTTATATTTTTTTTTATTTGCAATGTTTAATTTTTATTAGCTTTGTTTATTACAATTATCATTTTATTTATTTTATCTTTTAAAATAAATAAAATTAAAATTTATTAATTAAAGGTCTCGAAGAGAAAAACGAAATTAATTTAATATTAGATTCTGATAATTTAGAAATTTAATAACTAAAAACTGATAGCTAAAAAATTACATACTAAATACGCAAAGAGGGTTTAGGGGGTTGTAAACAGGGTTTAAGGTGTTGTAAACAGGGCTTAGGGGCTGCAAATAGGGTTTAGGGGGTACAAACAGGGTTTGGGGAGTACAAACAGGGTTTAGGGGGTATAAACAGGGGTTAGGAAGTTGTAAACAGGGTTTAGGGGGCTGCAAATAGGGTTTAGGGGGTACAAACAGGGTTTGGGGGGTACAAACAGGGTTTAGGGGGTATAAACAGGGGTTAGGAAGTTGTAAACAGGGTTTAGGGGGCTGCAAATAGGGTTTAGGGGGCTGCAAACAGGGTTTAAGGTGTTGTAAACAGGGCTTAGGGGCTGCAAATAGGGTTTAGGGGGTACAAACAGGGTTTGGGGGGTACAAACAGGGTTTAGGAGGTTGTAAAAAGGGTTTAGGAGGTTGCAAACAGGCTTATTTTCAAGAGATGTATAATTAGAACTAAATAATAAGGATTGAATAGAAATAGAAATTAAATTTATTTAAAGTTAAACAATTCATCATTAAAAATTTGTTGTTTTGATTTTGATGTTAGCATCAAATAATGAAGAAGATGATTATGAAAAGACAAAAGATCGTGATGTAATCTGTACAATTGTTGATCATGAATTTTATCGTTCATCGCCTTTTTCATTTCACACAATCCCAAAACCCTTTAAAGAATCGTTGGAGCGTTTCCATGGAAACCCAGCAGCATGGTGGACTGGACAAGTCCTTAGTTACTTGCTTCGTCTTCAACCAGAAATTGTTAAAAATATTCAAGATTTTCAACAAAGTTTAAAATTTTCACATCCAATTGTTGGGTAAGAATTACAATCAAGTAACAAATTTCTATTTCTATAAAATCAATCGTTGGTTAAAAATTGAAATTCAGTCGAATTTCACATCAGAAATTTTTATAATTTACTTCAAACAACTTGTTTTTGTTCTTTAAAAATTGTTTAAACAAAAAATCAATCTGAATTTCGGTCAAATGTATAAATTTATTCCTATTTGTTTCTTTGTGAAACAGAAATCAACCTGATTGCAACAATTGATTTTTTACAAATTTCAATAATATACCATCAAAAGTTACTAAGATTACGTGACCAACGACCACGTGACCAACTACCACGTGACCAACAACCACGTGACCAACAACCACGTGACCAACGACCACGTGACCAACGAACGCGTGACCAACAACCATATGACTAACACACACGTGACCAACAACCACGTGACCAACAACCACGTGACTAACGACCACGTGACCAACAACCATATGACTAACACACACGTGACCAACAACCACGTGACCAACAACCACGTGACTAACGACCACGTGACCAACTACCACGTGACCAACAACCACTTGACCAACAACCACGTGACCAACAACCATATGACTAACACACACGTGACCAACAACCACGTGACTAACAACCACGTGACCAACGACCACTTGACCAACAACCACGTGACCAACAACCACGTGACTAACTACCACGTGACCAACAACCACTTGACCATCGACCACGTGACCAACGACCACGTGACCAACAACCACGTGACCAACAACCACGTGACCAACAACCACGTGACTAACGACCGCGTGACTAACGACCACGTGTGCTATCAAAATTATATTTCATTTAAACGAAAGCTTTTTTATTTTTATAGAATTCATGTGAGACGTACCGACAAAATAAGTGAACAACATGTAAAACACGAATTAGAAAGTTACATGATGTTTGTCGAAGAATGGTTCCGAACTTTAGAATGGAAAGAATCTAGGAAACAATTGAAACCTGTAACAGTTCAACGTCGTGTTTATCTTGCTACTGACGAACCTGCTGTTGCTGTAGAATTTCGTCAAAAGTAATTTATATTTTGAAGTAACATCTTGTCTCGTAACATCTAATTTATTAGAAAATAAATATTAAGAAAATAGTTCTTTTTCAAAAATTCGTAAAATATCAATTTAATGTTTACGAAAATATTTTAGTTAAATATAAATATTTGCTGGTTTTTCTAGAAATGAAACAAACAGATGTTTTTTATGAATTTTTTATTACAACAATCTTTGCTATTAATTGAAAATCGATATTCTTGAAAATTTTATATCAAAACAAGAAAAAATTAAAATTATAAACAAATATATCTAGTTTATAAAACATTTGTTGCGAGCTACAAAGTAAATTTGTTTACAAAATTGTGATTTTAGTTGAATGTATTTAAAGGTATCCAAATTATCAACTTATACATGATGAAAAAGTTACAGAAGAAGCTACAATGAAAAACCGCCAGAAAGTTGGTCCTGAAGGGATTGTGAAAGATATTTTCACATTAATTGAATGCGATTATCTTGTATTGGGATATGAATCTAATGTTAGTTTGTTGTTAACAGGAAAGAAAATATAAATAACTTCCACTAACATTTGCAGGTAGGTCGATTAGTTTATCCGCTATTTCAAACAAAACATGTAGATGCAAGTGAAAAAGTTGTAGGACTTGGTTGGCCATATCATCATCTAGCTGATTACAAACCACATCAAATTGCAATTGCAAATCATATCGGAAAAGATGGAGAGTTATCTTTCATAGTTGGTGATATTATTGATCGATTTATCTGGGCACCTTGGAAACGTGGTTACTGGACTGGAACGAACAGACGAACTAAGGAGAAAGGAGTTTATCCTGCTTTTAAAGTCATTCTTCATCAGTTTACAGCTCCTTATCCATTTGAAGTTTGAGGAATACTCATCTTTATTTTTATAGAAAATAAATTTTTATGTTGACATCTTTTATTTCTTGCAAATTTTATTAGTTATATTTTTATAAGCATTTAAAAAATAAAATCCTTTTTTAATATTTTCATAACAAATAAGAAATCTGTTTTTATTAAAAATTTTGTCAAAACAACTTTTTCTTTGTCTAATTTTACTTTTTGTTAAATTTCAGAAATCATTTTCTTCGTTTAAAACCATCTAGTAAAAGTATGAAAGTTTAATATAAAGCTTTAAACGTTTACATTATTCATAATCTTTCACAAGAAAACGGATCTAGAAACATTTAAATAAATCTTTACCAGTTTCTTACTCGAACCAAAATCAATTTTGTAAAGTTTGTAAAGATTTTTGTATATTTAAAAATTATAAAAACTATTTGATAATGTTGTGCTTTTTTCTACTTTTCTAAAGTTGCAAACTTTTTTGATAATATCAATAAATGTATAAGAATTTGGTTATTTTTTTATTCGTAAAATATTACTTATTTGAAGAATATAATATTTTGTTTGTTTAATTTTAAAGGAGTATGTGTTAAGCTTGACTGAGTTTAAATTCGATATTTTCACAAACCAAGTGAATAACAAAATGATTGGTTGAATATGAATTAAACTCAATTTTTAAATATCAAACTTTAAGTGATAAATTGCAAAAGCTGACAACTTCTAAAAAAACTAAGTTTACTAAATCAATATTTCTAAGCTTTTTAAGGTAAAACTAAATTAAACATTTTAGTTATACTATTATTACACTTTCTCTCTCCTATTAAAAGTAAGTTTGTTAAAAAAATCATTAGTTCTATTTTCTGATTGATATACTTTTATTTTCTCTCATTAAGCCTAATTATTGTGTTTTGACCAATCAAAATAAAGGATTTTTTAATAAGTAAGATTATTTTTTAATCTTGTGTAACGACCTTTGCATCCAAATATAAATCCTTGAAATGATTGAAATGATCTTGTAGAAAGTACAAACTTATTCGTGAAACTGCGATTAATTTTGATACTATTGATTGATATATTAAGAAATTGCCAAATAACGTGAACAACGCGATAAAGAAGCAGGAAGTCAGGTCCTTTACTTTTACGTTGACTTCAATTTCAAATTTTAAAAACTTATTGATAACCTAACAACAAGAAACCTAATATTCTGCAGTACCAAAAATTAATACAAAACTTTTACATAAAATAATTGGTTTTATACCAGATTGACTTTGTTGAAATGAATTTTCGATTTCACCAAACTTTTAAAGCTTAAAGTATTCATTCTTTAATTAGTATATCAAATAATATACTATCAAAAGTTACTGAAATTATATGAAAATTATGTGACCAACTACCACGTGACCAACGACCACGTGACCAACAACCACTTGACCAACAACCACTTGACCAACGACCACGTGACCAACAAACACTTGACCAACGACCACGTGACCAACAACCACTTGACCAACAACCACGTGGCCAACGACCACTTGACCAACAACCACTTGACCAACGACCACTTGACCAACGACCACTTGACTAACGACCACGTGACCAACAACCACGTGACCAACAACCACGTGGCCAACGACCACGTGACCAACAACCACTTGACCAACAACCACTTGACCAACAACCATGTGACCAACGACCACTTGACGAACGACCACGTGACCAACGACCACGTGACTAACGACCACGTGACCAACAACCACTTGACCAACGACCACGCGACCAACAACCACTTGACCAACGACCACGTGACCAACAACCACTTGACCAACGACCACGTGACCAACTACCACTTGACCAACGACCACGTGACCAACTACCACGTGACGAACAACCACGTGACCAACGACCACGTGACCAACGACCACGTGACCAACAACCACTTGACCAACTACCACGTGACGAACAACCACGTGACCAATTTAAACTCTAAATTTGTAACTACTTTTAGTTACTTGTTGTTAAATACAAACACTATCTATAATTACATTCATAATTTGTTAGTTTAAGCGTTTTAATTAACAAATAAATTGATGGATTAACTTTTTAAGTTCAAATAATTAATTAGGATCATAATTCTTTGCTTGAATCTATTTAAATGAATCTTTAAAAACTCGTTTGTATTTAGAATCAGGTAACAGAGAATTTATTTATTTTAAAATAACTTCTTCGTATAAGTTCACAATTTTCTAATTACTTTTATCTTTAGATTTTATTTTTGAAAAAAAATTGAGATCGTTAAATAAATAACTTTCTTGTTTTCTTATTTACCAAAATAATATCTTCTATTAGAAATTTCCGAACGCTAAAAGACCTTTACCTCATTTTGAATTAGCAAAAACTTCACGAATATTATTTAATTAATAAAATATGATCTTTCTACCTTTTCTGTTAGGCCTTATTATCAGCATATTTACAAAAAATTAAAAATAACGTTTTTTGTGGATATTATTTTTCACAAGACACCTTTTATTTCTCAAAAATCTGTATAATCTGATATTAGCTTTATTTTGAAGATATCGTTTAATTCTAAGTATTATATTAGATATCAGTAACTACAAAACCTACAATTCAAACGTAAACACAGTTACTTTCACAATAGTTAAGTATTAAACAAATACAAGATTTGGTAAACCAACGAGAGTCAGATTACATGAAGTAGATGTTGGTGAAGGTATTACAATTGGTTCTATTTCAATTATATCATTTTCTTCATCAGATTTTGTTGATTTTTTTGGTGTTTTACGAGACTTTGCACTTCCAGTTGCTTTTTCAGAAGGTTTTGATTTATTTGAATCTTTTTTGCTTCCTTTTGCTGATTTTTTAGTTTCTAAAAAATTGAAAAAAGTAAAAAAATCAAGTTTCTTGCAACTAATTGTAGAAACCTTTAGAAACTTTTATAGTAGGATTAGGAACTTTATCTGGAATTGGAACAAATATTTTGTGTAAAGTTCTTCCTACAGTTAGTCCTTGACTAACAGATAATCTTAAAAATGTTCTCAAGTTTTCTGCATTTGATTCTAGAGTTGTATACCATTGATTCATACAAATAGCATTTACTCCATTTAGACTAAGTAATACTGAAGTCTAAAATAATCAAGTTAAATTGGTTTGATAATAAGAAAATATATTTACTTCATAGAATTTTTCTAGAGAAGTTAAACTTTCACTTTTATGAACATTACTTCTGCATCTATTTACAAAACTTTTATGAGTTTGAACTTTATCTATTAATAAAGCAAGTTGAGTCTCTTTCATTGACAAGGAAACTAGTTTGTAAGCTGGAATCTGTAAAAAATATTATAAATTTTCAAATAACTTCAAAATAAAAATAACTATAATTACAAATTTAGTAGAAAATTATCAAATAATATACCATCAAAAGGTAATAAAATTATATTAAAATTACGTGACCAACAACCACGTGACCAACAACCACGTAACTAACGACCACGTGACTAACAACCACGTGACCAACGACCACTTGACCAACAACCACTTGACCAACGACCACTTGACCAACAACCACGTGACCAACTAACCACGTGACCAACGACCACGTGACCATCGACCACGTGACCATCGACCACGTAATCAACGACCACGTGACCAACGGCCACGTGACCATCGACCACGTGACCAAATAAAAATATTTATAATTAGAAATTTAGTGAGAAATTATCATACTTGTGAAACAAATGTATTCATTCCATAATATATAAAAGCTTGTGAATTAGTAATTTGATTTTCCCAAATTTTTAAACTTGGTGTTTCATCAGTTCCATAATGACCCGCCCACGATTGAGTAAATGATCTTAAACCATCTTCTTTTAATAAAGATTTAAATACATCTGAAGGTTTGTGAAGACTTGAGTTGATGGTGTCGTTATTTGGATCAATTATATATTTGATGCTAAGATAAGGTAAATAATTGTTTAAAATCACAAATAAAAGTTTGATTTTTTAAAAATAAACTCACCTACGGCTTTCAATTGCAAAACAATCAGATGAAACTTCTCTTTTATAAGTATAAGGTTTATCTTTACTCTTTACTTTTACTCCGTTGTCTTTTTTCTGACTTTCTATTTCATTTACATCATCTTCAATTAAGCGATGAAGTAACATCTTTATTTAAGATTTTATTAGAAACCGATGAAGATAAAACCATCAAAAAAATTACTTGTAGTGAAAAGTCACGAGAAATTGAAAGAATATGAACAGAGTTTCGTAACTTGGTTACTGTTTCAAAAGGTAGTCCAAATAAGTTGTGATTTACTAAAACTACTAAATTAATTGAAGGTAAAATTTGGTCGTTTACAAAACTGGCCTGGTGAAAGACACAAAAGTTAAATATTTAAAATTGAAATTGTTTAAATATTACCTGAAGTTTATGGAAAGGTTTTTGAGGAATTAAAATATTTTCTTCAATAAAAGAAGCTACTTGAAGTAAATAATCGTTCAGTTCATAAACAATTTCATTAAAATCATTCTACAAAAAAGAAAATTAAGTTTTTTGAAGTAAAATATATTTGAATGTTACCTTCAACTTCATTTCTTCATTTATAGAAACTTTATTTATCAATTCAAACGCTTCTAATTGTTTCTTTTGTTTATTTTTATTAATATTTAAATGGGAAGAAGTTTCTAATTTAGTTAAAATTTGATTTTTTAATAGAATCTGTTGATGTTGATATTCACTTTTCAGCAAATGGTTCATTTGGCTTGATTTTAAATTTTCTAAAAGCTCATTTACGTGGTTGAACCTTGAAAAATGATTTTAAATACAAATTAGTTGTTTGAAAAACTTACTTTGTATTTTCAAGTTGACATAACCGAACACAAGCTAATGTTTGAATATGATTTTTATGACTTTGTTTTCCTTTATTTTCAGAAGAAATTTGTGTTGATCGAATAACAGCACAATAAAACGTTGATGAATCATTTGGAAAAATTTGAGGCTTCTTATGAATAAGTGCCAGAGTGAAAGAAGATGGGATATCATGAAGAGAGTCTAATGGATTGGATGTCTGTAAGATGAAGATTTGAAGTTAGAAAATTTATCTGAATTAGTAAACAAACTAAAGATAATCTTTTCCAAACTGTAGAACTCTTCTTTAATGTGATCTCTATATTCCTAGCAACAGTTGATTTTAATAATCCTGTAGAGATTGAATTAATTTCAAGAAAAGATTCCTAGAAATTCATCAAATTTACAAGTAATCAATTAATCAAAAGATTAACTTACAATCCAAGTTAAAGAAGATAGCAGAGATGAATTTACATCAACCAGAGATTGGTTTACAACAGATCTCATATGTTTAATCGATGAAACAGACTAAAATAAGATATTTCAGTTCAGAAATTCAACATATAAAAGATCAAATACTTGGAGAAGAGTAAGACAAGAAGATGTCAATATCGAATCAAATTGTCCACTGCATTCAACTAACTCTAAAGAAATCTTTTCAATTAAATCAATTGAAGATTCTTTCACTGCTAATTTCACAGCTTGTCCTAAAACTTCAGAAGAATGAGAAATAATTCTGGAAAAAATTTTTTGGATGAATTTCAAATTTTTATATGGAATTAGATGAACCTGTTAGCATGTTCTGAATTAATACAAATTGAATTTGCATTTTTACAAGCGTTACGTTCATCGCTTGTAAGTGAAATTCTACTTTCGTTATGTTCAATTTCAGGTTCATCATAATCATCTATTAATAATTCAAATTAATAAAAATCAAATTTTCAAAAAGTTGCACCAAAATGGTCGTTTTCAGTTTTGCGCGAATCTGAATTTGAAGATAACGGATCAGTATCAACTGATGCAAAAATTTCATGCAGCATCCACTGATGCTTCACGTGATCAAAACTGAACTTCTCTGAGAGCAATCGAAGACCTTTTCCAATTAGAAAGAGCCATTTTGATCTTTAAAATCGAAGATTTGAGAATTTTTTTAAAAGTTTTTGATTCTTACTGAGATTCGTTGATGATAGTTTGACGACAATAAACTGAATTAAGAAGACTAAAAGCTCGAAGTAAGAAGACATCTCGTTCTTTCTTCCATTCTTCACTTCCTATTTCATCAAGGACTGATGGGAACTCAAGATATCTTTCAACAATCTTCCTTGCTCTTCCTAAAATCAAAAAAATCCTCAAAAAATAGAAGATTTGAAGAAATTCTGGGACCTTTTTCTACTTCTTCTGATTCAGCTAAACGAAATTGAGCCGCAAAAATTTCTTCACATTTCAGTAAAACTTCCACTAAAATCATTTCAATCTCACAAAGTTCTCTACAAACAGGGAGACTTACATCTGACTCGAGATCTTCTTCAATGAAATCACTGAAAAAAAGATCTTAGAGAAGTTTGAGATGAAATCAGATTACTTGATAAAGTTGTGAAGATTCATTTGACATCTTTGAAGAAGTTGTAAGATACTTAAAAGACCTTTTTGAAGATCTTCACTATCATCTAGTTGATTGAGATATTTGACCACCTCCTTGGCGTGATTCTGAGATTTAAAAGTTTTAAAAATCATCAAAAAAATCATTTAAATCAACCAATTGAATAAGAGATAACTCGCGAACGCTTATGATGTCTGTAAGATCGCTTTCAGCGTCTTGAAGAGGTCTTATGATTGTTTGAAGAGATGAATTTGAGATGTTTAGTTTGAGGAGAGAAGTTTTGATAATTAAAATCAATTTGAGTCGTTCTGAAATCAAATTTGATTTGAATGAAGATTATGAGAATAATTCTGATTTACTAATTTCTGTTGATTTTGTTGGTTTTAGTTGTTGTAAGTTGGTTAAAGTTTGATGAGCATGTTCTAACACTTCAACCGCTTTTAAACAATCTGTTTCACATAAGCTACGACCTAAAGTAATTGCTGAGACTAACAAGTCGATACAATCCTGCAAAAATTAAAGAATTTTATTTAGAAATTTATAAATTGAAACAAGCAAAATACTAACTTGCCAAAAATTCATATTTCCACCAATATTTTGAGCTTCCATCAAATATTCAAGAGCTTGTACTTGCTTACCATCATGAATTGCAAGATCTGCTGATGCTAAATAAAAATTTGATCTTTTCTCAGTCTTTTCTACAGAAGAACTTTTTAGAAGAAGTCTTGCTGACTGTAGGTACCCTAATCTGAAACGTCACATGTTTAATTTCGATTATTAAAGAGTAATGAGCAAACTTGATAAAAATTCGAGAAGATTTTATCCAAATATCTGGTAGATTCATTTCATTTGAAGATTCAGCTGCGTTATTACAATCATTTATAACAGTTGCAAACTGAAATATTGAAATTAAATATTGAAATTGTTGGATGAAATCTGGTTACTTTTTGGTATTTTGCAATATCAACAGATGAAATTGGTTGCTCTTCTAAAAATGACTCCCAATATTGAGCTGCTTGAGTCTGATGTAACTCATAACAAAGTATTATCTAAAAATAGATTTTTTGAATGATTTATACAAAAAAATAACATTAAATTAAGTTGGTTAGCTTAAAAAGTGATTTATGCGTTGGATAAATGTTAGTTCTAGCTCTTTAAGAAAATATTTAAGTTTTAAGCCATATATACCACAGTTCAACAAAATTAGTGAAAATAGCAGCAACCACGTGATCAGCAACCGCGTGACCAGCAACGATGTGACCGATGACCACGTGACTAACGACCACATGGCCAACAACCGCGTGACCAACAACCACGTGACCACCGACCACGTGACCAACAACCACATGACCAACGACCACGTGACCAACGACCACGTGACCGACAACCACGTGACCAACAACCACGTGACCAACAACCACATGACCATCGACCACGTGACCAACAACCACATGACCAACGACCACATGGCCAACAACCACGTGACCAACAACCACGTGACCGACAACCACGTGACCAACGACCACGTGACCGACAACCACGTGACCAACGACCACGTGACCAACAACCACATGACCATCGACCACGTGACCAACAACCACATGACCAACGACCACATGGCCAACAACCACGTGACCAACAACCACGTGACCGACAACCACGTGACCAACGACCACGTGACCGACAACCACGTGACCAACGACCACGTGACCAACAACCACATGACCATCGACCACATGGCCAACAACCACGTGACCAACAACCACGTGACCGACAACCACGTGACCAACGACCACGTGACCGACAACCACGTGACCAACGATCACGTGACCAACAACCACATGACCAACGACCACATGACTAACGACCACGTGACCAACGACCACGTGACCAACGACTACGTGACCAACGACCACATGGCCAACAACCGCGTGACCAACAACCACGTGACCACCGACCACGTGACCAACAACCACATGACCAACGACCACATGACTAACGACCACGTGACCAACAACCACATGGCCAACAACCACGTGACCAACGACCACGTGACCGACAACCACGTGACCAACGATCACGTGACCAACAACCACATGACCAACGACCACATGACTAACGACCACGTGACCAACGACCACGTGACCAACGACTACGTGACCAACGACCACATGGCCAACAACCGCGTGACCAACAACCACGTGACCACCGACCACGTGACCAACAACCACATGACCAACGACCACATGACTAACGACCACGTGACCAACAACCACATGGCCAACAACCACGTGACCAACAACCACGTGACCGACAACCACGTGACCAACGACCACGTGACCGACAACCACGTGACCAACGACCACATGGCCAACAACCACATGACCATCGACCACGTGACCAACAACCACGTGACCAACAACCACGTGACTAACAACTAGCAACAAATAGAACACAGTAAAGACAAAAGTACTTGAAATAAATGAAGAAAATAGTGGCAAGTATTTGTATATCAAAACCATTGAACCAACCTGATGTAGTCTGACTAGTTGTAAAACATTTCTATTTTGTAATAAACATTCTGCAATAAGTGATGCTAATGATAAAGGTGTGACTGAGAGATTATGATATCCAATTGTTCGTAACATTTCGCTTAATTTCTATAAAATAAATTTCTTAAAAATGACAACAACTCATAAAAAACCAACCAGTAAAGTTTTGATTGTAATCAATGGATAAGGAATATTCTGTTTATTTAAACCTTGTTGGTTCAGTTCATGGTTTATGTATAATTTATATTCATCAGAAGTATCAAATATACACCAATCACTAAGTTTAGTTGGTAGATGGTCATCTATAAGAAGATATTTTAGTGGAATTCTTTTATCTTCAAGATATTTACATTTCTTTTTCGGTTTATTTGAGTTTGTTATATTAGAAGGTTTGTGTTTATTATCATTTATTTTTTTGTTTGTTTGTTCTTTTGTTGTTTTTGTTTCTTCTGAAGCCGCTAATTTTGCGATTTGCTTTTTCACTTTTAATGTTGAATCGTGAACAAGTTTAAATAATCTAAAAAAAGATGAAATTATTTCAAAAAATCTGAAAAATGACTCCAATTTCGAACCTGTTGACACAAAATGATGCAAAATACAAATTTTCTTGATGATGAAGATCAGATGTTCGAATCAATCGCGCTAGAGACACGTGACTTCGTATCAAACCTAAAATATTCTCAATTTGAATCAAATAAAAACCAAGAGAATGAGAAAAACCTTCAAGTTGTCTGATATTAACCAAATCATTTAATGAAAGATCTTTATAAACAGGAAAGACTCCGATCGATTTCCAAACTCTTTCCTCTTCTTCTTTAATTTGAGACTCACATCTTTTGTTTTGCTCCTAAAAAGACTTTTTAAATCGAATCTTCATCTTTTCGAAAGACTCACTATACTCGATGACGTGTCCTTCTCATTTGGAACTATTTTGATCTCTGCTGATCTTCTAGAGTTCTTTCGTGATCCGACAGATGATTTTTGCTTCGTGTTCTCTTTCACGACTACATCTTCTCGTTTGGTGATTCCCAGCATTAAATCAGAAGCCCAATTTAACAAAGAGATGCAATCTGAGATGAAAATCATATTTTTAAGAAGATTTTTTTCACGAGTATCTTCACCTGATATTTGGAAGTTGTTGTTGTACATCCAAGATGCAATCTCAAGTAGAAGTTCGAACTTGAGAAGACGAGTCTCTGGTGATGTGAGTGACTCAACAGCTTTCTGATATCCTGCAAACTGTTCTTTGATCGAAGGAGCTGATAACGCAACTTGCTTCCATATCAAAGACACACTCATCTCATCTTCATTCTAAACAAGATCAGATGATGAATATTCAGCAAAGATATCAAACCACAACCTTGAACTTATTCAACTCCATTGTGACGTCATAACCTAATTTGGCTTTCGCGATGACTCGATGCCTGAAGAGTGGAAGACGAAGTTTGGATCGAGGAAGAACAAGAAGGATTTCTTCCAACATTTTCAACCCTTTTCCCCATTCATTCTATCAAATAAAAAACAACACGTGACTAACGACCACGTGACCAACGACCACGTGACCAACAACCACGTGACCATCGACCACGTGACCATCGACCACGTGACCAACGACCACGTGACCAACAACCACGTGACCAACAACCACGTGACCATCGACCACGTGACCAACAACCACGTGACCAACAACCACGTGACCATCGACCACGTGACCAAAGACCACGTGACCAACAACCACGTGACCAACGACCACGTGACCAACTACCACGTGACCAACAACCACGTGACCATCGACCACGTGACCAACAACCACGTGACCAACAACCACGTGACCAACGACCACGTGACCAACGACCACGTGACCATCGACCACGTGACCAACGACCACGTGACCAACAACCAGGTGACCAACAACCACGTGACCAACGACCACGTGACCATCGACCACGTGACCATCGACCACGTGACCAACAACCACGTGACCAACAACCACGTGACCAACGACCACGTGACCAACGACCACGTGACCAACTAACCTTTTCAGCAAATGTCTTGAAGAGTAATCCATATAAAGAGATTTGAAATTCTAAATCGGAATCTTCTGAAGAGGTACTTTTAGGAGAATCATTTCTACTTTCCACGGTAGATTCCTCAGAATTTTCATCTTTCTACATTTACCAACAAATCAGTTACATCACTTAACATATACGTCACTTACCATGACGTCATCACCAGATTTAATGACGTCATCAACACACGACAATATATCCGTTAAACTTTTCCTCAACTCAAGGTCATCGTCACCTAGTGACGTCATCAAAGGCTTCATAGTGCTCCACCAAAGATGTGATGACGTCATCAGAGGTTTTAGAGTTTGCCACCAGAGACGTGATGACGTCATTACTAGTCGATAACTGTTCGCTTTTTTGCCATAAAGAACACTGAAACACTCGCGTTAATGACGTCATGGTGATCACAATGACGTCATCACCTATCGAGGAAGCTATTGAGAGCTTTTTTTCGAAGATTTAAGTTTATGATTGAAGATGAGATGATAGATTTGCCATTTATTTGATAAATATTTGAGATATGTTTGTAAGCAAGTTTGATTCGATATCTGAAAGTTAATTTGAATCTCTCGGAGTTTTATTGAAGAATTATTTTACTCTTTTATTTGAGACTTCTTTTCTTTCATTAAGATTTTCAGGCTTTGATCTTTCATCTTTAGGACTTTATCAACACAACTCAGAACCAATTGATGTTGATTTTCGGTGCAAGAATTGAAACTGAGTTGTTCCCAAAGATACAATTCAATAACAGGATCATCCCAAGATACATCATCAATTAATTGAAAGATCTGCATCCAAAAAAAATCATCAGAATTTAAAGATTAAAAGATTTTTTACTTCTTGTAAAGATGGAATGACAAATTTGAATAATTTTTTGTTGTTAGCTGAAAGCATTTCTATGACAACCAAAGCTTGAAGCATTTGTAGTTCTTGTGGATTCTAAAAAAAGTAAATAAAAGAAATTTGTAGAAATTTGCTGAGTCATGTTTCCAACCTCATTTTCAGATTCATAAAAAGGAGCTTGAATTTGCTGAGTCATCAACTGCTTCAATTCAACCCAAGTTATAATTAAAGGATGACGTATAAACATCGAGATGGTGACGTCACCATGTGTCAAGTTCAAACCAAATTCAACAACCTACAAGAAGTTTTAAGGATCAAGTAGAAAGATGAAAGAGAGACCTTCAAAGCTTCTTTCAAATCTTCTGCAGCATCTGAAGACACCATCAACAGATTAGGGTTTGTATCTTTGATTGTCGACTTTCGAGATTTTGCTGATTTTCTTGTAACTGTCGCCATTTTTTCCAATGAATTTTTCGAAGGTTTTGGTATCCATGGTAACAACAATCCTCGACCAATCACGTTACAGATACGAGTGATTAAAATTGATTGGCTGAAATATCAAGATGTAAATATCTTGATGAGATTTGAAACTAACAAACTTTTGATGAGGTAAAGATGTTAATGATTGTAAAACAGTTTGAAAAGTTGAAACAATTTCTGTATAACGTGATTCCATCATCAAATGACAATTATAATTCCATAAATAAATACTTCCATTACTAACTAACCAACATTCATTCAAATCAACACCGATTTCTGTGATTGAAAAGTTTTATAAAAAAAGAAATCATCAAATTGATAGATTACCAATTCCACGAAGGAAACAGTTAGTTGCTCTTTCGTTTAAAGATCTAATCCATTCACAATAAGCTTCAAAATGAATTTCTTCATCAGGAAAATTTTGATGAGGATTAGTAATCTTTTGAAGGAAGTCTTGTTTCTTTGGAATATCATTAAATTGAAGACCTTCATTTTGAATGAAATGTATGAACGCCTAAAAATTGTAAAAAGTCTTAAAATTTCAGATTTGGTGGTTTTTTGTTGTCACCTCCCCTAAAATCAATGAAACTTCAGCTAGCATCTTTAAAAAGTCTCTTCTTTGTAAACGTTGTATCTCTACTTCTTCTTTATATTTTAAAGTGCTAGAAACACTTTCACTTTTATCTTCATCAAAAGCTTTTTTAAGTATTTGTTTAAAACCAACAATAAACAAACCTTTAGTAATTGACCATCTATTATCATCATAAAACAAACAGAATATAGATGCAATTCTACAAACGTCCCAGATCCTTTGTTGACGAGAAGTCTTTACTAAATCTACCCATAAACGAACTCTACAAGTGTAAAGATATTTGAATCTATTTAATTAAACATTAAACAAACCTTTCATGATGGTTACTATTAGAATGACGCTTCAAATAACCTTCGGATTTTTTTATACAATTTTTCCAATGTTCACTTTTCAATTTGAGTTTTTCAAATAAATTTGTTGAGTTTGTCGACACTAAAAAAATCTGATTATTTAAAATGTTTGATTTTAAATCACTCACTACTTTTTGAAACGTCTTCAGCATCCAAGACATTTTGAAAATCTTCTGGAGCTAGAGCAGATCCAACTTTTACAAGTAAAGATCTCTTCATTAAAATACTTCCTGAATCATCACACTTTTTTGCCTGAAAAACTCATCTTAAAGACTTTAATTTTGATCTTCAAGTTTCTTTACTTGTTCAATGATAACAGCAGCAACATCTTCTGCTCTTTCGGGAGTTTCATACAATTGTGAGCTTAATTTCAATCTATGTAATGTAGTTTCCAGCCTCTCTTTATATAAACCTGTTAATTAACAGATTAATTGTTGAAATTTGAGTTTTAAATGATTTAAAACTGACCACCATCATCATATCTAATTGCTTTTTCAAGATGTTTTATAGCCGCTTCATTTTGATCAACTATTTCAAGAGAGAAAGCAATTTCGGTGTGAACTTGACAACGTAGTTGGACTAGAAACACAAATATAAACACAAAATTTTAAATCAGTAAAACTAACAATTAGTCGAAGATATATTTTCAAGTGTTTCTGCTATCAGTTGAAGTGGGATTGTGATAGATTTTCTTAGATCTTTCTGTAAAGACATTGAATTGAAAGATTTGTGATTGGATCAGATGATGAACCTGCAGAAGAGGAAGACATAGATTCCACAGAAATGTACAACCAGCTTGAAGAACATTAGGAATAGAACATCTAATAGCGCTTTGAAGGGTTTTCATGATTCGTCTGATGGATTCTAATCTTATCTGGATGATTATTTTAGAGATTATATATGTATTTTGTATAGTGACTTACATCTACGTTGGATTGTGTCAGTATCTTCTCTTTTTCACCTAATTTTTTTACTTCAAAATAACTTTCTAGAAATTCAATTTGAAGAAGAATGTTTTGATCCTGAAATTTTGTTGAAAGATTAAAAAGTTTTTAAATAAAAACATTTCAAACTTGTATATCGAGTTGTTTTAAAGTCGACAAGCAAATTGAAGCAAGTTCTAGTTCTTTACAATCCACACATAATCTCGCAATTTCAAACAACAAAATTATTCTGTAAAAAAATCAAATAATTCAATAAAATAATATTTAAAAACTTGTCACATGTAAACCTAACAAAACTACCTGATATTCGACTTTAATAATACAACATCCTCATCTTTTATAAAAATAAACTCATCTTTATCAAGACTATCAGAAGATCTAAGCATGTTTTTTTCTACCATTGGATCAATTTCAGTAAACTCTTCTGATATAACACTGACAAAATCAAAACTGACTCAAAATATATAAACTTTCTGCTCTTTATAACCACAAAACAACTTTAGATATTAAATTAAAACGTTTCAAATATTCAATTATAACTAGAAATGTCTCAAACTTTTGTAGTAGTGTTAATTCTTCTTGAGAAGAGTATTTTTTGTGTTTCCAACCATCTAAATTTCCCTTTTTAAGCGAAGTTACGATCCTTATAAGTTCCTTAAGAGTTTCTTCTCTTTGAACAGGATTTCTTCCAAAAGAAAATTGTTTAAATAAATTCAAAAAAAAATTTATAATTTACATTTTCAGTTGCTTCAACTTGATAAATGCTTTGTATTCTTCGGCTATATCCAAAGATAATTTGTTCAGATCAACAAGATTATATTTAATCTGCAAAAAAAGAGTCATTTAGAAAAAGTCTAAATATAGAAAATGATGAATAAAGCTAAATAGAAAATTGTATTTTTACTTGAAGCTTTATTATCTCTGGTATTCTGTTTTTACAATGCTTCAAACAAAACCAATAAGTTTGAGAAGATATTGAAGTCGCTTCCTTCAATTTCTCAGCTTTAACATAGCTCACAACCAACCCACTAAATTTTAAAACCAATAAGAATTTTAGATAAATCAAATCAAATAACAACTTTCACTTAAAAATACAACTAAAAATATTTCATAAACATTAAATAAAAAAAGAGTTCTTACATTTTTAGAGTAGCTCTCCAGTCATAATCTTCATCATCTATATCATCTAACGCTTTTACAATAGAAAGTAAACTTGTACAAAGTTTAGGTTGATATTTTGCTTTAGTAAACTCTCTAATCATACTCCAATAAAGAACAGATGTATTGAAAATCAAGAAGGAATATTTTGGTTTACCTTTACATAATTCCAACACTTTCATTAAATATACAACTGCAGTTAATAAAGCATCCTAAAAATATAAAATCAATTAGCTAGAAACGAATTAGGTTAAAATCATAAATATGAAACTTACAAAAGATGCTGGGTGTTGTTTGAATAATATCTGTGCTTGACATAAATAAGCTCTACAAAGAAATTCATTTGGAGCGTTATTTTCACTGAAATACATTCCCAAGCAAGATGAAGATGTAATAATTTCATTTTGCTATGAAAAAATAAATCAAATAGAATGTAAAAGTGAAATAAAACTATAAAATTTTGATGATTTTAAATTTAAATAACAATAATAAAGATAAATATATGGTTTGTAAAAAATATATAATTTTTAATTTCAAAGATTTAGTTATGATATTTTTTTTAAATAAAACAAATAATTTTTTATTGAGATAAACAAACATTAGTAATCAATTTAAATATTTGAATATAAATATACTTTTAAAGCTAATTCAGCACATAAGACATATAAATCTGATTCGCATTCATTTAAAGAATCCTCCATCAAAGATTTATCTTGAGCTCTTCTTAAAATTTTATAAATTTTTGACAAACTTTCAGCATTATTTTCTAAAATAAAAATATATTCAAAAAATTTATTTTTAATTATAAAATTTTTAATTACCTGATAATTCAGCTTTGTGGATTAAATTCCTTACTGCCGCATTCATCAATTTTTTTTATAATTACTAAATCAAATAGAAAAGTATTTTATTTGTTGATAAAAAAATTAATAAAAAAAAAGAAAAAAAAAAATTATTTTTATTTACTAACATTAGATATTGTCTAAAGAAGTAATAAATAACAATATTTGATAATTATAAATTAATATCATATAAACAATTAACAAAATAATTTAATTAAAATAAAAATTATCGTTTAAAAGCTCAAAAAAATCAAATAATAATAAACTTAAAAATTAGACTTGACTGTAGATACCATGGAAACATAAATTTCTAAAAGTTCGGCATTCAAAAAATTTTACAAAAAATTATTTATTTTAATAAAATAACATTAAAAATCAGATTAACTTTGAAACTAAAGAAAAAACTAATATAGTTTAAAAATTGAATTAATTTTGGTTTATGAGGATTTATCAAAGATATATTCACAATTGTTGAGTGTGGCAATCAGGTTATGATTCATGCTTCCAGTGTTTTTCTTAAAATATTTAAAAAATCATTATATAAAAAAATACAAATCATCTATTTGAAATTATAAAATTAAGAAATTAATCCGACAATGATTATAAGTTTATTACAAACGAAACATGTAGATTAATTATCACATATTTTCTGAAAACATTAATTTTTAAAACTTTGTTATCCGCTCAACTTTACAAAATAAAGTATTGTCCTTAAAAATATCGTCAAAGGCTTGATTACTTTTATGATACCAAGGACTGTAAGAAAGTTGAAATAAATAGAACAACATTATAGAAGGCTAGAAAGTTATCAATATTTTAAGAAATTAAACAGATTTCTTCTCAATTAGCTTATTACTTTTACAAACAAAACATGTAGATGCAAGTGAAAAAGTTGCAGCTGTAGGTTGGCCATATCATCATCTAGCTGATTACAAACCACATCAAATTGCAATTGCAAATCATATCGGAAAAGATGAAGAGTTATCTTTCATAGTTGGTGATGTAATTGATCGAGATGTCAGAGCACCTTGGAAACGTGGTTACTGGACTGGAACGAACAGACGAACTAAGGAGAAAGGAGTTTATCCAGCTTTCAAAGTCATTCTACATCAGTTTACTGCTCCTTATCCATTTGAAGTTTGAGGAATTTTATTTACATTTTAAGCTGAATTGCTGATATTTTGAAGTAATAAAGATTGTACTATTATTAAATTTTTATTTGTGAATATCTTAAGATTATTTCTTAGTATTTTCTGATTGATTAATCTTTATTTTCTCTCATTAAGCCTAATTATTGTGTTTTGACCAATCAAAATAAAGGATTTTTTAATAAGTAAGATTATTTTTTAATCTTGTGTAACGACTTTCGCATCCAAATATAAATCCTTGAAATGATTGAAATGATCTTGTAGAAAGTACAAACTTATTCATGAAACTGCGATTAGTTTTGATACTATTGATTGATATATTAAGAAATTGCCAAATAACGTGAACAACGCGATAAAGAAGCAGGAAGTCAGTTACTTTCGTGTTGACTTCAATTTCAAATTTACTAACTGAAAAAAAAAGTTCATTGGAAAAGAAACGGAAGAGAGTTTTTACTTTATGTTTATTTTCATGTTTTAATGTTTGTATTACTTTATGTTTATTTTTGAGAAATATTAATATTGATGAATATTATTTGAAAAGAAACCTAATATTCTGCCAAAAATTAAAATTAAAAAGAAAATCTTTTATGTAAAATAGTTTGTCTTAATAGCATACAAGATTTACTTTACTAATTAATAGACAGACAAGTTTTTTCAGTTATTCCTTATCTTTTTTTGAAGTTTTCCTTATTACTTTCCTCTATCAGGTTGTCAACATGTCAAATTTGTTTAACAAAGTAATCTGTACACACATGTATTCTTATTTTGGTTTTTGTATGAGATCTTCTATATGTTGCTTGGTATCATTAATACATATCTAGAAAATATATTTTAGAACATTTTTCAAATTAAGTTTGTTTACTTTCAAATTTTTCAAATTAAGTTTGTTTATTGTTGAAATTGTTGAAAATAATTTATTAAAATATAAAAGAAAAAGTTTAAATTAGGGAGTAAAAAGCTAAAAGTATTTTGCTGACTGCTTTCTAAAAAATCGATAAATCAACCTTTTAAAACCGAAGACACTTCAATATAAAGACGTTAAAAAGCTTAAAAGAAAGTTTAGTTCAAAAATAAAATGATAAAATATAATAACATAAAAAGATATATTTTATAAAACCAGTGGAATAATAAGATTAAGTTCAGAAAATTACTTAAAAAATATGTTTTTAACTGTTAAAAGGTAGATTTTATTTTCAGATTTTTTTTAGATATCTAAAAATATTTTTTATCTCGGAAGTTTATGATTTGAAGCCAAACTTTTGCTTTAGTGAAAAAATAGTAGATAGTAATGATAGAGAGACTATTAGTGAATGAAGTATATATCCTCTAGAGATATTACTTGCGCTTATTTACTAACTCTTGAATTTTTTAACTTTTTGAATATATCTTGTTTTAATAAGACTACTTTTTTCAATATTTATATTTTAATAACTTTTATTTTTTTGATTTCTAATAACAGTTTTTTAAAATGATATAAAGATGAATAAAATGAAAATGTTTCCTGATAAGTTTGTTTTGAAGATCAGAATGTTAAAACACTTCAATTTCTCTATTTAATTTGTTTACTCAGTGTAGCACCTTCAGACGAATTGTATTTTTTCTGCTTCGTTTGAAAAACAGAATTCAGTTTTTTTTTTTGCTTCATGAAATTTTAATACTCCTTTTAAGCTGTATTCATTTATAAAATTACTTTTCAGCTCAATGTAGGTTTTTGTTTTCTTATTCGTTCAAAGTTCAATTTACAACGTATTAAAGATGAAGTTATTTATCTTTTCAATTTTATTAATGAAGTAATTGAAGATGATCAATTAAAGAACAGATTTCTGGAGAGGCAGATGTAAGTTTGTTTAATTAATTTATAATTTATTACTCGTAATTTCTTATAGATCAATAAATTCGATTGTCGATATGCTACTTGAAAAAAATAATTTAGAAAATACTCAGGAATCTATTCAATTAGTGTTAAAAGCTCAAAACGCAATTTGGAACAATCAAGTTGGTTTCTAATTTCAAATTAAAACTTTTGAGTTTTCAAATATTTGAAAATCACCTTAAATCTTATAGGAGCCTGAGGAAAGCTGTGAAGATAGAAGGAAGTTGATTGTAAGAACGATTCGTTATTGTGGATTTGGTTGTGTTATTCATCATTATGCAAAATGTTTTCTGATCGCATTAGGAACCAACCGAACTTTACTCATTGATAAGAAGACAGTTCCTTCATTTGTTCAAGATATATTTCATGATGGTTCATTGTTTCAACCAATTAGTAGAAAATGTTCATCTTTTGATACAAAATCAGTTAAAGGTCCAGAATGGGAAGGTAAGTTAATGTTGAAATCTTTTAAATTAATTTTATCAAGATTTAAAGCAACAAATTTTACGAAATTTCCTTTTAAATGGAAAAGTTTTTTTTGGTTATTTTAGTTTAAAAGGAATAAATATTTTTATTTTTATATTTTTTTTTATTTGCAATGTTTAATTTTTATTAGCTTTGTTTATTACAATTATCATTTTAAAATATAAAATAAATAAAATAAATAAAATTAAAATTTATTAATTAAAGGTTTCGAAAAGAAAAAAAAAATTAATTTAATATTAGATTCTGATAATTTAGAAATTTAATAACTAAAAACTGATAACTAAAAAATTACATACTAAATACGCAAAGAGGGTTTAGGGGGTTGTAAACAGGGTTTACGGGGTTATAAAACAGGGTTTAGGAGATGGTAAACAGGGTTTACAAACAAATTTTACGAATTTTCGAAATGTAAATAGACATTTTTTTTTATTAGTTTAGTTTTGAATTTCAATCTTGGGTGTATCTTCGTAACTTTATCAAAACCTAATTTCAAAGTTTTTTTTCAACAGGATCAGAAGATATTTTTGAAGGTGGAGAAAAGACGAAAGACCGCGATGCAATTTGCACAATTCGATTTCAACCTATTTATCGTTCAACAATTTTCTCATTTCACACAATCCCAAAACCCTTTAAAGAATCGTTGGAGCGTTTCCATGGAAACCCAGCAGCATGGTGGACTGGACAAGTCCTTAGTTACTTGCTTCGTCTTCAACCAGAAACTCTTAAAAATATTCAAGATTTTCAACAAAGTTTAAAATTTTCACATCCAATTGTTGGGTAAGGATTACAATCAAGTAACAAATTTCTATTTCTATAAAATCAATCGTTGGTTAAAAATTGAAATTCAGTCGAATTTCACATCAGAAATTTTTATAATTTACTTCAAACAACTTGTTGTTGTTGAGAAGTTGTTTGTTTGTCGGGTAATATTACTCATGTTGATCGTATTACTCATCTTAAAAACTTTTTATTACTCATAAACATTTGTTTTTAATAAATTTAAGTTTATAAGCTTCAAGTTATAACTGTAACTGTTGATTATATGATAAGTATTAGAGGCATTTTAAATTGATTCATATTTTTGACTTTTAATCAAATTACTTTTTACTAAAACTTTTGTACAAATATCTAAAATAATAAAATTGTTGCCTGGTATCAGATTAAACTTTATTAAACATTTTAAATAGAATTCATGTGAGAAGAACTGACAAAATACCAGAATTAAATGTAAAACATGAATTAGAAAGTTACATGATGTTTACTGAAGAATGGTTCCGAACTTTAGAATGGAAAGAATCTAGGAAACAATTGAAACCTGTAACAGTTCAACGTCGTGTTTATCTTGCTACTGACGAACCTGCTGTTGCTGTAGAATTTCGTCAAAAGTAATTTATATTTTTGAAGTAACATCTTGTCTCGTAACATCTAATTTATTAGAAAATAAATATTGAGAGAATAGTTCTTTTTCAAAAATCCGTAAAATATCAATTTAATGTTTACGAAAATATTTTAGTTAAATATAAATATTTGCTGGTTTTTCTAATATAAATGTTCAAAAACCGTGAAACTTAAAACGTTTTAACTTTACAAAAATATTTTCAATTGTGTTTTAATATTTGATGGTTTTTCTAGAAATGAGACAAACAGATGTTTCCATAAATTTTTCATTGAAATTTGACGGATAAAATTTAACTTAAATCTTATTTTCAAAATTATCCACAATTTAATTGACCTTTAGTTTGATGATTTTTTTTCTACTAGTCCTTCCCTCAAGTTATATCAACTCAGACGACACACATTACATCTTAATAAGCCCATATCACCTGGTGCATTAATCAGATTGAATTTTTTCTCATATCGCACAATTAATACATGGAACCAGCTGCCATCAGACATTGTCATGTCAGAATCACTCGCGTTGTTCAAGTAGAAGTTGAACCGTTACCAACATTATCATTTCTAAACTGTGATTTTCACTTTTATATAATTGTTCACTGCTAAATGCTTTGAAGACTATGGAAATGCCATGTGTTACATCTTTTGCTTTCTATAACTTAATTATTTATGATAGGTATCATATGTATGATGTGCTCTCTTCAGGCACCCTCCTTCACGTTTCTTGTAATTAGATAAATAAATAGATAACTTGTTAAGATAGTAAAAAAATATCCTAGATTTTAACGTGATGTAAATTAGTAATTATAAATTTGTAATTTATTTACTAATTCTGCGAAAAAAAATTAATTTGTTTAATTTTTGCACAAGTTATAGAATTTATGCCAAACAAATTTGTTTTTAACAAAAGTTTTTTAAGATTACAATTTTTTTTCTAAACTATTTCAGTTTATATGATAGTAAAGTTTTCTCAACGTTTTTTGAGCCGTTAGCTGTTCATCTTCAACCGTTTATTGTAATAAATTCCACAAACAACAAACAAATAAAGTAAACACTTGAGCTACCTGAAAATGAATTTAACGTTTAAATAAACACTTCAATCTTTTCATATCTAAACTTTTTATTTATTCATTACAATAAATGCGAAGGAGGGTGCTTGAAGAAACACACATTCTCACAAATAACATTTATTTATTTAGAAACATAAAAAGATGTAACACGTGGTATTTCAGTAATCTTTAAAGTAAATAACAGTGAACAATTACATAGAATGTTAATAATAAAGAAAAAGAGAAAAAAATCGCTGAATAAACTTTCTTTTGTATTTTTCCATTTGATGCAATGAATAATTTTCGATCGATCAAAAATTCTTGGTATTTTGCATCTAGATATCCGAACTATACTCTCATTCACGACGAAAAAGTTACAGATGAAGCAAGGTTAAGAAATCGAATGAATTTTGGTTTATCAGGAATTATCAAAGATATCTTTACTCTGATTGAATGTGATTATTTGGTTGTGAGCCACGCTTCAAATGTAAACAAGTTTGTTGATGTTTTTAAAGATACTTTCTCAATTAGCTTTTTACTTTTAGATTGGTCGAATGGTTTACGCTTTGTTACAAACACAACATGTAGATGCAAGTGAAAAGGTTGCGGCTGTAGGTTGGCCATATCATCATCTAGCTGACTACAAACCACATCAAATTGCAATTGCAAATCATATCGAAAAAGATGAAGAGTTATCTTTCATAGTTGGTGATGTAATTGATCGAGATGTCAGAGCACCTTGGAAACGTGGTTACTGGACTGGAACAAACAGACGAACTAAGGAGAAAGGAGTTTATCCAGCTTTTAAAGTCATTCTACATCAGTTTACTGCTCCTTATCCATTTGAAGTTTGAGGAATTTTACTTTCTGTGACTTTTAAAGTTGATTTTTTATTTATAATTATTTAATCATTAAATGAGCCACTTGGCATTCAAATTTTATTTTCAAGAAACGATTTTTTAATACTTTTTTAATAGATTCAGTAAAAGGATACTTTTATTATTCAACTTCAATTATATCAAATATGATAAAATATATATTACAATATTCTTCTAATATAATAATTATATATTATATATAATTAAATAAACAGAAAAATTTCTGTTATTTATCGATTTCTTTATTAAAAACAATTATTTTTTTATTATTTTTTTTATTAAACTGAAATTAGTGAAATATTTCTTGATGCAAATTCTTTTTTTTTTGAAGATATTAAAGAAAATTACTAAAATGAAATTTTGTTTCTTCTCTTATTTTTCTTACAAAAACATCGAATACCAACTTCGTTTGAAACTATTTCGTTTGAAAATCATGAAAAGTAATAAAAAATGATTTTGATTCTCAAGAAGTGGTTTGTTTGATTTAAAAACACCAAAATAACAACTTAACAGAGCTTAAGAAGTTTCAAAACATTTAATTTGTTAATATATCTAATATATATCTACACAAAAAATTTAAAAGATAAACTAAAAGATGAATTATCAGTTTATTGAAACAGATGTATTTCATCTATTTGTAACTCATAAACCAACTGTAGAACAACTTTAGCTCACGATACGCGATCTTATATTCGTCAACTGTTTTAAGACAGTTATTAAGATGTCCCAAGGCCGAATCAAAGCGTTCAGTATTGTTGAGATTTGCCAATGTTTCGTTGAATTTCCCACAAAATTCTCTGGAATCGGCTAAACTCATTGGTTCTTCGACTATTCGAAAAGATTCTTGGTCTTTTTGGAATTCATAAATACAAGGATTCATCTTGTTGGTACTTTAAAAAAAAACATGTTAAATAAAAAATAAATATTTCAGAAACTAGCTATCATAACTAAAATATTATTTATATTTTCAAAATTAAACACTAAAACGTTCATAAATTGAAATATTTTAAAATTATCAAAAAATACCAAAAAATATATTTTCTTAACTGTAAGTGTCGAAGTTTGAAAAGATTTTCTCAGCTGGGTTTTGTATTTTTTAACTTGTTTCAAAAATCGTTTTTTTTTAAATTTTAATAAAAAAAACGAAGAAAAATTAAAATTTTAACTTTTTTATAAAAGAATTGCAGACTGGAATTTTAAGATATCAGAATGAATATTATTAAGAAAGAAGAAAACAAAATTATTTTAAAGAAATAAAAAAAATCAATAAACATATTTTTAAAGAATAACAATACTAATAGAAGTTACTAGAATTTGTCAACGATTTTTGTCAATATATAGATATTTGAACATTTAGAAAAATTGTCAATTGGTTTTTGTTGTTAGTTTTTCCTAACTAACTTTTAAAGTTTCTTTTTATGATTTAATTTAAAAAAATTATATTTTCTTAAAGTGGAAAATTTACTACGAGATGATAATCAAAATGTTGCTTTCATAAACATAAAAGTCGTTTTTCTGCTTTGAGACGTTTTTCTAATTTTTGAAATATCTAACTATAAAAAGATTAAAAAGGGCTAGTTCACATTTCAATATGTTTCAATGTAACGCTTTATTTAAATATATTTCAACTTCTAATGAAAATTTGTAAATTTTATTTTCCAGAACTTTTAACTCAAGATATTTGCTGCTTGAACAATTTAAAGAAAAAGATGGATACTGCTCTGATGGATACAGATCTTATTCCAACGAATAACTTGATAATGAGTGGAACTATTTTGAATAAAACTTCGAATCAAAGTAATCAGCTTCTTGGTTTTAATGAAATGTTCAGCGATGATATCCTTTCATCACGTTCAACTTGGAACAAGATCTTTTCAGGATTTCACAAATTCAATAGAAAAAGGATTTCGAAAGTTGACTACATCGTGGATAACCAGCTTGCTTCTAATCCACATCTATCTCTAAATACTCTAGCTAAATCATTAACTTCAGATTTAATCTGGGAGCAACTGATCAAGAATAAATCCAAAAGTATCAGGATCGATTTTCCAGATATAAGGTTTCATTTTGAAAGTGAAGAAGAAACAAAGAATTCAGTTGAAACTGTTGGTGGTTTATTGATTTTCTTTTTTCTGGCATTTCTTGTATTTATTTTGTTTTTAATCAATCACCATCGAAAAGCGATGAAACAAAGAATTCATTCCGACAAAACTCTTCCTTTTAAACAAGTTGACGAATCAAATTTACTTTTTGAAATGAATCCTGAAGTTGAAGATGAAGGTTTTGTTGACGGGAAACATCAGGAGCCGGAAATTTCCAACAAAACTTTGAAATGTGGGTCGATAGTCGATGACTTGATTTTTTGCGTTTAATCTTAAAATGTGAAGATTGTTTATCTTCAGTATTTCTGTGGAATGTTTTTAATAATGAAATTAAAACTGAAAATTTTGTTCAAAATTAAAACTTCAGTAAATTGTTTGAGAAGTAGCAACTTTTGCAACTTTGTTTTATTTTTAAATCGATTTCAGTAAACCAATAAATTGTTTGAGAGCTAGTAGCTGAGTTTTTTCATTTCTGTTTGATATTTTACTATTTGAATTAAAAGAAAAGCAACTAATTTCTAACATAAGATATTTCTATTTACAGTTTATTAGTTGACTTAAAAAAATGTAATTTAAGTTCTTCAACTGAAGGTCGTTTTTAAATTTAATGCTAGAAGTTACTCGCTGGTAAATAGAAGATTAAAATCAGATATTCACAGAATTCAGTTGAATTACAAGATGCTTCTTCTTCAGAATTTTATTTAACGATTGTTGAATCTACTATTAACTGATAAATAGCTCAATTGATAATTTATATATTTTGAAATCAAATCTTCCACGAGTTAGTGATTGTAAAAAAGCTTAAATCTAATTGGAAATAAATACATCATCAATATATATCATCTAGCATTAAAAACTAATAAAGATCAAAGAAATTAAACCAAAATTTGGAATTAAAAATTTCAATTGAAACCTATTTCAGAGTAGAACCCTCACACAGACACAGATGAGACGAATGTAGAATTGATAGAACACATCATAAGAAAGCTCTTATGAAGATTTTGTAAAAAGTAATTACAACGAGTCAAATATAAAAGTCGAAAGTATTTGAAATACAAGATTGCTAAATATTAAATATTAAAGTTTTCTTTCTTCCAATGTTAATAAAAACTCTGCACCTGATGAAATAACATTTCTAACCCTTGAAGATATGTTCATGATTAATATTCCTAAAAACAATCCATAAGTTTGTTCACAGAAATAATCTACAAAATCGACCTTTTAACAAAAACTACATTCGATGGAAGTGTTGTGAATCAAAACGTTTGCTTGCTTAGTATTGTACTTTGTTGCTGTACCAGTGTACCTTACGACTTCCTTATTTGTTTGAAAACTTCCTTTAGACAATTTCTGATTGCAACAATTTACATCGAGTAGAATCAAATATAAAAGTGGACATTTCTTGAAATTGTCGAAATACGAGATTGCTAAATATTAAATATTAAAGTTATTACAAAGTATTGTACTTTGTTTGAAAACTTCCCTCTGTTGGACGTAATATGAGATGAAAATACGAAGTAGAGATGAATGAATTATTATTATTTTCGTCAAAGTCCAAGTTCCACTGGTATACTACAGACAAAGGTTCTACAGGTGACAGTTTTGGTTCGGAGTTATCGGTAGAAATCAACAATCGTAAAGCATCTTGGCTCACAGCTTCTGGAATAATCTAAAGTTGTTTATTAAAACAAAAGCTGCCATCTACTGAGCCTTCATCTGCAGTACGCTCTTGTACACGAGTGGAACTTGGATTTGTCGAAAATTAGGGAAGATATCTTTCATTTTCGTCGTATACTACATCTAACGTGGCAGCAAAAGAAATGAAACAAGGAAGTGACACAGCGGTCTGACAACAATGTACAGCTAAGGACACGTCTGTCAAATGGATGAGGAACGGACCAAAGGATCTGTTGTACGGGGAGCTATCAAAAAGCAACATCAGTCGTCCTTATATTTGTTTTAAAGATACTTGCAAGCGCGATATGAAATCGCTTAATATCGATACCAGCAACTGGGAGGATATCGCAGCGGATCGCTCCGAATAGCGCTCTCTACTCCGCAAACAACAAACAAATCTTTCTTTCATTGTGTCTTGTTTTATTAGTTCATTTGTATCTCAATAGTTTTAATCTTTTTAAATATCTTTTTAAGCAAATCCAGCAAAGCCGTACTCTGTTCAAGCAGTCTCTTATTCTTATTATATATTCATTTAATTAATATAAACTTTTATCAATAAGTACATCTTTATCTAATCTAAGAAAGTTTAAAAAGTTATTGTTTAAACTTCACAACTTATAAAGAAGATGTTTTAATTATTACTTTAAAAAAACTTTGGAAAAAAAATGCTTTTACAATTAACAGAAATTCTTTAAGAAAGAATTGAATTTTTTATATTATAAGTTTTTGTAATATAGATTTATGTAGAAAATATTTTAACTTTAGTTTTGGATAAAATTGAATATTTGTTGTTATTGTTTTCAAATTATGTTTTCATAAGTTGAAAGTTTTTGAAAATATTTAAAAATTAAATAGAAACTTGCCAAGATTATAAAATAAAGAAATACTTTTAAAGAAAATATAATTTATGCATTTTTTAACAGAATAAATTCAATTGTTTGAACTTGTATTTATACAATGGAAAATGTTTGGAGTTTTTTATAAATAGTTTTTTATCTCATTTGATATTTTAAACTTCAAATCTTGAGGCTTTTGACAATTGTCTTTTATGTAATATGCAGCTAACATTTTATTTATTATTTAGTTATTTACTAACTGAATTATATTATCAGTTTATTATTATTGCTACTAAACCATATATTTTATACATTTCAAGTTATTTAGTAAAAATAGTTTCTTAAATTTTTTATTAATATGAAATTTACTAAATCATTTTGTAGATATTCTGTTAACAGTGATAAGATGTCTTTTGCAACCTTAAAAAACTTTTTCAAAAACTTTTTATGAATTTCTTTGTTTGTTGTTTTTAACAAGTTTTCAATATTCAAATTTTAGTTTATATTTGTTAAAAAATTTCAGGAATGTGAAAATGTTTTCTTAAAAATATTTTTGTTTTGAAAATAAACTTTAAAAAAAACACAAATTTTAATGTTAAAATTTTTATGCAAATCTTTAAAAGGAGAGTTTATAAGCAAGACTAGAGCTGTTTGGAAAGTTTCTTTCTAAGAATATTTTAACTTTTAAGTTTTATTTTTAGATCTTTTGGTGACATTTTAAGTTTTGTAGCAGATTAAAATCAGTTTAATTAATTTAAAATCTCAAAAATTTATTAAAAATTAAATTTCTGAATTTCTAAACTATTTAACTTGTGTTTATCAGAAACTTAAAGTCTTAATTACAATGAAATCAGCTGTCAACCGCAGAAGTAAGTCTTTAAATTATCTTTTACTAAATTTTTAACTTTCTTTTTAGCAGTTTGTTTGGTTTGTGGTGATGAAAATACAGGAAAACACTTTGGTGTATCTACTTGCAATAGTTGTAAGAAGTTCTTCAATCATAGTGTGAAAGTTAAACAACAATATCATTGTCGGTAAGATTATTGAATAATTATTTAATAAATATAATTTTAAATGATAATAAACAGATTTTTTTGATTTATTTAAGTTCTTTTTAATATTGTTCAACTTGATAATTTGATTTTAGTTTTAATCAGAACTGTGTCGTGGACAACAGAAACCAGTGTCGATATTGTCATTTGAAAAAGTGTTTCAAAGTGGGCATGCAAAGAGAAGGTGAAAATATTTTCACTAAATTATTAGATTCAGATAAAAAATGATTTTCTAAATATTTTGTTGTTGATAAGTTCTACATTTAAAAATATTCTCTATTTTTTTTGACGCATTCTTTTGTGTTTTATCAGTTTCTAAAAAAATCATTGATTTCAGCTCATATGGAGTCAAATGAAAACAGAAGTTACTCTTCAGATGAGGAAGATGAACTAACATCTTTATCCACTTTACTTAAAGCAGAGAAACAAATTCAATATAAAGTAGATTTACAGTTTTGTAAAATATTGACTTTTATATCAGCTGTACTAAAAATTTCGTTTTAATTTATATTCATTAATTATTTATTTATTCATTTAATTTATATTTTTAATTAAATAGATATTATTTATTTGAAAATATTATCTCTTGAAGTTTTTCATTTTGGTTTTAAAACTATTTAATATGTTGTTTATTTTTTGCAAATATTTCTGATTTAAAAATAACAAATAATATTTAATAATTTCTTTCAAAGTTTGCTTCAAAAAAATTGTAATTTTTTTAACTTTTATATTTAACATGATTTATTTATTGAATTTTAGAAGGATCAAGAAATCTGTTCTGATCAACGTCAAGTTGCTTCTATTGATGATATTGGGGACTTTATGACAGGTGAATTAGCTGCTCTGATAAAATGGACAAAATCTATTCCGGCATTTGCTTCTCTACAAGAGCAAGATCAGGTTTAGAAATTGAATTTTTCATTTTACTTTATAGATAACTCAAAAGTCTAATAGAGATATACTTAATATAATAAATGGAATAGAATATATTGGTTTTATTCAAAAAATGTATTTTGTTGTATTATATCTCGATCACATAAAAAAGGGACTCATAATTTCAAAAGTTTTATTAAAAGTCACTTGAGCCAATTTAGCACCTTGACACGTGAAAAAACCTCGCCCAGCAACACCAATCACATGCTTCTAAATAAAAAAAGCGTAAAATAATTGATTGAATTAGAAAATAATGTTGATACGAAATTCAAAAAAAGTTTAATTTGAAATAAAAAGCAGCAGCAGATAATTCACAAACATTTTCTAAATATCAAACCACAAGTTGACAACAGATGAACTAATTGAAAGACTTCTGATAACATTAATAATTCATATAAAATACAATTAAAAGGAAGAATTAATTAATCTATTAAACTTTTGATTAAATGTTGAATCACTTAATTTTATATTCGATTATAGAACTTATTTCTAACTGTTCATAGATAACTCTTATTCAAGCTTATGCTTGCAAGAGCTTGGTACTTGGAGCTGCTAGACGTTCTATCGGATGTTCAGATGTTCTTCTACTCGCTAACAACTTTGTAATTCCACGGTAAGTTCATCATATGAAGTTTCTTCTTTTGATTAGCTTCACTTATAGAGATGGAAATATTAATCAAGAAATAGGAGATGTTGCTGATCGTATTATAGATGAACTTGTAGTTCCTTTCACTAAATTGAAATTAGATGACACAGAATTTGTTTATCTGAAATCTCTGGTTTTATTTGACTTTAGTAAGCTTTCATCTAAACTTCACATCAGTTTAAGGGAATTATTTACAGCTAAAATAAAAAACTCAAATGCTCGAAGCATGGTGAAGAAAATAAGAAGAAATATTATTGGTGATTTTGAAGATTATATCAAGAGTCAACGTAATATGTCTGGGAGGTGAATAAAAATCTAAATGAAAGATTAAAATCTTTTTTTAATCGATCGTTGATGTAACTTTTCTTTTTATTGTTGTTAGGTTTGGTGAAATATTGTTACTTCTACCTGTTGTTGAAAGTATTTCTTCTCTATTAAATAAGTCAGTTAAATTTGTTGAAAGAATTGAAGTTACAAAAACTGATGACTTCTTTTCAAAGGTTTAAAGTAAGTAGAAGTTGTTTAGATTTTGTGATTTTGAGTTTATTGTTCTAAAAACTTTAGTTTAATCCAAATATAATTACTTGATTCAAATATTGAGTTGATTTTATTGTCTTCATGATTAGAAATAAACTAAATATTTGATTGTAAATGTTTACAACAAGCTAACTTGCGATTTTAGTAAACTTATTCTTATTATTTGTGAAAGTTTTGACAAATTCTTATCTAAAAAAACATTTATAAAAATTTACATTTTCAAGTTTTTTAAATTTTCTTAAAATGTCAAATATACTTTTTTATCTTCTGAGATATCAATTTAGTTGTAATTTTTCAAATATTTTGAGATTAAATAAAAAATCTAATATTTTTTTTCAGGGAAGCAGAACTCATCTCCAAAATCTTTTCTTAGTTTCAACTTAAAGTTCAATTGAGTTGAAGCAAATAGGATTTAGATGGTTCTGAAGTAATTGTAGAACTATGGACACAAAATCTTCTAATTATAATGATTCTAACTGATTTAATCTCTTCAACTTTTTGGTTAAAGTCCTCAGATTACAGATCTATCTTCCTTCTTTTAAAAAATCTAAATTTTGTTCCCTGATTTTTTGGTTTCTTTATAAAACTTTCTTCAATGAATAAAAATTTTGGTTTTTTTTATGTATTTTTTTGGTTGTGAAATTTTTTGCTTCTTTTCACAAAGCACTGATCCCGACCTTCGGTTGAAGCAACTCTAATAAATCTTTAAGATCTCTACAACTGATTTTGAAGAATCTTGAAATTATATTTGCTGATGACTTAGAAAAGAGTAGAAAAAGAGTGTTTGTTGAAGCTCCTAAATTTTTTTTGACATTTAAATTTTAATTACAACCAAAATATTCCATTATTGATTATTATTCCAAACTAAACCTTTGTGGGTAGCATCTTGTTGTCTTGCTAAATAGAATGCTAATAATGCTGTTAATTAAAAGTCGACAAATTAAACACAGTCTAATTCATATTTTTAGATTTATTCCTATCTATTCAAATGTTATACTTCTCCGTTTGTTCTATCTACTGATGTGACATCAATCAATTAACAAGTTTTATTATAAGATAAATTTTAGAATTAATAAAATTACTTCTAATAAAAGAGTTTCAAATCTTGGAAATATTTTTCATAAATAATTTTTTGAAACTTTCTTATTTTTTGTTGGAATTAGAAAATTTACGGTTTCATTTTTGCAAGATTTCATCATTTTTTAATTATTCTCAATTTTCATTGCTTAGCAAAATATAGATTTCAAAAAATCAAATCAAGTGAATGAGCAAATGAATTTTTTGAGCAGTCAAAAAACTTTGACAAATAAATCCTAAATTAATAAAAACCTTACAAAATACTTATCATTATAAAGTATAATTCCTTTATCTAATCAATAAGACATTAAAATTTTCCAAATAAATTTTCAGAGTTTTAAGAATTCTTAAATTGTTTAAAAAGTGAAACAAGTTTATTGAAACTTTATAAGCTTTTAAAAGAATTGATCTTTTATGTCGGTTTCTTCATTTCAATATAAAGTATGAAAAACTTCGATGTATAAGCCACGTAACAAAATTTAGTTAAAAAAAGCAACTGAACTTGTAATAAACGGAGAATTAGTAACTAAATGATGAAATTAAGAAATGTATTCTACTTGTAAACAAAATCTTATTTTTTATTGTTGAAAAACATCCATAGAATTTATCGAATTTGTTTTCAAAATCAACCGCTGTCTGATGCTCTACAATTAGCAGATTTTATTTCATGAAATTCGACTTTTTAAATATTTGTAATTTTTATCAATTTTTTAGATTATTTGATAATAAACACGATTCAATCTGAATTTGTAAAAACTTCAGATATATTTGAACAGTTTTTACTATTTATGAGGATAAACAATTTTAGATTCCAAAGACATAAATTATTGGATTGTTTCGAAAAATCAAAGATTTAGAAATATATAAACAACTTTACTAAAATTTGGTTTACAAAATAATATTCATTTATTATCTATTATCCATATAATATAGATATTTATGGATATATTCAAAATAATCTAAATATTAATTTAGTGTTTCAAGTTCATATTTTCGATTAAGTACCAAACTTATCGTTTTTTATAAATATATTTTGTAACTTAAAAATAAAATAGATTATTAAATTAATTAAAATGAAACTAAAGATCAAATAATTAATGAAAATTTATCGTCTTTTTATCCATGTGGTTTAAATAGATATTTTAGTTTATCAAAATTAACTGTAATTAATTGTAAACTTAAAGTTTCATATTTTTAAACTTTGTATAAATATTTATAGTTTATTGACTAAATGACGTTTCAGTTTTTAAAAAGATTAATTAAATGATGATTTAAATAATTACTTTTAACAAATTCTGTAATGAAAGTTTTATTTAGTAACGACGTTAAAAACTCTTCAAAAATTCTGGAAAATTGAAAAGTGTAAATTCATAGGAAGCACTTTTAACACTTAAAATAGAAAATTGTAGAATTCCATCATAATCTTTATCAAAATCTCATTTTCATTCCGATCAAATACTTTTCTAGAAATAATATTTCCATATTTGTCTAAATTTGACAATATTGTTCATAAACTTTTTATATCAAATTTTCATCGCTAAAGATTAATGACGTCAATAATATTCCTTTTCTCGCGTTAACTTAATTCTCCTAATCTTATAAACACGAACTACTCAACAAACTTTTGTTCAATTATTTGTTTCGAAACAATTGAAATTGTTTTTGTAAATCAAAACTTATTAAAATATACCAAAGCGTGAAGGTACTCGAAGTATATTCAGATATCTGCAGATATTAACGTAACAAAGTTCATTTCTTTTGTACCTGTTGACAATGTTGAAGCTAACAAAAATAAGCTGATATTATCTACTGCAAGACACTATCTTCAAATTTCTATTTCTTTGAAACTTAAAAATATTAAAGTTTTTTTTGACAATCCTCAAAATGAATTTTAAAGTTTCATTAGTTTTAAGTAACTTGCTAAAAAGTTTGATTTTTCAAACTTCTTTTTGTAATGTATTACACTGTGATATGTTTTAAGTAATTACAAACTAATTACTAATTTTATGAAGTTCTACAAAAGAATTTATAGAAACAATTTGGTTTTATATTTTGTAATATATTTTTTAGTTAATATATTTATGATTAAATCAAACAAAATTATTTGGACGTTAATCTAAAAAACTAATCATCTTTATATGCTGTTAGTTTATTTAATCATTTTCATAACTTGTTTAATTGTTGCAATCAAAGATAGAGAAACAAATACGACTTCGATTGAATCAAATCTGTTTTTGACACAAACTATGTCTTTGATTCATCTAAGAAAAGCTGACAAAAACGTTTTTAAAGGATTTCAATTTAATAATTTCAGTTATTCTCTAAAAAAATCTATAATTTTGCTTAAAATTTAGTTTCGACTATTTTCATTTTTTATGTCAGCTTATGGCTTTAAACATATTAGTTGTATGATTGTTTGGTATAAACCACAAATATGTTCTCAACTTTTCAATAAAAAACTTTTTAAAGATTATTCATCTAATTTATTATATTTTCATGTTTTGTAAATTCAGTAGAAATGATATCAGATAAGAAATAAAAAGAATTATTTAACCTTTTCTAATTTCTAAACTTTTAATTCTTATTTTACTTCTAAGTTAAAAGCAAGTCACGTGAAAACGATTACAAATTCTTGTTGCAGATATAAATTTTAAATATTTTCTCGCCCAATATGTTTTAATTAATAGAAAAATTCTAATTTTTTGTTGTTTGTTTTATCAACAATCTTTCTATTTTGGAAATAAATTAAGAAAAAATTAAAAAAATGTTTTTAAATTTTAGTAAAGAATTTTTGTTTCCAACAAAATAATTTGATTATTCTTCATTATGTTTAAATCAAACTGTCTTAAAAAGTATTTTTGTAGTTAAAGTTTGCTTAAAAAATTGATTCTAAAAAAAGAAATTGAATTCTTATAGAACGTAACTTGAACAAAAGTACGATTTAAAGTTATTAATAGTTGAAAATGACCTTATTTATCGGGATTTTTTTGTTAAATTTCAAGTTTATCTTCTGTGAAAATGTAAATGTAAACAAATTAGCGAAGTTATACAGATGTACTGAAGTTTGTTTATCTTTCATTCTAATTTTAAAATCAAGAACAATGACGAAGTAAGGTTGAATAGGGAATTTTTATAAATGAAATAGAAAAAGTTGATATTTACTAAAAATACTTTTAGATTTTTAAATAAAAATGAAACATTTAATTATGAAAGATAGTTTTTAAATGTTTTTATTTAAATAAAACATCTTTTTATGTTTGAATTCAAATTAACAAAATTATTATTTATTTGAATCTTAGGTTAGAAAAATGTGTTACTAAAAACTTGTATTAGCTTTTTAAATAGAAAATTATTATTTTCTTAATTATAAATTACTAAAAAAAAACTTACTAGTAATGATAGCAATTAAATAACATTTAAATGACTTTTATTAGTAAGTTTTAAAAAACGTTTGATAATTTTTTAGTTCTATGATTAATAAAACTTTTTGTAAAAATTTACTAAAATGTTTACAATCTACGAAAAGAAACTTTTTATTGAAAACTTAAATAATTTTACTAATCGGAAAAAAAGTTTAAAAATTTTAAGTTGATTTTTTTCATGTAAAATGCGAAGGTTTATTTCTTATTCATAATAAACAAGAAGATATTTTCTTCATTGTAAGCATCATTAGTTTCATTCATAAAAATCTAATTTTTGAAATTAGAAGCAAAAAAACTTTATCTAAAATACTTTTGTTACCAAAATTTTCAGGAATTTTTATTTCAAATTGGAACAGCATGAAGCAGTTTCCTGTTGTATGTGACACAAGTTAACTTGTCATTGAAGGTATGTTATGACTCCAACTAGACAAAGACTAAATTTTTATGTTTGAAAAACTATATTTGTTAAACCTTTGACAAAAAATATATTCAAAGCTTAAAAGAATTATTTGAAAAACTTTAAAAAGATTAAATAACCTTTAAAAAGTAATTTAATCAAATTCAATAATTTAAAACGGTTTAAAGAAATTAGAAAACGTGGTTGAGTTATTGATATTCGTAATTTCTAAATATTCTCTGCAAGCATTCAACTGATAGAATAAAAGAGCTTCAGGCAAACTATTTAAAGAAACATTGTAGCTTTTTGTGGCGTTGATATGTTACTAATCATAGATTATTAAATAGAAGAAGAAAGAAATTGATGTCAAATAAGAAATTTAAAAATTTAAAATATCACAATTTGTTTCTAATTGTAAAATAAAAAAGCGATATTTACAGCAGTAAGATTGAAATTCTATGATATAAGATTAAGCATTAAGATTAACTAAATAGTTTCTAGATTTGAAGTTTTAAAAACTTTTATTTTAATTGCATTAAGAAGTCAATTTCTAGAAATTTGAATTGGAAAAAGATATTTATTTTTATTGATAATTTTCTGTCCCGTGTAATCGTTTTTCTATTTTTTTCTAAAAAGAAAAAAGGCCCGCAGGGTGAGTACGTCGTCGAATGAATTATAAAACAGTTTATAAATTGAATGCTTCATCTACTTGTTCAATTTCCATAAAAGTGGTTATAGATAAAGTTGTAATGTTTTATAAAAACAAATTAGTTTTCAGTTTACTTCTTGTAGAAGGTAATTCAGTTTCTTCTTGTTAAGATTGAATTTTTCTGAATTAATTTTTAAATAATTGTTTGGATTACAGCTCTTTGCATGTTTGGAGCAAATAGTCAGACATATGATGCTGGATGCCAAGCTGAAAAAACTAGAAAAGATTTGAGTCTTGCCCAATATTTCTTAGAAGTCTTTAAATCGTGTTCTTCAGGTGGATTATGGCAAGTAAGTAAACGAGATTTATCATAAATATAAAAAATTTTTTGATAAAATTTTATTCATCGAGTTTTTATCTTACAGAAAGTTCAATGTGATAATAAATTAGGTTGTTATTGTGTGTTTGTGAACACTGGTCAACCAATTATTCCCAATTCATATGCGACTCGAAAAGAAATCCAACAATTCTGTCCGGTAGTTACATCAGGGAGATCTTCTGATGTTTGTAAAGACCCTCCAGTTGATTACCCTTGTAGTCCGCGCTCGAAAAAGTTTATAAAAATCTTATAAAATTCATCATTAACTTCTTCTATTGCAGATATTATTTCAATCAAAACACTCGAAATTGTGAAGAAGTCAGCGGACAAAGCTGCTTTGGATTCAATTCATTAAAAGAATGTAAAAGAAACTGTAATAAAGGTAATTGCTACTTCTCATTTATCTGTGTTTCAAAACACATTCTTTCAGTTGATAAGGCTTGTGGGCAGCCCTTAGAGATTGGAATTCCTTGTGACGTTCGAAGCAGGTCTGGGCTTCGTTATTGGTTTAATAAAAGTACAAAGTCCTGTACTCCGTTCTATTTCTTAGGATGTAGTGGAAATGAAAACAATTTTAAACAGAAATGGGAATGTGAGAAGCAATGTGGTTTGTTATTTGATGTTGTCAACTGAATTGAATTATTTATCTGTTTTATCTGCAGCAAAACCAGGAAATTCGACAATTAAACTTCAAATGATTAGTTCAAAGCAAATTGTTAGTTTCACGATGCCATCTTGGCTTGTCACTAAAAAGAATTTGAGAGATGGTGACGAAATAACTAAAGAGATTTATGGATCTTTACAAAATGATGATAGAGTTTCAATAAATGATATGAATCCACAGCAACAAGGTTTATTTTCAAGATTTTTACAAAATTTCAAATCAGATTTTTTGTAGATCGAATGGGAAATCTAGTTACTATTGACTGGAAAGATTCAGAGAGAATTGAAAACTGCAAACTGCCATCAAAAACAGGAATGTGCCGTGCTTATTTTCTCAGATGGTTAGTTGAATGATTCTCTAAGACATATTTAGTTTGTTGCTTACTTCAGGTATTACGATTTCAATGGTGGGTCTTGTAAACAGTTTGTATATGGTGGATGTCAAGCAAATGCAAATAATTTTCGAACGCAATCTGATTGTCGAGAATACTGTGTAAATGTTATTAAACCGAAATCTTTTTCTATAAATATTGAGCAGAATTCTTCAAAATTTCCATCAATGGATAATGTGAATGAAATAATTTGGAAATTTGAATAAGTTTTTTTGATTTTAATTTGAAATCTTTTAAAATGTTTTTTTAAGAAAATTTAATTTGAAAAAGTTAAATTTAAATGTTTAAAAAAGAAACAAAATTCTTGAATGGATTTGTTGTGAATTGTTTCTTAATTAACGCCTTTTATTTTGTTTTTTATTCTGTTTTGTTGACGTAATGAATAAAATCGTTTTACATTTACAACTAGTCATAGAAGAAAGTATTATCTAGCTTCATTTAATTGTCAAATAGTTCTTTACTTTCATGAAAGTTATATAAATTGACTGGAGCAAGTCCTTACAGCCTCAGGTTAAAACGTACTTATCAATAGTTCAAACTTCAACAATATTTCATGAAAAAATTCTAGAGTAACCAACAATTTAATTTCTATCATTTTTAGTATCGTTCACAGATTTAATTTTGATAAAGTCAGATTTAAGTAATTTTCTTATCTAGTGTTATTTTATGTGAACTTATTAATATGAAACCTGCATATTTTTGGTAAATAACATTTCTATTTTTTGATTTATAAATATCTTAAACACAGATTTTTTCTGACTTCAACTTTGAATAAAACAAATCTGTTAACAAAATTTAAAAAAACTTTTCAAATTAACAGAACATGTTTTTTTCTAATAATCAAAACAAACAGTTTCCACAAAATGCTTTTGATGTTAAGTTCAGACTGTTTGTTAAACAATTTAAACTTGAATGACTTCATGTGTTTGTCGATTTGATTTAATTTGTTAAATGAAAATTCCTGACGATATAATTAGCTCCAATCATCTGCTACTAAAAAATCATACCAGAAAAATACCAGAAAATTTTGTCTGAAATTTGAAGATAGTAAATATTGTTTAATAACTTTTAGATTATCACTTTTATCAAGTTTTAAAGAATTAAAATTATTTCATACAACAATTAATTAATTAAGTGATTTAGAATTACGAAAACATATAAATATATTAATATTTGATTTTATAAAAGAAGTTATATTTAGTTTTTCGAATTCGTTGTAATTGACGAACATTTTAATCAAACTTTAAGTTAGCAGAAAAGAAAGTAAATATTTTGATCGATGTAAAAAGTTCACTGCATTAAAATTACGAAACTTTACAAATAGAATTTATAAAAATTTATTAAAAATTCTCTGAATCAGAAACTTTTTTTATTAATGAATAAATTTGTTCGTCGGATTTAAATCTATTTATGAAATTTAAGAATATTTTTATGATAGCTAAACGATTCTAGAAACAATTAGTGCAGTTTTAACCCTTAAAATCAGTTATCACGTTTAAAATGTCTCTGCTACAAATTACTAATAGTTGCTCAGAACAATTCTCAAATTTTTTGATAAAAAATTGAGTAGCAAATTTTCTGCTTTTTATAGAACATGATATAAATCATTTTGAAAAAAATTTAACTAGTAATTTTTCATAGTTAACCAAAGTTGTTACATCTACTTATACTTGTCAAACAACTTATATAAGTTCACTTTTTTAGCAGAAACTTTAGATGAAATTGTTGAAGATAAAAACAGAAAAAAATTCATTTTATATTTAAAATTTTAAAATTGATTTATTTCTAGATTGGAAATATTCCATAAACAAAAAATGAATTAAATGCTAAACAGTAAATTTTTGAAATTTTTGCAAAAGTTTAACGAAATATCTTATATTTTACAGATGCAAAACCTAAAACCATAATTTAATAATAAATATACTTATAAATATCTTCTGAAAGAAAATATTTTACAAATTGTGTCGGCTTATCAGTAGTAAAATAAAAGTATAAAAAATATAGTTATTTTATTGATGTAATTTTTGATATTTACGTAAAAACATTTACTAATTCACTTTTTAAACTAAATTCAAGTCGAACGTTTTTTGTAACATTTTTTATAAAAAGCTTTTAAATGAGAATTAAAGAAAGCATTTTAAAAGTACAAATATTATAAAGCAATATAAAACTTTCAAATTAATTTATCTTAAGCAACGATCAGAAGATTTGTTTCAAATTTTACAATATTTAAATTAGAAATAAATTTTAAGTTTTACGTTCTTCTGCTTTCGGCTTTAATAATGTAAAAGTAAAAAATGAATTAGTATTTTTAAAAAAGTTTTTTCTTATCTTTGTTTACCAAAAGCTGATTTTGAGTTAAATTTTTAACCCAAATATTATTCTAATCTACAAATCTTTTAGAATGATTCTAATAATTGACTGAAGCAACTAACTTTACTACAACTATTGTTTACCCTAAATTTAATTTAATCTCTTAATTACTTGCATTAATTGTTGAGTGATATATTTAAGCTTATATGAATAATTAAAATCAAAATTTGATTAAAAATCATTCCCCGAATTGAACATTATTTATAGGAGGTAATGATAAATCCATATTTTAAAATAACTCCTTTCATAGATTTATCAAATCAAATAATTCTATTTAAATATTGTAAATTTTTAAACAAAGTTGAAAATACATTTATTAAAAACTTGACTATATAGCTTTAATAACAATAAGCTTATAACTTGGTCAAAAATTTATTAGTTGGTTCTTTTGTTTATTTATTTTTAAAATTAAAATATTATTTTTTTTGCTTTTATAAATTAAATGGTATAATCAATATATTATCTAAAAATATTTATTATTCTATTTTTAACATTTCTATTTCATTATGGGTTATTTTTTCTAGAAAAGAGTAATTATTTTAATTCTAGCTGTTTTTTCGCTACAATTGTTTTCAGAATTCAATTTTTGTTCAAAACATCGTTGAACTTGATTCAAATTTATTTCAATATTTTTATTTTCACATTTATTCAATTATTTATTCAAATATTTGTTTATTCATTCCAAATATATTAATTTATTATTATTTTTAAATATTTATATTTTCATTTTTTTCTTTAAAACAAATATCAAATAAGAAAAGTTTTTATTTTTGTATTTTTGTTTTGAATTAACTTGAATTTATATGAAACAAATTATTTAATAAAATTTATTTTGTGTTTTATTAGAACATACTTTTGATAATCATCTAAATTTAAATTATAACTTTAAATTATAATATTACTTTTATATCAATTTTTAACATTTTGTAACTTTCAGGTATTTTGCCGAAATTTAAAAAAAGTTTTTTTGAAATGAAATTTGAATAAAAATCTTCAGTTTTTGAATCAAGAAATGTTCTCAGGTAAAAATCTTTTTTCTTTCTAGTTTTATTTTAATGTTTTTTTTTTAATTTCTACCTTTTTGATTAACTATATTTTAGATTAAGAAATAAAATTAGAAAATTTTTAAAACTTTTTGTATTAAATTGTAGCTAAAAATTAGATCTAAAATTTTTAGTTTTTATAATTCTATATGATATAAAAAAATCAATTTTATAAAAACTAATTAAACTTAATCTTAATATGTATAGTTTTGATTTTGTTTTAAAAAAGTTGAATTAATTTTATTTGAATTACTTTTAGTTTAATTTGTTTATATATCTAATATTATCGTTTTATTTTAGCTACTTAACTATTTCTATGATATTATAAATTAAACTTTTATATTAATTTCATGTGTTTGAATGTTAGAGTTGAAATTGAAGATTTCTTAACTTTGTTTGAATTTAAATTCAAGGTTTTTATAATCAACTATTTATATTTGTAGATAGCAAAAACAAACTTAAGGAATTATTGAAGAAACAACAAAAGTACTTTTTTATTGTAATTTATTTAAATTGTTCCAAACTCAACCATTTATAGAACCATTTTTCACTTTCACTATCATCTTGTTAGTTGAAAAATATAGCAGCATAAAAATATATATATAGAAAACAAATAAAAACTAATCGACAATATGAATATGAAAGTAAATTATCTTGGTTGTTTTTAGTTAACTTATAAGTTATGAAATTAAATTAAACTCATTAAATTGAGATTTTTGTTAACTTATCAGTCTTGTTTTTAATCTTTCTCATAACTGTTGTTTGGAATTATAATTCTTTATCTCTAATGATTTCTTAAAGAATTTGTTTCAAAGATTTACTTAAAGATTTATTGATATTTAATCATTTCATGTTTTTAGGACAGCTAGAAGCGATGAAGATGTCAGATCCGTGAGTTTTTGTTTAAAAGATTCAAAATATTTTGTTAAAATTTTGCAACTTTTAATTATTTCAGATAAAAGATAATGAAGATAAAGATGAAGATGCTTCTGTAGGAAAAGAAAATAATGAGCCTGAAAAAGAAGAAACAGAAAAGAAGAGGTCTTCAAAGAAAAAGAAGAAAAAAGAAAAAGAAAATGAAGAAAGAAAAAATGAAGATGCCTCTAATAGTTTAAGCAGGTTTTCGATTCATTCATAAAAATTTTTTGTTGATTTACAAATTTGTGGAGATTTTATTATAAGTTGAGATTTTAGTTTAGAAGAAAAAGTTTTGTTTTTAGTTTATTCAGACAAAGAACTTCAGTATTAGATTTAATTCAAACAGTAAAAAGACGCTGTTCAGATCATGTATTTAGAAAAGGTTTTGATTGGTTAGTTTCTGTTTCTTCTTTACTTATAAACTAATTTAGCTGGATTGAATCTTTCATAATCTTTCAGGAAATCATCTGAAAAAGATAAAAAACGTTCTTTTCTTCCTTCCTTGAAAAGTTCAAAACCTCCGAAACTTTCAAAGTCTTTAACTGGAGAGTCATCAACACAAAGGTTCTTCTTCTTCTTCTTACCTTTTAAGATCTTAAATCATTTTAAATTGAATCAGAAACGACCCACAAGAAGATGACGGACTTGTTACTGATGGTAGCTCTCTTAAGTTAATGACAAAGTCTTTAACCTCTACATCCTCAGTGAAAGAAGATGAAGATATTAAAACTCCACAGACTACAAAAAGATTGAAAACTGGAAATAAAAGTTTGTTTAAAAGATCTAATCTTTAAATCTAACTTGATTTTGATAGAAGATGCTGAAAAAGATGGTGAAGAAATTGATGATGAAAGTGAAGTTGGTTCAGAGGTTCAAGATCAACAAATCGTTGATGAAGATTGTTTAAAAAGAACAAAGAAGAAAAGAAAGAAGAGGAAAAAAAGTAAAAAAAAATTTGATGTCAATTTCCTTAAAAATTTAAATTCTATTCAGCAAAAAAGAAACTAGAAATTAAAGAAGATAAAGAAGAAGACGTCCAACAACCTCCGCAAGAGATCCGAGAATTTGATGAAGATTATTTTTTTGCTGTTGTTATTCATGGGAGTGAACATTTGAGCAAAGATCTTAAATTCCTTAGTCATCCGTTAGTTAGAATTTCAATTGTAGATCCAAGCACGGGAAGATACATTCGGAAAAGTAACAGGTGATTTTCTGATCTCAAAAACTCTGAGATTCTGTTCCTTCAGCGCTAAAAAAATAAACAAATAAAAACTAATATGAATAAGAAAGTAAATTATCTTGGTTGTTTTTTGTTAACTTATAAGTTATGAAAGTAAATTAAACTCTTTTAATTGAGATTTTTGTTAACTTATCTGTCTTGTTTTTAATAATTTAATAATAATATTAATTATAAATAATAATAATAAATAAGTTTTTAATCTTTCTCATAACTGTTGTTTGGATTTATAGTTCTTTATCTTTAATGATTTATTTATGATCTTTAATAGTGATCTCAACTTTAATATTTTCTTAAAGAATTTGTTACAAAGATTTACTTATTTGTTTCTAGTTCATCAGCTGCTTCGAACGAAGTGGATTTCGTGATGCCTGTTCTTACTCAAGCATTTGATTTCAAGAAGAATAACAGCTTGCTCCCGCGTTGGGAAGAGACACTGATATTTAATCAACCAATCAAAGACCTTTTAACAGCTGGGTACACAACACAAGGTCAAATCTGGAGTCCAATCGTGTTTTTTGTGGTTAGTTTCAACATCAACTAATTTTGTTGGTAGATTTTCAATTGTTTAGATTCGAGATTTCAAATCGATGATGAAATCGAAGAATGACGTCACTAAAATAGAAGATGATCGCGGTTGGCATAATTGTGCTTGGGCTTTTCTGAAAGTAGATATCTGATGACTCTTAAGTTTTGTGGTTTTTATTTTTCATTTACAGTTAATTGGTCAAAATGGAGATTCAAATATTAACAAGAGATGTCGTCTTCAACTTTATAAACCTCCAAAAAAATTCCAACTTCTTAGATCAAGTCATAATGAAGATGAAATCGATCCAGTCTTCCATTGGTGGTTAAGTAGTAGAGATCCATACAACTCAACTCTTTTCATATCTATTAAACCTTTAAAATCGAAAGAATTAAAAGTCAGTTTTTATGAATCTTTAAATCTCATTTTAAAGTAGATTGAATTAGATTGAATCTTCATCCTTACAACTTGAAGAAGACCCTCTTTTACGTGACCCCCCTCACCCTAGTAAAGCTTTACAACAAAATCGGCCCTTGCCAACGTGGTCCAGACTACCTAACCAGGTTGGACCACATTTGATTATAAAAACGATTATTTCAATTTCGAATTACTTTTAGGACTTTAAAGTCCCAAATACTTTGATGCTTCGATTATGGGCTGGAAGTCAGGGAGCTTTTACTATTAAGTTCTCGAATAAAGGATATTTACTCGCCGCTGGTTGTCGCCATGGAGAAACTTTTCCAATTCTTAGTAAGAAATTGTTGATGATTTTTGATAATTTGTGAAATATATAAGTGACTACAACTTCATTATCTAGTAAACCAGTTTCAATTTAATAGTTGGAAAATATATTTGATGTTTATATGATTTAAATGTCGAATATTTTAACATTTTACAAAATTTTATTTACCATCAAAATCTGACTTTCATTAATATTTGAATCTCTAAAACAATTCTTTAAAATTTAAAATATTTTTTTCGTAATTTCAGTTTATAATATTCCATATGGTGAATTAATTGGTGAATTATGTGGTCATCAACAGCTGATTTATGATATAGACTGGTCTTTAAACGACGATTTGTTGCTAAGTGCATCTGGTGATGGTACTGCTCAGTAAGTATCAACTTCATCAAATCTGAAATTTAACATTTTCTTATAGAGTTTGGACGATGAAAAACACGGAAGAACCAATCTATACTTTATCACATCCTGCGTATGTGTATACAGCAAAATTCCACCCAGTTACTCAACATGTGGTTGTTACAGGTAGACTACAACTTTCAATAAATTTCATTTCTTTAAATTTTGTGGAAAATATTTCTTTTTCTGAAATGTTATTTTCAACCTCAATTCTATCATTTGGCTTTTAAACAAAGATAATTTAATTGAGAAATCCCTAGTAAGATCCTTAGTAAGATCCTTAGTAAGATCTACATCAGTTAATTAATCTTCCACGAACTGAAATATTCAGAAAATTTGATTTTCTTGAAGGTCTTTTCTATATAAGAAATCTTCAGAATTCAGAATAATAAATATTGATTGAATAAATTACAAATATATTTAATGATGAGATATTAACACATTAGAAAGACATAAACCTCTATATAAGATCCTATATTTGATATAATAAAAGAAACTGGTTTGGAATTTGCGGGTTTATTTGATGAAATTAAATGAATTAAACTAATTTTTTAAGTGATTTATGATTCTAATTATTATATTTTTTTATTTAAAAGCTGGATTTGATAAAATTATTCGATTTTGGAGTATTTCAAGCAAAAAAAGTGAACTTCTTCTTGAGCTAGAAGGACATAAGACACTAATCAACACTCTAACATTCGATAAAACAGGTCCCAATCTTCATCAGTTTCTTCATCTTGTAGAAATATCAAATGTAGGTTCATTATTTTACTCTGGAGATGATGATGGAGTTATCCTTTGTTGGAATTCTTCTGCATCAGATCAAACCAACTGGAGCTTGAAGAAGGTTTGAAGATCGAATCTCTAATAGATCTTTTGAAGTTTTACTCTTCAGAGACTAGATGATGGAAAGTTGAAATCTTTTGGTGTCAACCGACTTGAAATCAACCCAAAAAATTCCAACAAACTTCTGGTCTGTTGTAAAAATTCCGACAACAAAATGTTCGATGTTCGAATGTAAGTTGAAGAAATTGTAGAAAATTGTTTTGGTTTGATTGAAATTGGTTTTAGACAAAGTCTTCAATCGTATCACGGAGTTCCTAATAAAAGTCAATTGATTGGTGCGACAATGACACCTTGTGGAAGTTTTATATTTGCAGCAAATGCTGATGGTAGTTGTTACGTTTGGAATACAGAAACTGGTGAATAAATTACTGATTTTCTAATTTCAATATTTTAATGTTGATGTTGTCGACTTCTTGTAAATATTTTATTAAACATCTAAGAAACAATTTAAATGATTACTTCAATATTTGCTTCTGATATAATTTATTTGATAAAATAAGAAGTTTTTAATTTCATATTTCAATTTTCTAATGATTAAAAAGCGATCTTTGTAAATATTGAAATGTCTACATCAGCAATCTTTAAATATCATCTTAAAAATGTTGATTTGATAAGTCACGTGATTATGTTCACTATATAAAACATCTTTATAATTTCTAAACTCTGATGTTGTAACTTTTGAATTTATTTAAAAATCTTAATTTCAGTTATGAGTATCTCAAAACTTCTTTAAATCTTTTAAAATTATCTGAGACCTTGAAAATGATATCCTTTCAATATGCTTTGAACATTCTGAATAAGTTTTGAGACACGTCTTCAACAAGATGATTTATACATCTTGTCAAACTTCTAAAACATCTGATCTTTTTATTATTCAGCTGAATTAAATATTCTGATTGAAAAGTTCCTTGTTGGATTTTTACTTTGATCTTTATCGAGCTTGCTGTGAGCTTTTAAAATCATTTAACATCAAATAGGTCTTAGATTTGATCTGTAGAAAGTTTGAGATTAAATAAGAATTGTTTGCTTTCAGTAAAAATTAATCTGAGTTTTTATTCTTGTTGTTTTCTTTTCAACTTCACAACAAAAGCGTTTCGAGTTCATTCTCAAATTTGCTTTAAACTAATTATCAAATTAGAAATATTAAAATTCTAATTAAACTTATAAATTTTTGAAAGAAATTTTTAGAACTTTAAAACTTTCTGGGTTTTTTTAAAGTCCTAAAAATTACATTTGTTTAATTCAACAATTAATAAGTAAGTAATAATTATATTATTAACTGTTACATCAGACATTGTCATGTCGAAGTCACTCGCGTTGTTCAAGTAGAAGTTGAACCGTTATAATATTTCCAACATTGACATTTCTAAACTGTACTTTTTCCCTTTTTTAATATTACTATAATTCTATGTAATTGTTCACTGTTAGATGTTTTGAGGACTACTGAAATGCCATGTGCTACATGTTTTTATATTTCTAACTTAATTGATATTATTGGTGAGAATGTGTGTTAGCGAGAGGTTCTTTCTCCTTCGCATTTATTGTAATAAAAATTATCTTAATTTGATGATGTAATCTCTTCTGGTTGTAAAACTGATTTGGATAAATTAGTCACTCGTTTAATAAAACCTTATAATTGCATTTATTAGAAAACATTTCTCCATTCATAAAATCGAATTCTATCGAACAGGTGATCACGTGGCTATGTATGATCAGCTCGGGTATCAATCTTATGTTCGAGATGTAACTTATCATCCACATGACCACTTCGTGGCAGTATGTAGCTTCGATTCGAATAGTTGCATCTTAATCTACAAATACGACATAAAAGGTTTGAGAAATGAGTTTGTTTGCTGATTCTAATTTCAACTTTTGAATATTTTAAAGTTGAATTAAAAGGAGTTAAATTAGGCAACTTCGTGGAAGAAGGTTTTTATGATTGATTGAAAAAAAGTTTTCTTTTTCATCTTCTGTTTAATTTCAGTGAATTTAGATTCAAATGAAGCTGAAGATAGAAATTTGTCGAAATTAGATTTAGTAAAGAAGCAATTAGATTCATATGTTTTAGTGAGTTTGTTTATTTGTTGATCTTTTCTTACAAATAAATCTCTACAGGGTTCTTCAGCAACAAAACCTCTTTTACCAGCATCCAAACTAATCCGAGATGAAAGAAGATCTGATCTTTCAACATCTTTCAGATCTCAAAAAAACAATTTAGTAAAAGTGAGTAGAAAAATCTGAAAATTTAAATAAAATCTTCTAGTTTCAGTCAGTAACTTCATCGCCACACAATTCAATTGAAGTAAACGAAGATTGGAAGATGACGTCATCAGATGAACAGAAAAGAGATCTGATGACGTCAGAGATCTGTAAAACTCTAAAGATGTCTGCAACACAAACCACCAATCAATACGTCAGTTTCAAGCCCCATAAGCCCTCCAAATAACCCAAATAACTTCAGGTTTTAGTTTTACGCGATTATAAGTCAAATCGGTCCGATGAGCTCACTGTTTATCGCGATGACGTCATCAAAGTGATCTTTAAAGATGGAGATAAATGGTGGTTTGGGGAGAATAGCGCTGGTAATCAAGGGTACTTTCCGACAAGCCACGTCACTACTACTGGTTAGTTAGTTGCTTCAGCAAACTTGTTGTTGATGTTGATGATTAGATGGTAAGAAAGAAGTTGATGATTCATCTTTAGAAGAAGATCTGAAAATTGAAGATTTAAAAACTCCGAAAAAAGAAGAAGAACTCTTCAGGTGATTTAGATCTCAGATTCCTCATCTTTAACTTCTTACTTCAGTTCTAGAGGAAGAAGAAGAGCAAATAGAGTCAAAAATGACTCTTCATTCACTAATCCAAGACCTCTACCTCCTCTAATCAAACCAAAAGCACAAAAAAGAAAATCAAGATCTCCAAACAAAGATCCTAAGCAAGATCTTCCAGAAGGTCTAAATGATCCTTCATCTTTCGAAATTCAACTTCTTCTGTTTTCAGTTCGTCAACTTTCATCTTCAGATGAACCAAGAAAAAAACATAAAAATCTTCAACAAGAAGTTCCTCAATTCGGGATTTTAAAAGCAATTCAACAAAAACTTCGTGAATCAAATCAATCTTCAAATCAATCTGATGAAAAATCGAGACGTTCTAAAAGAAGACATCGACGACGCGATAGTAATGACGTCACATTCGCCTGTGACACTGGAATTCAAAACGAAGCGTTTGAAGATTGATTCTGATTCTTCAAATTGTTCTTCTTTCCTTTCAACAAGAATCAAATGGATTTTCTCTGAGAATTTTTTCGATTCAATTTAACTTCAAACAAATAAATTGATTCTATTTACTTTCAGTTTAATAATTAAATTAGAAATATAGAATGTAAACCAATATTCCATCAATAAATTCAACGAGTATCTTCGGTCCTAGACCTTGGCATTACTCTATCACTTGACTTTAAATGGCGCAATTATGTTTCCAAAATCTTTAGAAAATCATTCAACCTTGTCTTCCTCATTATAAAGACTTTTAATTCTAAGAACCCATGCCTTTTTATCAATCTTTTCAAATTGTACGTATGTCCAATTCCTGAATACAATGTCAGTGCATGGATACCATATCAAGTTAGTGATATAAAAAAATCGAGTCTGTTCAGTCCACATTTACGAGATTAGTATGTAGGAAACTTAATATTAAATATGATAGTTATAAACATCGTCTCAGCTTCTTCAATTTAGATACTTTGGAAATCCGACGGATTAAATACGACTTAATTCTTATTTTCAAAATTATCAACAATTTAGTTGACATTCAGTTTGATGATTTTTTTTCTATTAGTCCTTCCTTCAAGTTATATCAACTCAGACGACATACATTACATCTTAATAAGCCCATATCACCTGGTATGTTAACCTAATTGATTTCTCAATTAATACATGGAACCAGCTGCCATCAGACATTGTCTTGCCGAAGTCGCTCGCGTTGTTCAAGAAGAAGTTGAACCGTTTTAATATTACCAGAATTGTCATTTCTAAACTGTGATTTTCACTTTTTTATATTATTTTATGTAATTGTAAATGCTTTAAGAACTACTGAAATGCCATGTGTTACATCTTTTACTTTCTATAACTTAATTATTTATGATAGGTATCATTTGTATGATGTGCTCTCTTCAGGTACCCTCCTTCACGTTTCTTGTAATTAAATAAATAAATAGATAACTTGTTAAGATAGTAAAAAAATATCCTAGATTTTAACGTGATGTAAATTAGTAATTATAAATTTGTAATTTATTTACTAACTCTGCGAAAAAAAATTAATTTGTTTAATTTTTGCACAAGTTATAGGATTTGTATGAAATTGTTTTTAATGAAAATTTTTTATGATTAAATTATAAAGTATTTCAGTTTTACAAAAACTATTTCGTTTATAAATATAAATATATGAATATATAAAATTTTCCTAAAATTTCTATGATCGAAGTATAAACAATACTTTAGATGTTTATCAACAAAAAAACATTCAAACAGCTGATAGAAATAGTATAAATAGCTAGCTAGGTAGATCAATATTTATATATATTTAGGTTTTTTTGTCTCTATTTGCAAATTTTGACTTTGAAATTATTTTACAATTTTCATGAACATTTTTTTTTAATTTTATTTAAAATAGTTTGTTGTAGTATTAGAAAGTTTCAAATTTGGTATTTTGATGTAGAAAATGTATTTAATAATTGCTGGTTGTTTTCCAGACAAAAATAATTTTAACTTGTTGGAAATAAACCTTATTCTTAATCTTTATATAAATGTTACCATTTTGTAAATAATTAAGTAAGACATTTAGTTATGAAACCACAACAACTTAGTATAGAACAAGGTTTTGTACCAAACGAATGTTTGAACAAAAATAATTTTATTTAAATTTTTATTTATCGCTTAACTTCGTCAAGAATATATAAAATATTATCAAAAACTTTTAGAACAATTTATGAAAGACATAATGTATTAATTTGGTTTTTATTTCTATTTAAAAATACTTTATACTTCACTTTATTTATTACGAAAGTTAAATAAAACTAAAACTTTTTGAACTTGCTCTTTTTTAAAATGTTTTTGTAAAGATAAAATTTTGAAAATGTAAAAAGTAGTTTTTTTAAACAGTTTTTTCAAGTAAAAACTATTATAAAATGTTTATTAATCGCTGTATATTATTATATTAAATTTATTAAAGGTTTTTTACTTTAAATATCAAATCTTTAAGATTGATTTAGAGAATGCTAAAAGCATGTGAGTATCAATTTCATTTCTTATTTTAAAGTTTTATTTAATTTAATATTTTTTAAAGTACTTTCAATTCTGTTACTAATTGGAGTTGCTTCTATTAGCGTAGTTGAAGCTAACTTTGATGGTAAGTATTAACAAGGAACTTGAACATAAAATATTCAGAATTTCAAATGCTGTGAAGTATTTTTTTAAAGTTTAAAATTTTTGAAGGACACACGAGAAGCAAAAGAGCTTTTCCTATGTCCGGAGTGAACTTATGGAACTATAAGGAAGGGAGAGATTACATCATTCCGTATACTACAAGCATCCACGAAAGTAGATTTCATCTCTTCTTTAAAATATTCTACAAAATATCTGAAAAGCTAATCAAGAAGTTATTATTTTTTAGGTTTATCAGCTTTCAATGAAACTCTTTCGACAATTTTATCAGAAAGTTTGTTGGATTTCGAAAAGTTTACTTGCATCAAATTTCAACGACAAAATAACAAAACTAATTACATTAATATCATAATTGAAAAATATTTTGATTTATTTTGTGGTCGAACTTTTCTAGGCAAACGAGTAGATAAAAAAGGACAAGAAGTAATTTGCAATTTAATCTAAACTTCTAAATCTATCTTTTAGTTGTAGCTTTTACTCAGTGCTGATTGTATTCTGAATGATTTAAGAAATCCTATATCTGGTGTTGTCATTCATGAATTATTCCATGCTATCGGATTTCATCATGAACATCAACGGATAGATTATGTAGATTACATTCAGCATCACCAAAAAAGTAAGAATAATATTTAAAAAAGATATTTTGAACCTCTTATATAGTTTCAAATAAGATAATTTGACTTCCATTCTCTGAGATACATCTTCTAATCCTTAGATACTTTTGTACAGTGAGCCAAAAAGGAATTCGACCATTTTAGTCAAAAAATATTTCTCCCAACTTTTTTGTATTTTATTTTTTTAATTTAATGATTCATAAACGTTACTAAGACAAACGAAAAAGTTATCCTAAATTTAAATTGGTTTAAATAATTTCTGTCAATATTTTTACTTTTTTTCTTTCAGATGTACAAACATATGCAGACTTAGATGCAAAAGTCACTGCTTATGATCTTTACTCTGTTTCAAACTATGAAGATATAAGAGATCTAAACACTAATACCTTGTCATATTTTGTAAGAATATCTGATTTTACTTCTTAATAAATTTTTATATTTAATTATTAATTAATAAATTCGATATGAGTTATTAATCTAACATTAACTCAACAACAAACAAAAGATTTTATAAATTATTATTTTTTTGTTTTTATAGCTGTCTATCTTTTAAAGTTTAGTGTTTAGTAAACTTTATATTTTTCTACTTTTATCACACATCAAAATATCATCATTGTCTTTTTTAAGCAATTTTTTTTATCTTTTTCTACACCTTTTATAATTCTACTTTAAACTAAACTTATAATAATACAATTTATTAACAAACTTTTTTTCAACAGCAGCCTCCTCGCTTGAGTAATTTGGATATACAAACAATTAATAAACTTTATCCTTGTGAAGACAAACTTGAAGGTAACAGAACTTCATTTCAAAACGACATAATCTAAATTTTGATTCGTAAAATAGAAAATATAGATACTAACTTTAAGTTATTATCATATTATTGAAAATATTTTGAAGTTATTAAATTATTACAAACTTTCTTAGATAACCTTTTTATACAGAATTCTAAATTAAACTTTCAAGATAAAAATATGATTTCACTTTTGTTTCATAAATCATATTTATTTTTAATATATATTTTCAATTTTGCATCTTATGTAAAAATATTCTTTTTTTTCAATGGTTTCTTTATAACCTTTAATTTATTAAAATATAATTTTATTTCAATTTTTTGATAACCTTTATAACTTCTTTATGTATTTCTTAGATAACCTTTTTATACAGAAATATAAATTTAAGAACTATTTTGGTTCAGAATAAATCTTTTTCTTAATATCGATTTTCAATATTTTATGTAAGAAAGTTTATAATTTATAAAAGTTATTTTCATTCTTAAAACTTTCAAATTCGAAATTTTAATTTCTGCAAATTCTTATTTAATTTTAATAAATTGATTTTAAATTTTCAAGGAAATGGTTGCTACCGTTCTACACTACCAATAGTAACAGGAAAAGGAACGTTAAGTTCAAACTTCTCAATCTACGAACAAATGGAAGTTGTTCAACTTCAATGTGAACCAGGGTTTGAACCATATCCACATCAATATAGTTATTGTGAAAATGGTAGATTTCAACCTGAAGTATTAAACTGTAGAAAAAGTAAATTGAAAGTTTATAAAAACCATTAGATTAATTAATATTTACTTTTAGTTGCAGAAATTTGTAAAGATTTAATTGATAATTGTGAAAATATAACAAAAGCAAACCCGAAAATTTGTTTATTTTACAATCAGTGTGAAAGAACCTGTAACAGTTGTGGTAAAGTTTAAACTTTTCAAGTAATAATTTTAACTTAGAAATATTAATAAGGAAATAGATGTTATAACCAACCTGAAATACAAGGAAATGTTCTTACCGAAATTTCTGAACGTGAAACCAAAGAGAATGGATATTTCGTTGCTTACTGTTTACCTGGATATGTTGCTACTACCTTGCCTATAGTAGCATGTAAAAATGGTAGTTTTGAAGCTGAATTGGTTCAATGTGTTCCACGTAAACACCAACTGATATTATTAAATATTCATTTTGACATTTGAACGTTTTTTTTGTAGAGTTGGTTGAATATTGTGACTCATCAAATAAATTTGTTTACAAAGAAGAAAGTATGACTGAAAAAGGAGAACGCGTTAATAAACTTCTTTCTTATGAAAAAGCTGTCAAATGTTCCAAAGATTTTTGTAAGAAGTCCTTTATTTTAAGAATAGAAAATTCAATTTTTACTTTTTCAGGTCTTCCATTGAATCTTACTGTTCCAAACGGTCAATTTTATCCTAAAAAAGACAAATACCGGTTTGCAGAAATAGTTCAACTTATATGTGATCCTGGTTTCGAACCTTTATCAAGTAGTATTGCGAAATGTGAAACATTAAATACCGAAGAAGATCCTTTATTACATGAATACACATTTGTTCATCATAAGCTACAATGTGTTCCATGTGAGTTTATATAAATGTTTCGATAAAATAAGAAGTAAATCACAGTTAAGTTACAAATCTAAGAAAATACTTTTTGAATGACAGCTCAATGTGAAGATGAATCACAAGAATGCTCGCATCTTTCTCAGCAAGGATTTTGTGAAAAAACAGATAAGATTGGATTTATGAGAAGAAACTGTAAAAAGAGTTGCAATTTATGTGGTAAGAACCACTTTGAACATTTTTAAGATGAAAATGAAGCAACTTTTTTTAATGTTTTTTGAAAATTGTTGGAACAGGAACATGTAAATCTCCTCCTTATCATGATCGAGCGATTAGTTCCATCAAATCATCAAAAAATCAATTTGCAAATCATGAAATTGTTGAAATCAAATGCTTCAATGGTTATGAACCAGCAAATATGTCTACATCTGTTTGTAGAAATGGTCGCTTTTATCCAGAAAAACTTTTCTGCAAACCAGGTGAATCACTCGCGTTGTTCAAAAATAAGTTGAAATGTTACCAACATTGTCATTTCTAAACTGTGAACTTTTTCCCTTTTTTAATAGTGCTAAAACTTAAATATGCAACAAAAGCGTTTCGAGTTAATTAATTATCAAATAAGAAATTCTATTTTTATATATATATATTCTTATAAATTTTTGAAAGAAATTTTTAGAACTTTAAAACTTTCTGGGCTTTTTTAAAGTCCTAAAAATTACATTTGTTTAATTTAACAATTAATAAGTAAGTAATAATTATATTATTAACTGTTATACGCTTTGAGGACTACTAAAATACCATATGTTAGATCTTTTTATATTTCTAACTTAACAGATATTATTCGTGAGATATTTATTTATATTTATATTTATTTCTATTTGTATTTAAAGTTAATCTAAAACTGTTAATTTTGATGATGATAATAATATTATAATATTTCCAACATTATTATTTCTAAACTGTAATTTTTCCCTTTTTTAATATTACTATAATTCTATGTAATTGTTCACTGTTATATGCTTTGAGGACTACTGAAATACCATGTGTTACATCTTTTACTTTCTATATTTTTGGATTAATTGATATTATTTGTGAGAATGTGTGTTAGTGAGAGGTACTCTGAAATAAATAAATAAATTTGGAATTAGTTTCATGAAATAAATCTTTCATTTTGAATTTTTAGTGTCTTCTAGCTGTTCACCTGAAAGTTTACCAGAAGTTTTCGGAAATGGATTGATTTATCCGAAACTCTATTCATATCCAGATGGATACTTTATTGATTTTTTGTGTCCTTCTAATTCCACTTCAATAACTTCTAAGTTTTCGAAATGTAAAAACGGAACTTTTGATGTCGATTTCTTCAAATGTGTAGAAAAACCTAAAAATGATCATTTTTATGATTTAAATTATTATCTCGGATAAATAAAAATATTATTTTTAGTTTCAAAATCAATAAAAATTTTTTGAAAATATTCTAACTGATGTTGATTCATAATAAATCGATCTCTTATCAGTTTATCTGTTTGTTAATCTTATCAGCTTGTTTGCTTGTTTGTTTGTTAATCTTATCAGCTTGTTTGCTTGTTTGTTTGTTAATCTTATCAGCTTGTTTGCTTGTTTGTTTGTTAATCTTATCAGCTTGTTTGCTTGTTTGTTTGTTAATCTTATCAGCTTGGTGCTTGTTTGTTTGTTAATCTTATCAGCTTGTTTGCTTGTTTGTTTGTTAAATCTAATCAGCTTGTTTGTTTGTTTGTTAATCTTATCAGCTTGTTTGCTTGTTTGTTTGTTAAATCTTATCAGCTTGTTTGTTTGTTTGTTTGTTAATCTTATCAGCTTGTTTGTTTGTTAATCTTATCAGCTTGTTTGCTTGTTTGTTTGTTAATCTTATCAGCTTGTTTGCTTGTTTGTTTGTTAAATCTTATCAGCTTGCTTGTTTGTTGGTTAATCTTATCAGCTTGTTTGCTTGTTTGTTTGTTAATCTTATCAGCTTGTTTGCTTGTTTGTTTGTTAATCTTATCAGCTTGTTTGCTTGTTTGTTTGTTAAATCTTATCAGCTTGTTTGCTTGTTTGTTTGTTAATCTTATCAGCTTGTTTGCTTGTTTGTTTGTTAATCTTATCAGCTTGGTGCTTGTTTGTTTGTTAATCTTATCAGCTTGTTTGCTTGTTTGTTTGTTAATCTTATCAGCTTGTTTGCTTGTTTGTTTGTTAATCTTATCAGCTTGTTTGCTTGTTTGTTTGTTAATCTTATCAGCTTGTTTGCTTGTTTGTTTGTTAATCTTATCAGCTTGTTTGCTTGTTTGTTTGTTAATCTTATCAGCTTGTTTGCTTGTTTGTTTGTTAATCTTATCAGCTTGTTTGCTTGTTTGTTTGTTAATCTTATCAGCTTGTTTGCTTGTTTGTTTGTTAATCTTATCAACTTGTTTGCTTGTTTGTTTGTTAATCTTATCAGCTTGGTGCTTGTTTGTTTGTTAATCTTATCAGCTTGTTTGCTTGTTTGTTTGTTAAATCTAATCAGCTTGTTTGTTTGTTTGTTTGTTAATCTTATCAGCTTGTTTGCTTGTTTGTTTGTTAAATCTTATCAGCTTGTTTGTTTGTTTGTTAATCTTATCAGCTTGTTTGTTTGTTTGTTTGTTAATCTTATCAGCTTGTTTGCTTGTTTGTTTGTTAAATCTTATCAGCTTGCTTGTTTGTTGGTTAATCTTATCAGCTTGTTTGCTTGTTTGTTTGTTAATCTTATCAGCTTGTTTGCTTGTTTGTTTGTTAATCTTATCAGCTTGTTTGCTTGTTTGTTTGTTAAATCTTATCAGCTTGTTTGTTTGTTAATCTTATCAGCTTGTTTGCTTGTTTGTTTGTTAATCTTATCAGCTTGGTGCTTGTTTGTTTGTTAATCTTATCAGCTTGTTTGCTTGTTTGTTTGTTAATCTTATCAGCTTGTTTGCTTGTTTGTTTGTTAATCTTATCAGCTTGTTTGCTTGTTTGTTTGTTAATCTTATCAGCTTGGTGCTTGTTTGTTTGTTAATCTTATCAGCTTGTTTGCTTGTTTGTTTGTTAATCTTATCAGCTTGTTTGCTTGTTTGTTTGTTAATCTTTTCAGCTTGTTTGCTTGTTTGTTTGTTAAATCTTATCAGCTTGTTTGCTTGCTTGTTTGTTAATCTTATCAGCTTGTTTGCTTGTTTGTTTGTTAATCTTATCAGCTTGTTTGCTTGTTTGTTTGTTAATCTTATCAGCTTGTTTGCTTGTTTGTTTGTTAATCTTATCAGCTTGTTTGCTTGTTTGTTTGTTAAATCTTATCAGCTTGTTTGTTTGTTTGTTAATCTTATCAGCTTGTTTGCTTGTTTGTTTGTTAATCTTATCAGCTTGCTTGCTTGTTTGTTTGTTAATCTTATCAGCTTGTTTGCTTGTTTGTTTGTTAATCTTATCAGCTTGTTTGCTTGTTTGTTTCTTATCAGCTTGTTTGCTTGTTTGTTTGTTAATCTTATCAGCTTGTTTGTTTGTTTGTTTGTTAATCTTATCAGCTTGTTTGCTTGCTTGTTTGTTAATCTTATCAGCTTGTTTGCTTGTTTGTTTGTTAATCTTATCAGCTTGTTTGCTTGTTTGTTTGTTAATCTTATCAGCTTGTTTGCTTGTTTGTTTGTTAATCTTATCAGCTTGTTTGCTTGTTTGTTTGTTAATCTTATCAGCTTGTTTGTTTGTTTGTTTGTTAATCTTATCAGCTTGTTTGCTTGCTTGTTTGTTAATCTTATCAGCTTGTTTGCTTGTTTGTTTGTTAATCTTATCAGCTTGTTTGCTTGTTTGTTTGTTAATCTTATCAGCTTGTTTGCTTGTTTGTTTGTTAATCTTATCAGCTTGTTTGCTTGTTTGTTTGTTAAATCTTATCAGCTTGGTTGTTTGCTTGCTTGTTTGTTAATCTTATCAGCTTGTTTGCTTGTTTGTTTGTTAATCTTATCAGCTTGTTTGCTTGTTTGTTTGTTAATCTTATCAGCTTGTTTGCTTGTTTGTTTGTTAATCTTATCAGCTTGTTTGCTTGTTTGTTTGTTAATCTTATCAGCTTGTTTGCTTGTTTGTTTGTTAATCTTATCAGCTTGTTTGCTTGTTTGTTTGTTAATCTTATCAGCTTGTTTGCTTGTTTGTTTGTTAATCTTATCAGCTTGTTTGCTTGTTTGTTTGTTAATCTTATCAGCTTGTTTGCTTGTTTGTTTGTTAAATCTTATCAGCTTGTTTGTTTGTTTGTTAATCTTATCAGCTTGTTTGCTTGTTTGTTTGTTAATCTTATCAGCTTGCTTGCTTGTTTGTTTGTTAATCTTATCAGCTTGTTTGCTTGTTTGTTTGTTAATCTTATCAGCTTGTTTGCTTGTTTGTTTGTTAATCTTATCAGCTTGTTTGTTTGTTTGTTTGTTAATCTTATCAGCTTGTTTGTTTGCTTGTTTGTTGTTAAATCTAGATGGAAATCTGATAAATTTGTTTGTTTTTAGACAATTATTTGTTGAATAAATCTTTAAAATTAAAGACGCAGCAGCAAAATCTCGCCGAAAAAATCGCGATTCAGCGCGAATTGCTTCGATTTGATAAAGATCTACTACTAGAAACTATCGCTACAGGTGAATGACGTCATCATCATCGCCGTGTTGTGACGTCATCATCATAACCGTGTTGTGACGTCATCATCATCGCCGTGTTGTGACGTCATCATCATCGCCGTGTTGTGACGTCATCATCATAACCGTGTTGTGACGTCATCATCATCGCCGTGTTACTAGAGCATGTGTTACTAGAGAATTTGCTTTATCTTCTGTTTAATAATATTTTTTTTAAAGTGTTACAAACTTATTTTTATTGTTTTCTTATTTAAGAATCTTTGAGTAAAAATCAATTACAAAAAAAATCATTTTTTAAATTTAGCTTCTTTAGATAAGAAAAATCAGCATTTAAAATTATTTTAGTAAAAGTACAAATTGAAATAACTATTAGAAGAATTAACTTAAGTTTATTCAACAAATTATTTATATATTAAGTAGTACTTGCTTAATATATTTTACATAAATCAGAAATTTATCTAAAAAGTTGTAAGTATTTACTGAAAACAATTTAAGATTATATTTACATTTAACTCAGTAAACTAAATTAACATTCGTTTGATGAATTCACAAAAATATCTCTGAGTTTTCTACTACATCTCAAGTAAATATTATTTCTAGAATGTAAACGATATTCGTATACTTAAAGTGTTGGAGTTATCATCTTGTTAAAAGTTTTATATTTCCTAGCTTACTGAGAAATTGTTTACCTTGTAGATACAATAAATTACTCAAAGTAAATGTTTTAGATAGATAGATAACTTGTTAATAATTACATGTGAATATCTCTATATTAAATTTCTATGGAAATAGTTGCAATCATTATTAACTAATGAATAAAGTAGTTAAAAATTTTACTGAAAACAAATATAAATATAAATAACAATATATATATTTCTCTATAATATAATAAACAGTTAGTGATAGTTAACCGATTAGTAATATCAATATTTGTTTACCAGAAGGAAGTTTATTTAAATTATTTAACAAACTTCACTGAATTTTCCATTAGTCCTTCCCTCAAGTTACACCAACTCAGACGACACACATTACATCTTAATAAGCCCATATCACTTGGTACATTGGTCAGAGCGAATTTTTTCTCATGCCGCACAATTAGTACTTGGAACCAGCTGCCATCAGACATTGTCATGTCGAAGTCGCTCGTGTTGTTCAAAATGAAGTTGAACTATATTAATATTACTAACACTATAATTTCTAAACTGTGATTTTTTCTTTTTCTTATATTATTAACATTCCATGTAATTTTTAACTGTTATATGCTTTGAGGACTACTGAAATCTTTTGCTTTCTATATTTTTAAATTAATAGATATGATAATTTGTAAACTTAAAGAATATTGTTTGTGACAATCTGTGTTAGCGAGAGATGCTTTCTTTAGATACCCTTTTTTGCATTTATTGAAATAGATGAATAAATATCTACAATACAATAACGATTACAAAATATCGCTAATTCATTTTCTTTTAAATTTGATGAAAATTTATTTATATTTCAACTTGTGAAGAAAATGTTTTTGTGAAAGCTAATTTCTTTTCAATAATTTTCTTGTTAATTTGGTGATGAAAAAATACTTCATCAGTTTAAGTGAAAGTTGTCAATTTACTCAAAATTTAACTAAACTCTAACTAAAAGAGATGTTGGTATCTGTAACTTAGTAACTTAACATCAAAATGATATTACTGCTGATTAACAGAATATTCTTTAAAAACTCCAATTATTTATAAAAAAGGTTTATTGTTGTAGTTTTAGAGTTATACTTTTACTAAGATATTAGTTTTGAAATTACTTAGGAATATCTTTATTGTAATAATAAATCAAAAACTGTTTAATGCTGATAAGCTTGAAACTTTTATTTATTTTCTAATGTTGATGTTATCAAATTATTCCAAGTTTTACTGATATCATAAAAAAAGTCATATTTGGTGAAATATTTAATACTAAAATTATCAAACAAAAGGTGTTTAAGAAAAAGGTTTTGAAAAGTCTTGAGTTTAAAAATATTTGTAAGAAAATAAAGTTTGATTAATTATTATGCTACATAAGCATAATCGTTCTGTGATAAATATAAAAAGTGAATAAGTTTTATTTCCAGCTATGTTTTAAAGAAATAAATAAATTTGAATAAATAGAAAGAAAAAACTTGAATAAATAAACAAATGAAATCCCAGAAAAAAATAAATAAATAAACAAATAAAATAAACATAAAAAAAACGAAATAAACATTAGAAACAAACTTAAAAGAATAGATAATTAACTACATATAAGAAATAATTTAATTATAAAAAACCTTATTTTCATCTGCTTACACTTTCGATTATATAATCACAATTGTATTTTTCAATAGTTTTCTCTTTAAATGAATAAAATAGTTCCTCAAAATCACTTTCGAGATTTATTTACTTTTCATTAGTAAAACTCCTATAACTAAATCCAAGAATAAATAATCAAATTTAATTTTTAAAAAATTTAGTAAAAGTTGATTGTAACAACTAAATTTTCATAAAAGAAATTTTATATAAATTAAAAGTAAAATTATAAAAACTTTCAGTGTAAATGCGATTTATTTAATAAATTATATGAATTTAAAGTTGCTTTATGACAACAGATTTACAACTAGATCAAATTTCCAGGTTGATTTTTGAAAACTCATATAAATTTGAAAATATTATAATTATAAATATATTTATATATACAAATATATAAAAATAATTCTTTATTATTTACGTACTAAACGTTTCGTGAAAATCTGAAATTATTTTTTATTTAAAAGCAAATAAATAAGCAAACATTTTTTAATATAAAAGGAATTCAAAATCAAACTAAAATAAGAAGTTTGAAGAATATATTTAGATTGTTGTAATTTGCTTCAAGGCTAAAGAACTTTCATTTGAAAACGAAATCGTTCTCTTAGCTAATTTAATATTAGATGAAAATGTACCTTTAACGTGATGCTTTTTATCTTGTTGTTTTTTATACAAACATTGTATTTAAGATGAAGTAATTTTTCAATTTTCTCTTCTCCTCAGATATTGAGATTCTTAACAAACTACGAAAATGTTTAAGTTTGGAATAATCTTCTTAATAGCTATGCTTTATGTGTGTCAGTGTCAAGCTGATCACAGAGAAATGTGTGCTGCCAGCTACAATACTCCACTTACAGTCTGTGGAGACAATTTCAAACATGTCTTTAAATGTGTTTGTAAAAAAAACCAAAACAAAATATATAAATTCTACTAGGCTAAAGAGAACTGTAATTTTAGAAGATTTATTCGTTCAGCATCGTTCACAAAACGATGTAAGTTTTTTCTAATTTCTCTTATCTTTCAATTAAACAAATTTTTCGATCTAATCTTGAGCGCCAGTAACGTTGGTAGAAAAGCTTTAATCTTTTCAAACAGGGGAACGTGACATAGCCTTGGATTTATTTGAATACTTTAACCAACCTAAAGGAAGCTTAGACTTATATTGCCAAGTTTACAAACATCAATTGTAAGTTGACTTCTTCAGTTTTAATATCCTATGATCAGTATTTTCATTGTAAAGATAAACGGGTTGTATAAGTTGTCATTGAAGTTTTGTCAGGTAGAAATACTTTTCTTACATTTTAGAAATAATGATTTATGTACAAACTTATGAATTATACTAATTCAATTTAATTAAAAGAAACAAACAGAAATAAATTGTTTAGTTTAAAGAATATTTCTTCTTGTAGCCCTCGTATATCTAGTCTTCGAACCAAATGCTGCAACGAATCATGTACTAAGGACTACATGGCACTATATTGCTAAATGAGTAATAAAGAGGTGATGATGAAGATGTAACTATCTGAAGTTTCATCAAAAGCTTCTCGCTGTTCTAACTTTTTTCTGTTTCTTCTTAATCAGCTAAAACTAATTTCTAACTATAATCGGTATACAAATATAAATAAACTATTTATTTGAAAAGCTTGTGATCATTTCGTGAATGCTTTTATATAGTATTTGAAACAAATGATATTTTGACATCTGTTAGTAATAAAAGTAATTAGATAAAGAATTTGACTTCAATGAATAAAGTCAGCTGCAACTTGATAGAATAATTTCTTAGTTATTGGTTTATTTATTATATAGAAAGATGAAGGTTAATGAATAATTCTGATCTTTAAATAATAATAGTTTGATCTTTCAAAATTCACAAAAATGTTTCAGAAAATTTGAATTATTTTATTTTATAAGCTTATTATGAGTTTGTTGGATTGTTGCAAAGTATTAATAATAACATCATATGCTCTAAATGTTTTTAATGTATATAATATGAATCGTGTTTTGATGGAAACATTAAAAAGCTGACATTAGTTTGTCAATATTTGATGTTTTAAAATGTTTTTGATAGAAATGTGAGGTAGGGACCGTTTCTAAAAGAATTTTTTTGTTGAAGTTTCAGAAGGTAGAACTTACAAATATTTCTATAAGATTTTACAGAAAGTTTATATTATATATAATAATAAATAACAAATAAGTAATGAATTGTCTAATGGCAAATAAATACAAATAAATTTGTACAGAAAGCTTTCTCCTTTAATCTTACAAATTTTTTAAAAAACTGGTAGAAACATTATAACAGTTATTAACTTTATTTACAATTTAGTTACTTGGTACAAAAAACAATTAGCTTTATTTTAGGTAAAATCACAACTTGTGGCAAATAATTCAAATTTTCTAAAAATGTTGGTGACAATTAAAAGATGAAATTATAACATTTGAAACTTCAAAAATATATTTAATTACAAAAGATAAAATGTTTTCAATTTTTTTATCCTAAATTTATCAGTTTGCTTTACATTTAACTTTACAAAATCAAAACTTCTCTAAACTGAAATAAGTTAGAATTATTCATTAATCTTCATCTTTCTATATAATAAATTATTAAACAATTAACTAAGAAATTATTCTATCAAGTTGCAGCTGACTTTATTCATTGAAGTCAAAATCTTTATCTAATTACTTTTATTACTAACACATGTCAAAATATCATTTATTTCAAATACTATATAAAAGTATTCACGAAATGATCACAAACTTTTTCAAATAAATAGTTTATTTATATTTTTATACCGATTATAATTAGAAAATAGTTTTAGCTGATTGACAAGAAATAGAGAAAAGTTAGAACAGTGAGAAGCTTTTGATGAAATTTCAGATAGTTACATCTTCTTCATCATCGCTTTATTACTCAGTTAGCAATAAAGTTGAATTAATCTTTTGTTACAAGAATGATAACAGCATCTTTTAGCAAGATCCGTAAAAGGAATTCTGTGTAGTAAACGACTAAATTATTAAAAAAACTCGAAATCATTTTAATTTACTGAGTTAATATATAATCAATATCTTAAAAACAACTTTTTGTTTAATTTAAAGAATCTTATTTATGTAATAAAAGTTAGTTTTAACGAAAACAGATAAATAACTTTTTATTTTTACATAAAATTTTGTAGAAACATAAAAAATGTTTGAAAGAAAATAAACTTACTGGCGATTTCTAATATAGGTGCAAAACAAATTTAAAGTTCCTGGAAGGTAATTGGATCTTCGTTCAAATGTTACTGCTAATTGTTGTGAATTGCCTGAAATTAAAATATTTAAATTCTTTAATTTTCCTATAAGATATTTCTAAACGAAAAAATTTGAAACTTTTCTTTTATAAATTTAGTAAAACTTATTTTCATTCAAGTATTAGTTATCAGAATAAAAGTTATTATTTAAAGAAAATAATTTCTGTTTTACTTCTACATGCTACACGAAGAAATCTTCTCAGTCCACTGTTTGCAGGATTAGTCAGAATTCTATTCAAGTTATTTTGAACAGATGGACAAACACACTGAAAAACTTTTGTATAATCATCTGAACAGACCTTAAAAAGAGTGTATGGATTTCTGTTAGCACAAATTGATTTCCAGTCAGCATTTGCTTCACATTGATTGAGGTAAAGCGTCACCACAACAATGAATATTCCAAACTTTATAAACATTTTCGTATTTTAACAATAAATTAACTTTCTTGAAATAAATAACAATTTTTAAAATATAAACATTTAACAAGGTAAAACATAAGTTAAAATATATAATATAATGATAAAATAAAGTTTATTAAAATATAATTTAAGAAAAGAAAATGATTTCTTGTAAAATCAAATATCCTTCGTTGTGTAACAATTTACAACAACTATAGAAGTTAATAATGGTACAACTTTCAACTTGAAGTCTTTTTATAGTACAACATTTTGTTTGTTTGTTTGAAAATGTTTATAATAAAACATGATCAATCGTATTATTATTCTAAATATTTATATAAATACGTAATTGTCTAACACAGGGCTTTACGTAAAACAATAAATTAATATAAACAATATCTTGTTTATTTGAAATTGTTTTATAACATTACAAATGTTTAAAATATTGTTGACTTGTGAATAGCAATTGGTAAAGACTAATTTTTAATTAATTAAAACTTTAAACTTTTAATTTAATTATAATCGTTTAACTCGTTGGTATTTAAACTTAAACTCTGTGATAAACAGTCCGAAATAATTTCTGTAAATTCTAAGCTAAACTATCTCTAAAAATTAGTAAAAAGTTGTAAATTTTTCAAAGTAGTTTTTAAATACTAAAGATAATTTAAAAATTAAGCAGCAAACTAAAAACTGATCACTTTTTTATAAGATCCATAATGTAAGAACTTTGTTAGTAATAATAATAAGAGTATTAATAGAATACAGCAAGTGGTACACTTTTTTATAATTATAGCTGGATTAGCCTTTGGCCAGAAGAACAAAAATTGTTTTTTAAACAATCGACCTCTTCTATATTATGCAATGCATTTAGTAAAGCATACACTAAATTGTCCGTTAATTTTTTTATTTTCATTTTTTCAACGAACCAAACAGTTAAAACACAAAAAAAATAAAAGAAACAAAACTTTGATGAAGTTTCAAATCAATTTAACGAAAACAAATCACACTTTAAACGGTAAACAATTTAATTTATATCGGAACTCTTGCTGAAAAAGGAAAGAATGGAGGTTTGTTTGAAAGTGCTTTCTCGTTTCTTAGCAGAAAACTCACGGAATTGGACAAGTTGTGACACACTTTCTAGTGTGGCTTCTGGTTGACAACGATAGTAGGCTAAGTAATCATCCATTTTCTGCATGGCTTCACCGTGAAAGAATGGACACCTTGATGATTGTGGAACATCAATTTCGTCTTCAACCTCCTCATCCGCCTCTTTTTCGTTGTCTCCAGAAATCAGTGCAACAATTCCTTGCTCGTCCATGTGTATATACCCAGGACCATCGTAGCTCATCCAGTTTTGGATACCATCGTCTGTAAATGCGATATTCATCTTCAAAAATAGTTGGATAAACTCGCTGTTTGTAGTTTCTTCCGAAGGGTCAATGTTTTCATGGAAGAGCTTGGTAATGGCATCAATTTCTTCCTTGAGTTTCTTATAGCAGTAGGTGTTACCGTATCAATAACATAATCATAATTTGATGATTTATACTTAAACCATCATTAACTTCTATAATAATACTTAAAGTCTTAGTTACTAGTAGAAAAGTAAAAGCACGACAAAATCTTTTACAAAAATATCTTTAACAAGTTGTGATCAAATGATAAAATCACTTCAATACCAATTACTCAAAAGAACAAAGAAGGTCAATGTGTTTTTAAACCAGACATACTGATGACTTGACAGAGCTTAAAGTAGAACCAAAAAGACTACTAGTAGCACAAAGTCATTCACTTTCTACATTGTTGCAAGCAAAAATATCAGAAGTTACTAACGTAGGCAAATGCAGAATTTGTAAAACTAAACCTGAAACCATCGGTCATATCACATCATATTGTTGGTTAATCGCAGGAAAAGAATACTTTCATCCCCATAACAAAGTAGCCAAATATATTCACTTTGCCATCAAACAGACCGAGAACATGGAACCAACGACCAAATATTTTTCTAAAATAAAAACAATAAAATTTTCTTACTAATAGACGTTGCAAATGATGCAAATGTAAGTATAAAAAGGCAATTTAAGATGAATTCAAATCAAACTATATCGTGAAGATCATTGAAAATATCAGCAAGAATTGAAAGTCCTCAAATTTAAAAGATCGACTTTTTAGTAACCACTCACCTACTACTTAAAGTTTTGTTGCTTAATAAAACCTTAAACTTTTCCTAACTTCTTTTGCACTTGTTGCATATTCTTACTGAATGATATCATCTACAGAACTATGAATTGCACCCTAACCAAATATCTAATGCAATGGAACAGTTCATATGTTTTATATTCTTTGTTTTTAATAACTCTTAATGACAAGTTGTTAAAATCCCTTTTAATCTTATTTGCATAAGCCTGTAGCCTAACTTACTCTGTTTGGCATTGGCTATCAGACTCTTAGAGATATTCAAGTTATCTTAGAATTTACAGAAAATTTTCAGTGAGAATTTACAAGTTCTTACATTATATGTTTTGAACAGTTTTGAAAAGAGTTTAAATTTAAAAACCAACAAGGTACACGATTAGAACTTTGTTGAAAGTTAAAAGTTAAAAGTTTTAATTTTTAAATTAATTAAAAATTAGTTTTTACCAAATCTTAATCACAAGTCAACAATATTTTAAACATTTGTTTTGTTATAAAACAATTTCAAATAAACAAGATATTGTTTATATTAATTTATTGTTTTACGTAAAGCCTTGTGTTAGACAATTACGTATTTATATAAATATTTAGAATAATAATACGATTGATCATGTTTTATTATAAACATTTTCAAACAAACAAACAAAATGTTGTACTATAAAAAGACTTCAAGTTGAAAGTTGTAACATTATTAACTTCTATAGTTGTTGTAAATTGTTACACAACGAAGGATATTTGATTTTACCAGAAATCATTTTCTTTTCTTCAGTTATATTATAATATACTTCTATTTTATCATTATATTATATATTTTGACTTATGTTTTACCTTATTAAAAGTTTATATTTTAAAAATTGTTGTTTATTTCAAGAAAGTTAATTTATTGTTAGAATACGAAAATGTTTATAAAGTTTGGAATATTCATTGTTGTGGTGACGCTTTACCTCAATCAATGTGAAGCAAATGCTGACTGGAAATCAATTTGTGCTAACAGAAATCCATACACTCTTTTTAAGGTCTGTTCAGATGATTATACAAAAGTTTTTCAGTGTGTTTGTCCATCTGTTCAAAATAACTTGAATAGAATTCTGACTAATCCTGCAAACAGTGGACTGAGAAGATTTCTTCGTGTAGCATGTAGAAGTAAAACAGAAATTATTTTCTTTAAATAATAACTTTTATTCTGATAACTAATATTTGAATAAATATAAGTTTTACTAAATTTATAAAAGAAAAGTTTCAAATTTTTTCGTTTAGAAATATCTTATAGGAAAATTAAAGAATTTAAATATTTTAATTTCAGGCAATTCACAACAATTAGCAGTAACATTTGAACGAAGATCCAATTACCTTCCAGGAACTTTAAATTTGTTTTGCACCTATATTAGAAATCGCCAGTAAGTTTATTTTCTTTCAAACATTTTTTATGTTTCTACAAAATTTTATGTAAAAATAAAAAGTTATTTATCTGTTTTCGTTAAAACTAACTTTTATTACATAAATAAGATTCTTTAAATTAAACAAAAAGTTGTTTTTAAGATATTGATTATATATTAACTCAGTAAATTAAAATGATTTCGAGTTTTTTTAATAATTCAGTCGTTTACTACACAGAATTCCTTTTACGGATCTTGCTAAAAGATGCTGTTATCATTCTTGTAACAAAAGATTAATTCAACTTTATTGCTAAATGAGTAATAAAGAGATGATGAAGAAGATGTAACTATTTTCATGAAAAGCTTCTCGCTGTTCTAACTTTTTTCTGTTTCTTCTTAATCAGCTAAAACTAATTTCTAACTATAATCGGTATAAAAATATAAATAAACTATTTATTTGAAAAAGTTTGTGATCATTTCGTAAATACTTTTATATAGTACTTGAAACAAATGATATTTTGACATCTGTTAGTAATAAAAGTAATTAGATAAAGGTTTTGACTTCAATGAACAAAGTCAGCTGCAACTTGATAGAATAATTTATCAGTTGTTGGTTTATTAATTTATTATACAGTAAGATGAAGATTAATGAGTAATTCTAACTTACTTCAGTTTAGAGAATTTTTGATTTTGTAAAGACTGTTTCACAAAGCCATGCTTAACGTCAGATGTTAGATTGTGTTATTAACTGATCAGCCATATAATAGCGAGTGAAATTTTTAGATCTACAGAAAAACTAAGTGAAACTGATTTGTTGTTTTTGGGACTCTTTTTAGGAATAGGAGTGATATTAGGTTTCTTCTAAAGATGAAAATTTGTAAATTGTGAGCTTGATTAGGAGTAAGTTGTCAGATCTTCCTGTCCAAAACCAACGGACACCATATGCATGAAATGCTTTTAATAAAAAAACAACTATGAATTATCTAATGGCAAATAAATATTTCATAGTTAAAAGAACATTTAATAGAATACTTTCGAAAAATAAAAGTTAGAATAGTTTTTGGGGGCAGAGAATGAATATGAATTGATGATTGAAGTTCATTCCATAGTAAGTAGTAAGGAGAAAAGATTTACAAAATCATGAAAAAAATAGAGAGTTGATGTCCAGCAGGATTTCTGACACCAAATCAGGTGAAACTGATTGCAAAAAGCTTTGAAAGAAGATATTATAAACTCGCGATCTTGCCGGTAAACTTTTTTAGTTTGAAACTTTGAAATCATTTAACATCAAATACCAGCAAATAGGCATCTGCTCCAAATGGTTCCAAACAACTGAATAATAAAGAAAAGAAAAAGGCCAACAACTTTCTCTTTTTTTGATTTTATTTTTCATTTTTTTAACCACAATTTTTTCCATTACAACATATAGTTTACATTAAATTGCTTTTTACAAATGATAAAAGTATTAAAAATGTTAAAATAAATTTTCTGAGAATGTCTTACTAGAGAAGGTTTTGATGTGAGGGTTCTCCCTTTTCTTAACTAGACATTATGTAAGCAATAAATGTCATTATCATCATTATACAGTTTTGTGATTTGCAATGTACTCTTGTTGAGCAGTTTTGTTGGAAAAATTATTTTATAATTGAATTTGGTTTGTAGGGTTGATACCCAAAAGTTGAACTATTAGGTATGTTTGTGTTTGTATAATTCTTGATAGACTTTCAACTAGGTGCCACTTTCAACGGGTCAGATCTGAAAAAGTACTTTAATAAGATTTGCAGATAAGATTATATTTTATTGAATAGTGATTATAGGTTGTGATAAAATTATATTTAGTTTTGATTTGTATATAACTTGTGATAATTTTTTTATATGGATAAACAATTGATTCCAGCTTGTTTAGTTTGGTTGGACTAAAAATATTTCATGAGATATTTACAAACTATAGTGGACCCAAATAAAAGTGGCAAGACCTTACGTTCCAGAAATTAAAGTCCAATCCTGACATACCAACTTCATCCAAATAAGCTTGACGACTGCCAATGAAGAAACAAGATTTGCTTCGGTTAAGAGTTTACAGGTACCTCTCCTGGTTTCATCTCACCTGTAGTAATGTGAGAAAATTTATGAAATATTTGATAAAAACCAGATGAAGCAAATGGGATTTAAATGTAAGAACATGGACATAACAGCTACCTCATCTAATTCTGATCTAATATCCGACATCAGCAAATCTATATCTGCTGAATTAGCCAAATTTAAATCTGAAATTGACAACGATGTTGCCAAAACCAACAAAGAAATTTCTAGTTTGTCCAAATCAATGGACGAACTGGATGCCTCTACAAAGAAACCAGTCACATGGGCCTCGGTGGTCGGTGATCCCGGTTCCGACAAAAATGCTAGTATGGTGCAGCTTCTTGCCAAGAAGGTCAGTGACACGTTCATAAAACTTACTAAGGACCGTGAATACAGAGAAAACAATGTCATCATCTCTAATGTCTCTGAGACTGATAAAGATGATGACAGAAAGTTTTTTAATCAAATGTGCTCTCAAGGCCTTGATTTTGTGGACGTTCCAAAAGTATCAATGACTAGACTTGGAGCAAAAAGCTCAGATCATCAAAGACCGTTGAAAGTGTTCTTTCAGCATAATTGGAACAAACGCATGTTTCTTGCCAATCTGTATAAGCTAAAGCTTGGCAAAAAGTTCGAGCACATTAGAGTAGCACATGATATGTGTGAAGATGATCGCTTAGAAAATGAGCATCTTCTAAAAGACATCAGCAAATTTATATCTGCTGAATTAGCCAAATTTAAATCTGAAATTGACAACAATGTTGCCAAAATTGACGAGAACTTATCTAGTTTGTCCAAATCAACGAACGAACTGGATGACTCTACAAAGAAACCATTCACATGGGCCTCGGTGGTCGGTGATCCCGGTTCCGACAAAAATGCTAACATGGTGCAGCTTCTTGCCAAGAAGGTCACCGACACGCACAAAAAACTTAATATAGAGAGATTTAGAGAGAACATCATCAGTAAAGATGTTACATCATTTATAATTTTTCTGAAACTGAAACTGATAAGGATGTCAAATCTTTTTTCTTCAAAAACTTGTCTCTTTCAAATAGTAATCTCTCTCAAATCTATTTCTAATTTCTATTTAGGAAGAGAAAGTGCAGTTTTATCTTCACCATGGTGGCAATATTGATGATGGAAATACTCCTTCTCTCTCCTACTCCGACATTCTTACAAATATCTCTGAGATGGTAGATCTTGACATAACGGTCAATATTGTATCTAAAGCTATTTCTTCTTTAAAATCATCAGTTTCCAACAGATCAGATCTCAGCTTTGTTTTTAAGAAAAACTACTTCATCTTTATCACTACCTTTATCGCTTTTCTTTAACATGACTCTGAGGCGAGGAAGAGTTCCACAAATTTGGAAGAAAGCTATTATTACTCCAATTCATAAAAAGGGTCCCAGAAACACCGCACTTAACTACAGACCAGTTTCGCTGACTTCAGTTATCTGCAGAACTCAAGAGCATATCATTCACAATCATATGACCAGTCATTTGATGGAGTACCATCTAATATCTGATGTCCAGCATGGCTTTGTGAAACGGAGATCTTCCCTGACTCAACATCTCACTTTTCTTAATGAGCTTACAAAATCAGTGAATGGATGCCATATCAAGTTGGTGATTTCAACGAAATTGAATCTGTTATCAGCAACATTAAAGAGATTGAATTTAATTTCTTCTTCATTAGTCCTTCCCTCAAGTTATATCAACTCAGACGACACACATTACATCTTAATAAGCCCATATCACCTGGTACATCAATCAGAGCAAATTTTTTCTCATATCGCACTATTAGTGCATGGAACCAGCTGCCATCAGACATTGTCGTATCGAAGTCGCTCGTGTTGTTCAAAAAGAAGTTGTACCGTTTTAATATTGCCAACATTCTCATTTCTAAACTGTGATTCTTTCTTTTTTATGTAATTGTTCACTGTTATGTTTTGAGGACTACCAAAATGTCATGTGTTACATCTTTTTCTTTCTATATTTCTAAATTAATTATATATAATAACAATCGATTTTTGTTTGCAAGCTCATTGTTTAAATTTGTTAATTACAAAAGTTTTAAGTATTATTTGAACATATATATGAATGTAACTCAAATTAGTATCATTTATATAAATGAATATTATTATGGTACTTGTAAAAGGATAGAAAGTCAAGCACTAACTTGTTTTCATGAAGAAGGCTTCTTTGGATTTTCTTCATCAGTTCCACTATAAGTAGGTTGTTCAGCTTCAAAACTCTTTAAATAGAAATATGAAGATTTTTAAAAAAGAGTTTAAAATGAAATTCATTATTTCAAGTTTAAAATATTCTTTCAGGTCAATCTAGAGTTTTTTATTTCATTACATTTCAGATCAAAACCATTTAAATATAATTTAATAGAAAGTAAAAAAATAGTAAACTTATCTATATATAAAGCTTTAGTTTTCAGCACAATTATTTATGAAATAATTATTTTGATAACTGGAGTATAAAAGCTATTTTATCCATATATTATTGTACATTTTGGGTAAACACATATCATATATGAAAATATTATATTATACTACATGTTATATAAACATTAATTATATCATATATTCAAACATGAACTAAAACAAAACCTTTTTAGATAATTTTTTAGAACAATGAACAAAACCATAAATCTTGGGCCAGCAAATGTCCTACAAATTTGTTGGCAGAATATCTTCTGTTTAGAGTTTATTCTTGAAAATACTTTTTTAAACAACAAACATTATCATCTAGTCATTAAAACATCTACTACACAGAAATGTTTAGAACAAAGAAAATTTAACAAACAGCATTTGAAAATTATATAATAAGTAAAATTATAAGTATGGGTTTAGGGTTGAAACACTAACAAAGTAAAAGCAGAATTACTTATTCAAATCAATAATAAAATACTCAGATAAGTTTAAAAGATGTTCCTTACATGAAAGAAAGTTTTTAAAAAGCAAGCAATATTCTAACAGAGATAGGCCTAAGACTTGCTAAGACTAATATATGATTTACATAAAGAACAGAGACATAAGTCAACAGACACAAGTTTAATCATTTATATATAGAAGGATTTAACCTTAAACTAAGATAGATGTTTTGAGTTTTATGTAGTGTCCAGATATTCATAGTCATTAAAGATTAGAGAGTTTTATATATAACTTCTAAACTAGTTCTAAACGATTAGTTGATCTTTTAAATCATGGAAGAGTCTGTAATGATAAGTCATCATGAGCTTTGATTTGCTTCAATAGAATTTAAAATTAATTATTTTAAAACAAATGAAACACTAAACTTTAATGTCAAACAAATGAAACATTGACTGTCATATGCAAGACTAGATCTATTCTTGCCTTAGGCAACATGAAAGAAAAGAAAGTACTAACTCAAATGAAAAACTAACTCAAGTGAAAAACTAATTCAAATCATACTTAGTCTCTATATGAATCATATTTTTAAACTCAAGTATAAATTTCACTGTTTAATTAGAAAGAAGATATCAAACTTTTGCAAAAGCTCACTTGATGTCATTTTAAATCAGATTAATTTTAAAATAAGTATTTTTGAAAACATAAAATTAATAAACTAAAACATGAAAAGGTTTTAAAACTTTTTCAGTGATGAAAGCATTTCCATTTCATTTGTAATAAATGGTTCAATAAAAATTTATAAGATTTTGGTATTTATAATTTTTTTAAAATCTATTTATATTTGAAATTAAAATATAACAAATTTTGTAAGAAAATGAAATATAAATATTTTTAAATTGAAAAACTATTTTCTTTTCTGAATAAATTATAATTGATATATAAATATATATTAAAATTTTGTTGCCATTTGTAAAGTTTAAATAAAATAATTTATATTTAGCAACAATAAATTCTTATAATAATAAATATATATTTAAAATAATTATAATAAAAACATGACTAATTATATTATTGAATATTAAGTTTTGAATCTAATATACTATTATGTTATTAAATCATATTTATGTATATATATTTATAACAATATATAAAATAGATATTATATATAATATATATATGTTACAGTAATTATAAAACTTTTGTTAAAGGTTTTATTTTGAAATATAAATACAAATTTGTTAGTTAAAATTGATATTTACAAACTATGAAAAATATATTAAATTAAAATCATTTAAATATTTATAAAAGAAAAGATATTATAAGAATTGTTAAAAGTTATTAAACCTAATTTTATGAATAAATTAAAAACAATATTTTAATGATTAATAGGACAACCAACAGTTAATAAAATAAAAATATACTATGTTGAATAATTTTTATAAAAACTAAATTTAAAAACTTATTCTAAATACCACTAGTAACCACAAAATTTCAATTGTTTATGAGAATGTTTAAAAAAATATTGCTTCTTTAAAAATGACTTTTCTAAATAATCACAGAAAAGTTAACTAAAAAATAAAAAAGTTTTTATTTTCAAATAAAATAATAAAAAATAAGCAAACAAGAACTGATCAAAAAAAGTTCTACAAAATCAACAAATCATTGGAACTGAAACAAACTTGTAGTTTTTGGCGGTTTTTGGTTTTTGGTTTTAACAGAGATAAAATGTTCTTTTTACAAAAAGGCAAATAAAAGTTTTAAAAAGTTTTAAAAAGTTTTAACAAATTGATAGCAATTAAAAGTTAGCAGTTGCCACGCATCATATTATTAATATAAGTTGAAAACAAAAATACTTGAAAAATATGAAATTAGAGAAAACCTTTCCATTCTAGTTTTCAACAATTCATTTTATGAGATGCTTATTAAATAGTTTAAAATAAAATAAGTTTCCATTATGCTATTAGCTTCATATTAAATACTTGAAACAAAACCTTTCTGGAATATTTTTAGCTAAATGATGATTAGTTTATCAATAATAAAAGTCAGATGATAGAGTAATGCCAAGGTCTAGGACCGAAGATACTCGTTGAATAATAAATCTATTGATGGAATATTGGTTCAAGTTTACAGCTGGTTTACGCGAGTGATTCTGACATGACAATAGCTGATGGCAGCTGGTTCCATGTAACAATTGCACGGTATGAGAAAAAAATTGCTCTGACCAATGTACCACGTGATATGGGCTTATTAATGTGTGTCGTCTGAGCTGATATAACTTGAGGGAAGGACTAATAGAAAAGAAATCATCAAACTGAAGGTCAATTAAATTGTAGATAATTTTGAAAGTAAGAATTAAGTCGTATTTAATTCGTCGGATTTCTAAAGTATCTAAATTGAAGAAACTGAGACAATGTTTATAACTATTATATTTAATATTAAGTTTTCTACATACTAATCTCGTAAATGTGGCCTGAACAGATTCGATTTTTTTGATATCACTAACTTGATATCCATGCACTGACATTGTATTCAAGAATTGGACATACGTACAATTTGAAAAGATTGATAAAGAAGTATGGATCTTTCAAATTTAAGGTCTTTATAATAAGGAAGACAAGGTTGATTGATTTTCCAAAGATTTTTGAAACATAGTTGTGCCATTTAAAGTCAGATGATAGAGTAATGACAAGGTCTAGGACCGAAGATATTCGTTGAATAATAAATAAATCGTTGGAATATCACTTTAAGGAATTTGCAGCTGGTTTACGAGAAAAAGTTATAAGAGTTTGTGGGCTAGATTCTGAGCTGCCAGTTCATAAGTAGTACAGTTTGAAGTTTTGAAGGATTACAAGATGATCAAACAGTTTGTGATGTAGCAGAAAAATTTATTAGAAGACTTTAGCTGGTTGTTTTCAGCCATTTGAATCTGGACTCATGACTATGAGTGTAGAAGTCTCGTGTTCTGACAATCAATCAGCAGATGAACTGAACTTTAAGGTGGACGAGAAGTGAATGGATTATTTTCAGCAATTTTTAAGAAAAATAAATTTTAGTCGTTTTTGGTAAATTTATAATGAAATACAACAACGAAAAAGTTTTATGATAAAAAAGAAAAAAATGTTCCTACACCGGGAATCGAACCCGGGCCGCCTGGGTGAAAGCCAGGAATCCTAACCACTAGACCATATAGGAGGACAGTATCGCCTGTTATCTTGTGTATTTATTATTTTACATAATATATGGATTTATCATAATTAATATGATTATTAACTACGATCGAAATAGCTTCAAACAATTTGTTTATTTTTTACTGCTACAAAAGTACTATAGAGTAAATACAAAAGTATTTTTTCCAACAACTTTCAAACTGAAAATGTTTTCAGAAAAAATAAATTTTAGTCGTTTTTGGTAAATTTATTATGAAAAACAACAACGAAAAAAGTTCTATGATAAAAAAGAAAAAAAATGTTCCTACACCGGGAATCGAACCCGGGCCGCCTGGGTGAAAGCCAGGAATCCTAACCACTAGACCATATAGGAGGACGATGAAGTTAATGTTTTATAGATTAAGTTTTTATAAATTCTAATAAATCTCTATTTTAGCATCAATTTTAAAGATGTGTTTGATTTTAATGGAATCGTAAACATCAAAACTTGATTCTGCTATAGAAGATTTGTTATAGAAGATCCACAATAAGGGTGTTTCTAAATTTGTTGAGCGGTTTTAGTTTGAATAAAGAGTCTATGAGAGCATATTAGAGATGACAATCTCCGGTGTTATAGAAATTCTCTGTATGAGAAATAATGTATGCCTCGTATATACAAGTTTTCTCAAATCAGTACTTGGAACCAGCTGACACCAGACAGAAGCTGCTGCAGTATTTTTATTAGTTTGTGAATATTAAAAGCTAATCACTATTATCACTTATTTACAAAAATATATTTCAAAAATAAATTTAATTTTGATTAAAGGTTTGCTTTTGTTGGTTTTATGTATCTCCTATTATATAAGAGACTGTATTCTAGTGGAACACGTAAAAAGTTTGAAATTTGTTTTATTGTTGATAAATATTTATTATTTCTTTTACTTTAGTCGTACAAATTTGATTAAAATAATAACTCATAGATTTATCTGTTTCAAAAAAAAAACAAAAAAACAAAAAAACAAAAGTTGTATACAAAAATTTGAACCAGTGTAAAAAGTTTTAATTTTATATTGTTTGAAATATTTGATAATTTCAATTTAAAATAAAAAAAGATTTCTTTAAAGTCTTACAACATTTTATCATAACTTTTTTAGTTATTATTTTGTGAGTTGATTTGAAGTAGAAAACTCATATTTTATAGAAAAGTACAAAAACTCGAGTTTAAATAAGAATCTTGTGTTAATAATTAGGTGTGAAGCAAAAATTAGAACCACTTTATTTATTATTTGAATTTAAACTAAATTTCAAACCGAGTGTTATTTGTTAGAAACTGTTGGTAATGATAAATGTAAAGTTGTACTTTAGCAAGACTTTAGTTCAAATGTATCTATCAAAAATTAGTTTTTAGCTAAACATTGAATTTTCTCTTAATTGAAAGTTCTGAGGTTTATAATAATCAAACAGGTTTACTTTTAAATTTTGGTCTTTATGTAAGATAATTCTGAAACCAAGAACACATCAGTAAGTGTTGATAGGAACTTAGCATTAGTACACATGGTTCTCTAATAAATCTTTCTTTACAGATTATCATTTTTTATTAAAACTTATTCAATTCACAGTTAATACTTTCATGTGCTTATAACAGAACTTTAAGTATTTAACTAAAACTTGCAAAATATACAGAATTTAACTGAAAATTTATTTAAATAATAAAATTGGCAACATATCTTGTTACAATCACAACTTTAGCTTTGATTATTTGACTTAGTCTTTCATTAAAAAGTAATCAAGAAGTGTTTCATTAACTAGTGAAATAGCTTTTAAAAGAGAAGGAAACTCCGATTTTAATGACCTCAGTTGTACTAAATGTCGTTTCTCCTTACTCAATAACGCCCTGCACACTCAGCTGTATCAACACAACTGCTGCAAAACCTTATTATCCTTGGATTCCTGCTGTATAGGCAACCACTGGATCTCCATAAATTTAGCTCTGATATACATGTCGTTCTCCGCCAAAAAATAGAAATTATAAACAGCAACCAACTCAACAACTATTTATGTTTAATAATAAAATCATAAATGTACAATGTACATTTATGAAGTACAAAGTATTTGTCTATGAGGTAAAAGGTTTTTGTCTCTGAAACGTGATTCTGACGTAGAACTGTGTGACTCATCAAAGAAGATGAGAAGTGTCTCATCATTCAAATATATGGAGTAAAAACTTCACACTTGGAAGTGAACTTCAACGACTGACTCGATTTTATAGAAGCCTGATTAAAAAACAATAAGAAGTAACTAAAAGTTTGGATAATGTTAAACATGACTCTAAGCAAACCCCAAATTAATTACAATTTATAACCAAAGTGTTAAAAATACTGAAAAAAAAAAAATTTTTAAGAATTTAAATATTCAAAAGTAAAACTGAATTGTGAAAGTTTTTAAAGAGAAATTTGAAATTAAGTAAGACTCTAATCACATGACTCTAATCAAACCTCAAAATAAACTCGACTATTATTTGCTTGATAATAAATAAATCTCAAAAACCTCAAACTTCAAAACTGCTACAAAAATATTGACAATCAATTCAACTTTCAAAATTTATTTTATTTTAATTATTTTCATAAAAATCATCGAATAATTGCGAGAAACTCGCTTGATATTGTGGAATAGGGAAAGCATCTATGTAATCTTTACAGAGTTCATCTTGAATATCAAATCTTCCATTCAAACAAACTGCTGTTAAATGTTCTTTTTCATTGACAAGTTGAACTTGTTGACCATTTGAATAAGTTTGTTGGTCAGGAGAGATAATAGTCCGATGATTTACTTCAAGATAATTATCAAAATAGCTTCTGTAACACTCAGTTGTATCTATAGAAGATGAAAATTAGTTTATTTTCAAATAATATGTAGAAAAACGTACTGCAAATGCCACAGCTTACGAAAGAGTCTCTTTGAACTGATGTTCGTGAGCAAGATTTAATCAAATGATGACATGGATTCAAATCAATACATTTCTCTATAGAATAAAAGTTGGTTAGATTTGAACTTTGATAAGAAAATAATAACAAACCTTCAATACAAGTTAGTTCCTTGATATCAAAAGTTCCATTTCGACAAGTTGAACGCCAAACATCACCACGTCGTGTTGCTATTTGACATCTTGCTTCAACTGCAAATCCATCAGGATAAGAATATAAAAGAGGTCCTGGAAGACCTCTATTGACTTTTGGTAGTGAGTCTACTGTACAGCTTGAAGCAGCTGTTGATTGAGTTTTTAGATTTTAATAATTAATTTGAAGTAGAAATCTTACCTGGTTTACACAACAGTTGATTAGGAAAGAAATTTCCATCAATACAAATAGACGAAGTGATATTTGTTGGTTGGTATCCATTAAAACATTCCACATGAACCTCATCATCTTTTGCAAATTCGTTTTTCATTGGAGTAATTTTACTGACAGATCGATCAAAGTAAGGTGGTGACTTGCATGAACCTTTTGATTTAAATAATTTTTTAAATAATTCAACAAACTGCATAAATTAACTAACCACAAAATCCACAACTTTTTTTACAGTTTCTTCTCATAAAACCGATTCTTTCACTTCTATAACAAAATCCTTTAGATGCAAGATCAATGCAAGTTGTATTGATATCTTCACACACAGCTACAAAACAAACAAGTTAATTTTCATCACAAGATCTTGTTTGAAAATAGAATTTCACTTTTATACTTACATTTAATACACTCAAGTTTTGCATGATTCAATTCGTATTTCATCGTATAAACATTAAAATCACATTTAATGTGAGGAATAGATCTTGATTCAAAACCATCATCACAGATAAGTTGAGCTATATCACCAGCTTCTAAGATTTCATTCTCAGGAAAGATTTGACCGTTTGTGTAATTCAACTTTGAAAGCAAACCTAAAACGATAATTTATCAATTAATCATCTTTAAAGTATAAATTCAGTTTTATTGTATGAATGAAAGTTTATTTATATTAATCTATTAATTAATTATCTTTTTTCTACTAAACATATATTTCATTTTGTTGATATAATGAAAAATATTGATGTTAATTCAAAACTTACAAAAGTTGTTGCTACACGATTTTTCAATTTCTGTTCGAACTTCGTTGCTAATGTTGGTTGTCAACGGTTGTTTATCAGGTGAAACGTTACATAGATGACGAATTTCTAAAAGTACAACATTTTACAAGTGTTTTATAGAATTAGAAATATACCTTTGGCACACTGAAATAATGGATTTGTCAGTGTTCCATTTACACAAGTAGAAACTGTTGGACTAGCAGGTTTTTGACCAGCTACACACGTCAGATAATAACTTCTATTTTCTGCTAAATGATCCAAATAGTTGACACTGGCGCCTCCTTGAACCACTGGCTTTTTGAAGCAACTTGCTGTAAGATTTAATTTTGTAAATTATAAAATTGCTACAAATTTGAAAATAAACAAGTTTAATAGAAATCTGATGAAATGTTATTAAAATACAAAAACAAAAGCTATTAATAGTAGCAATAAATATTAAACTGATTTAACACTTGTATTTCTAAAGTTAAATGTTTAAGAAAACTTTTATAAAAATTTGATATTGGAAATAATCTGTGAAAACCAAACATATAAGAACTTGACATGCAAGTCTTTCTATTACAGATAAATATTTTATTTATATATTTCATGTTTATTTATATTAAAAATAATTTGATTAAATATCATTCAAAAGTTGAAATATTTAGAATTTATCGAAAATTTCATTTTAGATAATTTTATGATTTATTCAACAAACTTACGACATAAACCACACGTAAGAGGACAACTAATTGGTCCATGAGTTTCACAAAACGGTTCCCAATTAGTACAATCATCTAATGTATCCACACAAGTAGCTAAAATGAAAAACAAATTAAAAAAACTGAAACATTCACGGGGATTTCCCTTACTTGGTACACAAGTAAAAGTTGATGGTGAAAATTTTCCATTTTCGCAATAACTATATCCATTTGGTGAAGAATGATATCCAGGATCACAAATCACTCTCACAACCTCCATTTGTTCATATACAGATCTGTTTGAATCTAATCTTCCATTTCCAAGGACTGTTGGTAGTGAAGAATGATAACATCCGTTTCCTAATAAATAGAAATATAAATGATAAATATTATTTGTATTTTTAAATCATCTACAATTTCTAATTCTAATCATTAAATTTCTACCTTGAAGTTTATCTGGACATTTGTAAGCTTCATTTATTAATTGAATATCCAAGTTACTCAAGCGTGAAGGCGACTAAAAAAATAGTATTTAGAATAATCATAATAAAATAGATTTTCTCCTAAAAACATCTTTTCTCTTTACTTATTGTAAATCTTGTAATTATTATTAAACTTACAGAGTTTTTATCATTATTTTAAACTTATATATGAAGTTTTACAGATTACAGCAAATATCAAATTAACTTACATTAGTCAGATAGTTCTTTAGATTCAAGTCCAACATATTTGCATTTTGTGTAATTGAATTGATATCAAATTTAGATATTAATGAGTTGGTGTTAAAATATTCAGATAACACATCTGAAAATAAAAGAATAAATCAAATATTATAACTAACAATTAGATTTAGTTTTTATTTACTAATTATTTTATACAACTTTTCTTACTATAATCATTGTGACCGATGAAGTCAATGAAATCTGGTCGAGAATATTCATGTTGAAAGCCAAGAGTATAAAACATGTATTCTTGAATAACACTGCTAAAAGTGGTTTGTTTTTTGACAACACAATCAAAGTCTAATAAAATCTGTAATCAAAAATTACCATATTTAGATGAAATAAAAAATTTAATTTCATTAAATGTTGTCACAACTTACAGATTGTTTTTTTCCAATTTTACCGACATGAGAAATGCCACAATCGATTTCATCAAATTCACCAACTAATATTTCGATGTAATCTTCTTCAAACTGTCGTTCATCAAATTTGAGACAGGTGAACGTTTCCATATCTTTTAATCCATCAACAATACTAGCTGAGATGTTCTCCAAAGTCATAGACGAATCTAAAAGTTTCAAATTGAATTGTTAGAGATTTTATTACAAAGTAATATCTAAAGTCAATGAATTATCAAACATCAATTACTTTTTTCTATTTGAATGCTGATAGTATAGGGTATCACATAAACGTTCTCCTTCAAATCTGTCCAAAAGTTGGAGGGCTTCTCCCGAGAAATCTCTGTAAATATCAAATATAAAGTTCAAATTTATTTTGTAAAGTAAAGATTATTACCTCTTGATTGAAGTTCACTTGATAATATCAGAAGAAAGCAAGCAATAAGAATCGATTTTCCTAAAAATATATTAGTTAGAAAAGATATATTAACTAAAAAATAGAAAGATACCTGAAAAGCTCTTCATCTTGAATGTAAATTTATTCAATAATTATAATTTATAACCAAAGTGTTAAAAATGCTGAAAAAAAAATCATTTTTTAAGAATTTAAATATTCAAAAGTAAATCTGAATTGTGAAAGTTTTTAAAGAGAAATTTGAAATTAAATAAGACTCTAATCACATGACTCTAATCAAACCTCAAAATAAACTCGACTATTATTTGCTTGATAATAAATAAATCTCAAAAACCTCAAACTTCAAAACTGCTAAGTAATATTGACAATCAATTCAACTTTCAAAATTTATTTTATTTTAATTATTTTCATAAAAATCATCGAATAATTGCGAGAAACTCGCTTGATATTGTGGAATGGGGAAAGCATCTATGTAATCTTTACAGAGTTCATCTTGAATATCAAATCTTCCATTCAAACAAACTGCTGTTAAATGTTCTTTTTCATTGACAAGTTGAACTTGTTGACCATTTGAATAAGTTTGTTGGTCAGGAGAGATAATAGTCCGGTGATTCACTTCAAGATAATTATCAAAATAGCTTCTGTAACACTCAGTTGTATCTATAGAAGATGAAAATTAGTTTATTTTCAAATAATATGTAGAAAAACATACTGCAAATGCCACAGCTCACGAAAGAGTCTCTTTGAACTGATGTTCGTGAGCAAGATTTAATCAAATGATGACATGGATTCAAATCAATACATTTCTCTATAGAATAAAAGTTGGTTAGATTTGAACTTTGATAAGAAAATAATAACAAACCTTCAATACAAGTTAGTTCCTTGATATCAAAAGTTCCATTTCGACAAGTTGAACGCCAAACATCACCACGTCGTGTTGCTATTTGACATCTTGCTTCAACTGCAAATCCATCAGGATAAGAATATAATAGAGGTTCTGGAAAACCTCTATTGACTTTTGGTAGTGAGTCTACTGTACAGCTTGAAGCAGCTGTTGATTGAGTTTTTAGATTTTAATAATTAATTTGAAGTACAAATCTTACCTGGTTTACACAACAGTTGATTAGGAAAGAAATTTCCATCAATACAAACAGACGAAGTGATATTTGTTGGTTGGTATCCATTGAAACATTCCACATGAACCTCATCATCTTTTGCAAATTCGTTTTTCATTGGAGTAATTTTACTGACAGATCGATCAAAGTAAGGTGGTGACTTGCATGAACCTTTTGATTTAAATAATTTTTAAATAATTCAACAAACTGCATAAATTAACTAACCACAAAATCCACAACTTTTTTTACAGTTTCTTCTCATAAAACCGATTCTTTCACTTCTATCACAAAATCCTTTAGATGCAAGATCAATGCAAGTTGTATTGATATCTTCACACACAGCTACAAAACAAACAAGTTAATTTTCATCACAAGATCTTATTTGAAAATAGAATTTCACTTTTATACTTACATTTAATACACTCAAGTTTTGCATGATTCAATTCGTATTTCATCGTATAAACATTAAAATCACATTTAATGTGAGGAATAGATCTTGATTCAAAACCATCATCACAGATAAGTTGAGCTATATCACCAGCTTCTAAGATTTCATTCTCAGGAAAGATTTGACCGTTTGTGTAATTCAACTTTGAAAGCAAACCTAAAACGATAATTTATCAATTAATCATCTTTAAAATATAAATTCAGTTTTCTTGTATGAATGAAAGTTTATTTCTATTAATCTATTAATTAATTATCTTTTTTCTACTAAACATATATTTCATTTTGTTGATATATTGAAAAATATTGATGTTAATTCAAAACTTACAAAAGTTGTTGCTACACGATTTTTCAATTTCTGTTCGAAGTTCGTTGCTAATGTTGGTTGTCAACGGTTGTTTATCAGGTGAAACGTTACACAGATGACGAATTTCTAAAAGTACAACATTTTACAAGTGTTTTGTAGAATTAGAAAAATACCTTTAGCACACTGAAATAATGGATTTGTCAGTGTTCCATTTACACAAGTAGAAATTGTTGGACTAGCAGGTTTTTGACCAGCTACACACGTCAGATAATAACTCCTATTTTCTGCTAAATGATCCAAATAGTTGACACTGGCGCCTCCTTGAACCACTGGCTTTTTGAAGCAGCTTGCTGTAAGATTTAATTTTGTAAATTATAAAATTGCTACAAATTTGAAGATAAAAAAGTTTAATAGAAATCTGATGAAATGTTATTAAAATGCAAAAACAAAAGCTATTAATAGTAGCAATAAATATTAAACTGATTTAACAATATTATTTCTAAAGTTAAATGTTTAAGAAAATTATTATAAAAATTTGATATTGGAAATAATCTGTGAAAAACCAAACATATAAGAACTTGTCATGCAAGTCTTTCTATTACTGATAAATATTTTATTTATATATTTCATGTTTATTTACATTAAAAATAATTTGATTAAATATCATTCAAAAGATGAAACATTTAGAATTTATCGAAAATTTCATTTTAGATAATTTTATGATTTATTCAACAAACTTACGACATAAACCACAAGTTAGAGGACAACTTATTGGTCCATGAGTTTCACAAAATGGTTCCCAATTAGTACAATCATCTAATGTATCCACACAAGTAGCTAAAATGAAAAACAATTTAAAAAACTGAAACATTCACGGGGATTTCCCTTACTTGGTACACAAGTAAAAGTTGATGGTGAAAATTTTCCATTTTCGCAATAACTATATCCATTTGGTGAAGAATGATATCCAGGATCACAAATCACTCTCACAACCTCCATTTGTTCATATACAGATCTGTTTGAATCTAATCTTCCATTTCCAAGGACTGTTGGTAGTGAAGAATGATAACATCCGTTTCCTAATAAATAGAAATATAAATGATAAATATTATTTGTATTTTCAAATCATCTACAATTTCTAATTCTAATCATTAAATTTATACCTTGAAGTTTATCTGGACATTTGTAAGCTTCATTTATTAATTGAATGTCCAAGTTACTCAAGCGTGAAGGCGACTAAAAAAATAGTATTTAGAATAATCATAATAAAATATATTTTCTCCTAAAAACATCTTTTCTCTTTACTTATTGTAAATCTTGTAATTATTATTAAACTTACAGAGTTTTTATCATTATTTTAAACTTATATATGAAGTTTTACAGATTACAGCAAATATCAAATTAACTTACATTAGTCAGATAGTTCTTTAGATTCAAGTCCAACATATTTGCATTTTGTGTAATTGAATTGATATCAAATTTAGATATTAATGAGTTGGTGTTAAAATATTCAGATAACACATCTGAAAATAAAAGAATAAATTACATTTTATAACTAACAATTAGATTTAGTTTTTATTTACTAATTATTTTATACAACTTTTCTTACTATAATCATTGTGACCGATGAAGTCAATGAAATCTGGTCGAGAATATTCATGTTGAAAGCCAAGAGTATAAAACATGTATTCTTGAATAACACTGCTAAAAGTGGTTTGTTTTTTGACAACACAATCAAAGTCTATAAGAATCTGTAATCAAAAATTACCATATTTAGATGAAATAAAAAATTTAATTTCATTAAATGTTGTCACAACTTACAGATTGTTTTTTTCCAATTTTACCGACATGAGAAATGCCACAATCGATTTCATCAAAATCACCAACTAATATTTCGATGTAATCTTCTTCAAACTGTCGTTCATCAAACTTGAGACAAGTGAACGTTTCCATATCTTTTAATCCATCAACAATACTAGCTGAGATGTTCTCCAAAGTCATAGACGAATCTAAAAGTTTCAAATTGAATTGTTAGAGATTTTATTACAAAGTAATATCTAAAGTCAATGAATTATCAAACATCAATTACTTTTTTCTATTTGAATGCTGATAGTATAGGGTATCACATAAACGTTCTCTTTCAAATCTGTCCAAAAGTTAGAGGGTTTCTCCCGAGAAATCTCTGTAAATATCAAATATAAAGTTCAAATTTATTTTGTAAAGTAAAGATTATTACCTCTTGATTGAAGTTCACTTGATAATATCAGAAGAAAGCAAGCAATAAGAATCGATTTTCCTAAAAATAAATTAGTTAGAAAAGATATATTAACTAAAAAATAGAAAAATACCTGAAAAGCTCTTCATCTTGAATGTAAATCTATTCAATAATTACAATTTACAACCAAAGTGTTAAAAATGCTGAAAAAAATATCAATTTTTAAGAATTTAAATTTTCAAAAATAAAACTGAATTGTGAAAGTTTTTAAAGAAAAATTGTGAAATTAAGTAAAACGACATTAAGTAATTGTAATTATTGAATCATCAAAAAAGTCAAGAACACAAACTTTCTTAAAAATACAACTAACCCTAACTATTCGTAAATTTTGTAGTCTTAAATACTCACATTAACTGAGTATATTGTAGTTAAATTCTTAGCTTTTATCCTATTGAATTGTTTGCTTATTTATAAATAACATTTTCACAAATAAATAAATAAATTTGTAATTATTTTCAGCTTTCTTTAGATAAACTAGAAAACATTCTATATTGTTTTTTATAAATAAATAAATCGTTTATAGTAAAATAAATAAATATAAAAGTGTTTAATAAATAAGAAATATCATAGCATACATAAATACACAAGTAAATAGTAGGAAGTTACTTAGTACAGCAATTATTAAAGAAATTAGTAAAGTTTCAGAGATAGAAGCCTTTTGTACCTCAATGTTTACTACCTCTGGTCACGACTGCCTAAACTGAAAGAAAACGAAACAAGTGCCTTCTGTTTATATCCTAAAAATTACAAATTAGAAAAAAAGGAATTAAGTAAGCTAAGTTACGCAATTTTGAGAATTATTACGAAGTTTTTTTCTTATATTTTTTAGAGTTTAATCATTAAAAATCAAAAAAGATAACCATAGATCTCTTGATTTTAATTTAAATTTAGTTTAAACGAAAAGAGAAATATTTACTTTAATTTTATAGATAAGAGTTAGTTATCATGAATAATGAATTAAAATCAATCTAATAAAATTAATAAAAATTCTGCCTAAAGAAAATTTAAAAAGTTTTTTTAATTTGAACATTCGACTACAGATTTTGTTACTTTTATTTTCTTGAAAAGTTTCAAAACCGTAGTTTTCGAAAATGTTATATTTCATTACAAGATAGGTTAGCTTCAATTTTCTTGAAACTGACAAAAAAAAAACTTTAACATTTTCAATCTAATATAACTAGACTGGTAGTCAAGCAAATACTGCCTAACATCTTCATTTGGCAAATAGAAAAAAACTGTTTGAACTTCAATTGAAACCATCAAAGTTCAAAGCAGCTTTTTCTACATCTATTTGGCAAGAAGCGTAGGTTAGGACAGATACAACTCATATGATCTGTAATGGAAATACAGCGGCTATTTATGTGTTTTCAGTCTGTTTAGATTAAAAAAAGGGGGGAATTAAGAATAGTCTTTATTATTGCTGTAAAAGGATGTTTAAAAAACACTTTTTTGTGTTTATATTTTAAGGATGTTTAATTGAACATTATTATAATTATTATTTTACAGAACAATTATTTACTTTTATTAAAAACATCTTTATAAAATATTGATTTTTAAAATGAATAAAGTTTATTTTAGTTTCAAATATACAACATTAAGCATAAACATTAATGTAAAAGCTACAAAAGTATATCAAAAGTAAAACACCTTGCTGAGATTTTAAGTACAAAAGTGTTTAATGATTTGTTTGATTTGTAACTCTACATATAATTAATAAGCTTTTAAATATATATCAACTAGAAGTTATATGATGTTTAAAATCCAACAATTACTTTTAATAAAACTGATTTCAAACTATAATGTAATTTTAGTTAATTTGTGAAAAATAGCATTTCCAAAAATATACAATCTCCTTTATTTACTTGTTAGGCTAACCAATTTGATTTGTTCAAAATGTTTCGCTTGAAATTACAAAGTAAAACTGACTTTTGTATAAGAATTAGGGAGTTTTAGTGCAACAATTTTAAATGCTTCATAACTATTTTACAATTTGAAAAGTTTTTTAGTTAATTTTTAAATCAGTTTCTAATATCTCCAAATTCTAAAAGCTTAAAGTTTGCAGTTTTGATGAGATGCCTTCAACTACAAACAAACTACTTTTGAGCAATATTTTTAGGAATTAACTGATAATGTGAAAATACATTTGATTCGAAAACTGAAAACAAATAAAGTTTTTGTTTTTCGATTATTGTAGCAGAATCCGATTAAAAATTTATAACTGAAAGTTTTTCAACCGTGACTATCTAAGTTACTTTCTCATAAAGTTTCTGCATCACTAACAACAATGATGTCATCAAATTTCTCAACGCTGATTGGTTGATTTCATAAGTAGATCCTTTATGACGTTCTGTAACCAAATAAGTACAAATTGTAGTTTTATAAACTTTGTTTTAACTAACTTACTACTAATACACTTTGATTAAGTATTTTGAGATAATCATTTTCTATAATGCTTAATTTTCCAAAGCCTTACATAAGTTAGTTTTTTGTTTGAGCGCTTTAAAAACGTTTTGTAAAATTATAATGATTTTCAACATGAGTCCTAAATTTATGATAACTTACTTTGAATCTTAGTTTTACTAATTGCAATCATTAATCCGTCAAGTAACCAATCAAAATCATACCAGCCTTGCTCATCAATCATTTTAAAGATTAAGATGAAGCAATATAGAAAAACTTGTATTTAGGGTCAGACTATCTATCAAGTTATATTGAACTTAATTCTTTCATAGGCAGAACTTTCATTGTTAAAATTATCTGTTTGATCAAAATAACTTCACGAAAATTTCGCAAAAAATGTTGTTGAAAAACTCAAAAGTTTTTATCAACTCAATAAAATATATTCAAAGTATGCAAACAATTTCAAAAACTTTCAAATTATTAATTTTATGGATTCAATTTTATTGATTACTGGAGCGCCAATTTCAAAGTTGAATTACAACTTTTATACTAACTGAAGAAGTTACATCGTTTTCTACATAATTATTTGATATAAATGAAATATGATTTTCATTCAAATGTATTCGTGACATAAATAGTGGAATAATCTGTCAAAGAATTGTTTGTAAATGTATCAATTTTTGAATTAAAGTTAGAAATTATTTTGAAGCAGATTCATCATGTTTTATTCACATTATTTGCACGCTGTGATCATTAGGCGTTCATGTAATGGTCACGCCCATATTTTAAAACTACTCATGATCAACTTTTATTGAAGACTTCACTTATCACGCTTATATCTTCTACGCCTAGCTGATTAGTTTTAAATTTTCACTTTACTTTATTGCAAACATTTTACTTAAATAAAACTTCAATAAGAAACATTTGTAACAAAGTAGATATACAATCTCCATTAATTCTCATTACAAACATACAAACAGCTGATTTGTTTCAATCTTTGTGCTTTTTCAAACATCTAAAGGAAACCTAAAAGACAAAATATTAGTTAACTAACAAATCAGTTGTCAAATTCAATAATGCAAACAATTTAAAGTATTTTTCAAAGTTAATAAAATCATCTGACAGTGAAATTAACTTTGAAAAATTGTTGTGTACTTTGGATGTTATCTTGAAATTTTAATCTGTGCAGTTTTACATGATTTAAAACTTTAAACTTTTATCAGTAAGAATTGATTTAATGAAAAGTTACTGAAATATTTTAAATGTTTAACAGTTTCATGTACAACTTAAACAAATCTTGTATTGTTTAGGGTTGTGTTTTCTCTTATTTACCTAATTCTGTAGATTAACCTTCTATTGTAGCAAATCAGTTTTTTGTATACAAAAGTTTGGAAAAATACTTTTATATTATTTCAAATTACTAAAATGTGTTTCAATAATCACTAATTATACAAAAAGTTTCAAACTGTATCTTGATTTTAATCAAAAACTCGTATAAGATAGATAGATTTAATTTATGTTAAAATTAGATCTTTGTATATGAATAGAACAATATTTAGATCGCATAAATAATATTTAGATATAATTGTATATAAATGTATAAAGTTAGATAAGCTTACATTGATTAATTTAAAATAAAAGTTTATAAAATTAATAAATACAGCAAAGATAATTTGTTGAAAATATAACAATCGATATTTAATGTAAAAGCTATTTTTATACTTTTAGCTACATTAAGTAACTTCCTGTTAGTTTTCAGGAAGTTAAATTTCTATACAACTTGAATAAAACTACAATTTTAATATTGTCAATTACAACAGAGATTAAGTCAATCTAGTTTTAAAATATCATTTTTATCATTATACAGGCAAAGTAGTTAATCTAGCAAGTTGTGGTTTATTTGAAATGAATGTTCTGCTGCTTACATAAATGGGTCTTTCCATACTATTTTATACTTCATTCTGTTACACACTGTGTGGCTTCGTACGTTTGTGGATTATGGTTGTTGCCTTTTACAAATTGACAAGCTCCATTATAGCGTAATTGCCATTATTATTACAATTTTAATTAACTTATTTCTTGGGCTTCATAAGGAAGCATTGAACTCTATATTAAGGCTGGTGTATGTGGCTTTAATAACTTCCCAATATTTCTTGTCTTATAAGATTTGAGAATTTGAGAAGTATGAAGTTCGGTACGAACCTTTTCTAAACAAATAATTTGTGTAGTTTCATTTTAAGTCTTTGGAGATGAAGATACCTTAATGCACTGACTTTTTGATAAAAAGTTTTGAGAAAATAATTGTTGGTAAATTCCTTAATGAACTGGCTTCGGCAAGTTTGTTCCTAAATAAAAGTTTTGTTAAAATGTTAAGCTGTTATTTATGTTGAGCTTTAAGAACTGTATGAATTTTTCTTAAAAACATTTGTTGGACTTTGAATTGTTTTGATTGAAGTCATTGATTAGTGAATTACAAAAACAACTGATTTAGATTTAAAGAGTTTGGCATCGTCAGTAAAAAGTATTAATTTTCCGAAACTATTTAGTGATGTAACCAAATCATTTGACAAATTTAAGGAATGGTCCAATCTTCTAACAGTTAAAATCTCCTTATATGTAGAAATGAATATTCCACTGCATACTAACGACTTTCTAGATATCAGATTGATCTAATTTAAGACTTTAAGAGGGGATATAAATACAACAAAACTGACTTTGGATCTCAAGTTAAAAAATAAATAATTTCAAAATTGTTTTTTGTAGACAAAATTCTAAATTAATATCAACATTGGTGAATTTTTAAGTCAGTTTTATAAAGTAAGCAGATACCTTCTAGTGTAAATCATTTATGATGATATCATGCCCATGTAAGTCCTTATATGGACATATCATATAAGTTGACGATTTTATTAGATAGTCAACAATCAGTCTTTTTTGATCGGAGTGAAGATAGTGGAACAATATTTTCTGTCATCTGATGTCGCAATAATTGCCAAATTTTGTAAGATTGCATTGACGCTAGAAATGTTATTTTCAGCTAAGCTGGGGTTAGAACGAAAAGGGCTGAATCATTGACAAGTTTATCTCACTCTTATTTAACTCCTTGTTCATACAATTCTTTTTTCAATTCTTTATCTGTTTGATGCTTTTTGCTACTTTTTAGTTCAGTTGTGCATAAACACGATTGGTTTTGTCAAAAACAAAAATAAATTAAATTTTTTTTAAGTTTCTGAAGTCAGTTTAATTCAACAACGTTTATTAAAGAAAGTTGATCATAATCTAAAATCCTTTTATAGTTTATCAGAATTATCAGAAGAATTCAATAAATGTAAATGATAAAACTTGCTTCGACACATAAATGGAATTATTTTTAACCATCAAATAAATAGATATCTTCTTTAGATATATTTGAGAGACAGAAGATACATTTACCACCAGCAGCCTTAAACTTGTTTCTTGGAGGTACAAAAAATCTTGACTTTTTATAATAAAAACTTCTGCAAGAAGTACCAAAGGAAATTATCAAGGAAATAAACGTTTTAGAGATCTTAATAATAAAAATCTTCTTAAATTCCAACTTTATAGTATTTTGATAAAAATTCATTTTTAGCAAAATTAGCTTTCAAGTTTTAGCATGTAATAAAGTAAACATACTAACAAAATTTATAATAAATAGAAAACAAACATACGTATATGTTTCTTCAAATTTTTTTATGGGTTCATTTAGCTGCATTTATTATTAACTGAGGTTAACAAACGTAAGACTAATAATAACTAATTTGCTGAGAAGGGGCATGCTGGTTGTGCTCAAAGGTTGTTGTACCAAAATGTACAAAATGTAGAAGAAGTAAAAAGACTAAAGCAAAAAGGTGCTGTTAAAAATAAAGCAAAACACAAAAGAAGTAACAAAGACTAAAGATACAAAAATTGTAGAAAACATAAAAATAATTCGCTGCAAGCAGGATTTGAACCTACGCGGGGAGACCCCATTGGATTTCAAGTCCAACGCCTTAACCACTCGGCCATCGCAGCTATGTTTGCAGTAATATATTATTGATTATATTATCAATTTTATAAAAATCTTAAAGCTTATTATGTAAAAGATAAAAAAAGTCATTACAAAATAAGTATATATAAAGTTGTTCAATATTTTGAGAAATTTAGATTGATTCTCGAACTAAGCTGAAAAAGCTCAGAATTTTATTATCTGATAATAAATATATTTAAAGACCGTTGAAAGTTTCCTTTCAGGACAAGATTATGACAAAAATTCGAACGCATCTTTAATGCTAAAATGTTCTGACAGAATGTATGATAGATGTGACGATGTTTGCGTAATTTACAAAACATCGCTTGCACCCATGATCTCTAGAATTCAGATCGATCCCATTAATTGTCCAAGGTTTGCGATTATCGCTTTTGATTTTCATTATTCATAGTCCAAATTATCTCGTTTTATATGTACCTATCTACCACCCTCTAAAACTAATGATGAGGTTACTGTTAAGGCCTTATTGAAGGTTCTGAAGAGTGTTGTGTGTCCTGAGTTATATATTTTGGGGGATTTTAATTTTGGTAAAATTAATTGGAATAACCCGAATTTAGCATTTATTGGAAAATCGTTTAACTTGGATAGCGATAATACTAATTCACCCTTTCTAAGTCATGACTTTGTAAGCTTCCTCAATGCCAATAATCTCTCTCAGATGGTTACTTTTCCGACCCAAGCTAGTGGTTATACTTTGAATCTTGATATCACATCAAAACCCGAGAATATTATCTACGTTGATCAAATAGAACCTTTTGCTCCGACATGAGATCACAACATGACTGAATTCAAACTTTTTTATGGATATAAAACATTAAAACATTAAAACTTCAAGCAAAAGGAATATTTATCGTAAAAATTAATAAGTTTTTATCAGATGTTGACTGGATTTCTGTTTTTAACTCTTCCGAAGACATCAATACTATTTACTCAAGGTTTACTAACATTTTTAAAGAGTCAAACGAAAAATTCATACCTTGTTATACAGCCAACAAAATATCACATTTGCCCAGATATTTAAGGAATTTATAACATTTAAAAAACCTCATATACAAACAAACTAAAACAGACCCTTCCATCAAATCTCTGTACAAAGATCTTTGTATAGTTTACAAGAAATCTATTTCTAATTTCTATTTGGGAAGAGAAAGTGCAGTTTTATCTTCACCTTGCAAGAAAACGTTTTTTGGTTTCATAAATCGCAAGTTTAAAGCGAGATCTCAAATAACTCCCTTACTTGATAACAGCGACCAGCCTGTAATACAATCAGAGAATAAAGCTGAGTTGCTAAGCAATCAATTTAATAGTGTTTTTATAACCGATGATGGCAATACTCCTCTCTTTCCTACTACGACATTCTTACAAATGTCTCTGAGATGGTAGATCTTGACATAACGGTCAATATGGTATCTAAGGATATTTCTTCTTTAAAAGCATCAGTTTCCAACACCCCAGATCAGATCCCAGCTTTGGTTTTAAAGAAAACTACTTTCTCTTTATCACTACCTGTATCTCTTTTCTTTAACATGACTTTGAAGCGAGGAAGAGTTCCACAAATTTAGAAGAAAACTATTATTACTCCAATTCATAAAAAGGGTCCCAGAAACACCGCACTTAACTACAGTCCAGTTTCTCTGACTTCAGTTATCTGCAGAACTCAAGAGCATATCATTCACAATCATATGACCAGTCATTTGATGGAACACCATCTAATATCTGATGTCCTAGATGGTAGTGCATGGATGCCATATCAAGTTATTGATATCAACAAAATCAAATCTGTTCAGGCCACATTTACGAGATTAGTATGCAGGAAACTTAATATCAAATACGAGAGTTATAAACATCGTCTCAGTTTCTTCAATTTAGATACTTTGGAAATTCGACGGATTAAATACGACTTAATTCTTATTTTCAAAATTATCTACAATTTAATTGACCTTCAGTTTGATGATTTCTTTTCTATTAGTCCTTCCCTCAAGTTATATCAACTCAGACGACACACATTACATCTTAATAAGCCCATATCACCTAGTACTTTGGTCAGATTGAATTTTTTCTCATACAGTACAATTAGTACATGAAACCAGCTGCCATCAGACATTGTCATGTCAGAATCACTCGCGTTGTTCTAGCAGAAGTTGAACCGTTAAACTCTTTTATAGGAAATGTATTTTTATAAGAAGCTTTAATGATATCAGATCTTAATGAATTCTTCATCTAGATGTAAATTATCTAAAATCTTAATTTTTTCTACTAATAATCAAACTTTGGATTCAAGTTGTTGTTTCAAACAATAAAATATTCTAATGTAATTTGCATTACGAAATTGAAAGACTTGAATGTGAATATAATCTTTCATAAACAGGGTGATGTATTTGTTATAAACTTTTAATCTTAAAAATTCAAATTTTCATGAAATTCATGAAAATAAATTAACAGCTAAAGCTCAAACTGCTGCGGAAGCTGGGAACTGAAGTCGGGGTAAAGAACCTTTATCAAATTTACCTTTATCAAGAGATGATCAACTCACAAACCAAATCAGTTTTCAAATTGAATACAGTTTTTGTTCAAACTTGTTTTAATGAAAGTTATGTTCTAAGCACAGTCTGTATAAATTGATAGAAAGTTTATCCTGGAAACCTTTTTTAAACTCAAGCTTTAGGCGTGTGGTATTTGTTTTAAAGTTCATCTTGTTTCAAAAGAGTGAAAAATGTACAACTTATTGAAGTTTAACCTTTTTTAAGGAATTTATCTTAGTCTAAACAATTTCAAACACTTTTCTGATAGTAGCTTTAAATAGTAAATCAATTCCTTCTGAAACAGCTTTTTAAGAAGCTCTTATTAGCATAAACTGCTCTAGTTGTTTAATTAAAATCCTAAATAGAATTGGAATAACTTTTTATTAATCGAATGAAGCAACAAAAACATTAAAAGTGACATCACCTATAAATCTCAATCAATTCTTCTTTAAATAAAATATAATATGAAACAGGCAACAATTTTCAAATTCTTCAGTTGAACCTTAATGGCGAGATTAGTAACTTTAGAAGGTAAGGTTCTAGAATTGTTCGTTTTCCAGAATTTGAAGTTTGAAGAAGGTCCTCATAGATTTTAAAAGTATCTTCTACTTGTTGCTGATTGAGACAAACATTCCAGGTCAATATCGAGGAAATATATCCATTAAAACCTAAAATATTGAAAAAATGAGTTTTAAAATCATAATGAAGAAAAGAACAATTTCTGTTAAGATTATTCAGAAGTTTACTCACCAAAAACTCCTCGACGAGTAGAAGTCTGACCGAACATCATCTTAGATTTGGACAAAGTAGATATGTCTGAGGTAGAAGTATATCCAGGAGTTAGATTTTTACTTTTTCCCTGTTGTACTCCATTCATGTAAACCAGGGCTTTGTTAACATTCCATGTAATAGTGAGATGAATCCACTGGTCTGTCCATTTCCTAGAAGTAAAAAATTCAATTTTAAGTCATTTTTAGTTTAAAAATTGTGTTATTCACGTCATCAACTAGATAAAATTCCTTTTATCATCAAATAATCTTTTCAAATAATCAAAGTTTTAAAAATGTTAGTTCTCTACTAACTCTGTATCGATTCCTGACACAAAATAGTTGATGTTGTTGTGCCTTATTTTCAAAGATGCTAGTCTAGTGGAATTTCTGTGGAGAAGTTATATTAGATAGCAATCATTATTATCTCTACAAGTTACTTCGATAAAACCCTAAAGTTAAGCAACGCCTTTTTGTGAGGTTCTCCAATATAAACTATTTGTAGAGTTCGTTTAGTTTTGTCTTCCAAATACAACAGAAATGAAATTGTAAATTGATTAGTTGTAGAAATCAATGATGAGCTCAAATTGGTTGCCAAAACAGATGATAATTTAGGGTTTCTTGACAACCGATTACCTATAAAGTGTAAATTTATAAACTCTAAAAACTATTTTTCAAGTTGAAAAAGCTCACCTGGAATCCAGTTCTTTAATTGGAAGCTAGTTACATATTTTGGTTGACCCCCTACTGAGCGAAAGAAAATTTTAAACTCGGATTCATTCAACAAATGTGGCAGGTATTTATCCAATGGCTTTATTTCACCACCGCCCGCTGAATATCAAATCAATAAATTGTTGATTGAATACAATTTGAACAAGATACTGAACTTACATGGACAAACTGGTAGGACTGGATTGTCACATGTGTCCGAGACAACTGAATGTTGATAATTACATCGATTTATATCAATCCTCTTCCTACTGTAACGATCATAACATCTTGGTTCTTTTTTAAAAGTAGTTCTGCTGCAAGTATTCCAACAAAGGCTGTCAGACTCCCATGATAACTGAACTGTTTAGACATCAACATATTAACAAAGCCTTATGTTTACTTTTGTGTTAATACCTGGACAACCAATACAATTTCCTTTACAATTGGAGCAAGTGTAGAGATCTTCAGCTCTTTTAAAAGTGAATTTTATTTCCAAACTTTCGCCTATGAATGTTAAAGTTCGAATTTAAATCTAAAGTTTGCCAAATAGTGGAGAAAGTTTTATCAGTAAATACCTGAATTGTATTGATCATTTATTTTAACTATTCCATACTTGTCATAACTTTTAACAAGAACCATAAACTTCAATTTGAAGACCATGCAAGGTTCGTTGTCGTAATACTGAATAAATAAAAAATATATAAATAGAAAATAGTTATTAATAATTTGTTTTTCGAAGAAATATGATTATTGATTAGATATGAAAAATTTAGTCTATAAATATTTATTTTAAAGATGAATATTTATAAATTTATATTTTAAAGATGAATATTTATAAATTTATATTTTATACGAAAATAAACTTTATCAAAATTATTTATTACCATCTCTTCGAAATATCTTTCTTGATAACTTGAATAGCTGTAGTCGCCATCAACTACTTGATAGCCCGAAGGCGGCAAAATCTCAAATATTAATTCTTCAGATTGATCTAAATTGTTTTGACTGAAAATAAAAAACCAAAATTTAGAATATGTATAAAATGTAGAGAATAGTTTTTGCTGTCTCTGATCAAACAACAAAGTTATATATTCAAAATCACATAAACATCGCTATAATACTTCATTAGTTAGTAAATTCTCAGTTATCAACAACAATACCAACTGAAACTTACTCGCAACAAACTGAAACTGTCACAAAATCATCATCTTCTTCATCTATTGATAAACTACATTCAAAAGATGAAGACGTTTTTGTGTAGGAGTCGATGTTATAAGATATTAAAAGTTCAGCTTCAGCTACGCCATTTCCATTAGCTTTTATATCAAGTATTCCTTCTATTGGTTCCACCTACCAACAAATTATTTAGAATGTTAAATAATAAAATGAATTTCTACTTCAACAAGGTTTCTAGAATTCATATTTTTTTCATTTAGATCCATCAAATAATTGGTTTGAAGATTTTGTGTGATTTGAATCAGCAATTCGGGGTTGATAGTTTCTATTACTTCCTCAGCCTTACTTGTTGCATAAATAGAATAGTATGAAAGCTGTAAGCATCAAAAATTGAATTTATTTCGTCTTAACTTATTTACATTCACAAACCTTATCAATTTTAAATTTTTCTGCTTCTGAAAGCAACCATTTTGAAATTAGAGAAACTTTAGTGACGTCATGATGTAGGGCAAAGGTTAGAAGAGCGTAGGTGTTTGTTTCTATAGCAACCATAGACACAGAAGCTCCTGGTCGAAGCTGGTCAACTTGAGGTACATATATATGAGAATATTCACCTACAAATAATTCAAATTTCAAATAATTGATGTTAAAAGTAAATAAATTTACCTTCAGTCCATTCAGAGGCTTTCAAAGCTAAAAACGCTTCCGTAGACTTTGAACTCTCCAGTAAATGTAATGCGTATGTAACTAGCGCAAGTAAATGCGGTTTTTGTTTGGCATAAGACAAACGCTTTTCCAAGTACACCATAACATTTTTCAACTGTCAAATCAAGTTTTGTTCAAAAATTTTAGATAAAATTTTAATCGATTCAACGAACCTTACAAACAGCAATTGTTGATTCTTCTAAAAGAGCTATTGATAAATATGCAAATTCCTCTATTGCGTCATCTTCAAAGTCCTACCAAAAAAAAATGAAAATATTTGAAACGTTTGTTTGACAGATCTTGATTTAAAAGTTTTCAAACCAATAGTTTAAATATTTTGTGAGATTTTATTTTTAATAAAGCTTTCTAGCTGTAAAGTTCTAACAGCTCATTAGATAAACATGTTGTCCTTGTTACTATATGCAGTGCATTTAGATAAATAAGAATACTTTCAACATTTTAAGCTGGTTAATATGAAATGAAATGTCTTATAACATTACTTTATAATGATTTTAAGATAAGAGAATAACTTTTAGATAAATTTTACTGAAATGAAATCGACTAGTATGTTGAGGCTGCTGCTGTATTCATTAAATTTCTAATCAAATTAAATCCAACAGTTTCAAAACCTTCTTTTAGTAGCAAACACACAGACTCACCTGTACGGGTTCTGGATTAGTTTTAGTATCCGATGAATTTGTGTTCAAATTTAAATAGTCTAAAAGAAAACTTTCAGAATCCACAAGCAACGTTTTCAGATGACTGCAATCAGGAAGCGTTTGTATATCTTGCAGAGTCATCATTTGTTTTAAGGTGAGTAGAATAAACGCAGTTGTCCGAATTGTTTTTTTACACTCAGAAATCTTTTCAGTTGTTGATAGTTCAGGAAACTTCAGGAACCTGGAACAAAATATATTAATCACGTGGTACATTAGTCAGAGCGAATTTTTTCTCATATCACACAATTAGTACATGGAACCAGCTGCCATCAGACATTGTCATGTCAGAATCACTCGCGTTGTTCAAAAAGAAGTTAAATCGTTATAATATTACCAACATTTTCATTTCTAAACTATGAATTTTTCATTTTATGTAATTGTTATATGCTTTGAGGCCTACTGAAATGTCATGTGTTACATCTTTTTATATTTCTAACTTAATAAATGATATTTGTGAGAATGTATGCTAGCGAGAGGTTCTCTGTTCAGGCACCCTCTTTCGCATTTATTATATTAAATAAATAATTACTAAATTACTTTTAGTTCTATTATTTAATAACAAATATCTAACCCAATGACACGTTGAAATTGATCAGTAATTTTTCTGTATGCCTTCTTCTTCCATTCTGGAGTTGCAAATCGTTTATTTTCAAGATACTTAATCACAAACACGTTGTTTGCAAAGCTTTGCGGCAAATATTCGATTGCAGTATGAGACTCGATAAACAAACTTGATATGAACTTCACTGAATGTCTTGTTATATCTCCTAAAACAAAAAAGATTTAATTTATAAATATCTACAATTAATTTAGAAGCAAGAAGTTGCCTAATTCTGTGGTAAAAACTGTAAGAAGAAAATAATATTTTTGTTAACTTCTTACCGCTAATAAACAGATTTGCACTAAATGAACCTTCAACTATATTTTCAGGAATCTCTATTCTCAAACGAGGCTTTAAATTTTTACCATCAAATAATGCCAGCTTTGAAATGGAGTGACGAATCCCTTTAGGCTGTAAAACATTCAGTTATTAAACTATAGATTTCAATCTGAAAAGCCAAACTTTTAACAAGTTCTATTTCAACATTTAAATCCGTTTCTTGATGAGCAACAATTTGTTTAGTTTAAAAGTGCATAAAAGACACTTTCATATACATTTAATTAAACAAACTTTTATATAAATTTGTCCAGTTGTAGATTTGTAATAGACACGTGTTCGAGCTTCTATTACAACATGTGTTGTACCCAGTGAAGCGAAACGAACAGGAAAGACGATAGTTTGAGTAGTTTGAGCTTCCACATTGATTGTTACTGAATTATCAAAATCTGCTTGATTGAAACGTAGCAACTCATAATTACAATCTGCGTTGAAAGTAAGAAATACCTAAAAAAAAAATTGTCAAATAATTTAAAGATTAATAGAGAGATATTTAGAACTTACTGTAATGTTATAAGTATATCCATTCTTTACAGTAGCTTTAACAAGAACTATCTCTTCTTTCACAGCAACTGATGGTAGATCAAGATAAACATAAAAGTTACTTTGAACTTTGACCTGATGAAAATTAGTTTGATTGTTTTACAGAATATGAAACTAAAAAGTCAACCTCTGCAGTATTTGAAATGTCCAGTCCGGTATCAGTGGATAAGTCAAAAGCACTTAAGACCCAAGTACTTTCTCTTGGTGGGACTTGAGCTCTATAAGTGGCCAATCCAGTATTGCTGAAAAAAAATGGAATAAGAAATAAAAGTTTAAGGAAGTATATAGGCTGTAAGTGATGAAAATATAGATTTCATAAAAGTCATTGACTTTAAACTGATATTTTCAGTTCTATCTTATTTTGATTTTAATTTTATTCAACTAAAAGCTCTATTTCAAAATACTTCTTGTGCCATTTTCTATTCAAAGTTAAATTGAAAATTTAATAAATAGAAAATAGGTTATAAAGTAGCACATTGGTAAATAGGATGTTCTACTCAAGCCAGCAACCAACTATTTCATTTTTTCTGTTTTAAAATTTTAAATGAAAACTTTTTAAAACAAACTCTGAAAATTGATTCATCCAAAGCCAGGTTTGTGAGAATTCCTCCTCTGCAGGAATATCAGTAATTATCTCTTGCTCTTCATTCGCTCTTAAATCTATTTTAATAGAAAAGTAAATAAATGATATTTTTAAAATGATTATTTAGATTCCAACACTCATATTACCATCATTCAAACACATCACAGCATTAGTTAGAACCACAACGTCTAATTCCTTCAACATGCCACAGAATGTTCTTCGTATTATTTTTTCTGATTTAAAACTAAAACTTGTTGCACCATCTTCAATGACATTACTCTGAAATAATTAAATAAAGTTTGCTTTTTATTTTGAAAAATAATTTCAAGATTAAACTCGTATATACAAGCTGTTTAAGTTTTCTAATTTTTTAGCAAATTGGATTTGATTAAAGTGGAAAGCAACGCGTTTTCTATCTGATGCTTGGCAACAAGATTCAGTGATCCATGACAATAGTCAACGGTTTTTGTCTGGATTTAATCAACTACAAGACTTAGGATGATACAATTGGTGGTTAATAATGGCGTTGTTGAAGAACATATCTTTTGCAAACCACAATTGGTTAGCTACAATCGTTTTGATTAATTGTTTATTCTTCACTTGTAAAATACTAGAAAAACATAAATTCAAAAAGAGATTACCTTGGTTGAGACGAAGTCGTTTTTACTGTAGGGTGATGACGTATATTTTTCAAATGTTTTCAACCCAACAAAACTGGAAGGTTCATTAGTTCGAATATAAATTTTTACAAAGTCTCCAGGTTCACTTGATGAATGTGATGGCGAAATTTGAATCTGAACATAAATTACTATCAGCTCGAAGTGTTTTTTTCACAAATAAAATCAACAAACTTTTTTTGGGAGACGGAAATTGACATTTATGACGTAGTAATCAGAAATCAATTGCCCATTTGTAAAATAAGAAGCTATCAAAACAAATTCTGGTTGCATCTCAGATTTAACTTCTAGGATATACTCAAAAGAGTAACTCAAATTATCAGAAATGATCGTTTCTGTTTTCATGATTTTTCCATCTTTGATCACCTTAAAGTAAATAGAAATTATTTATTATTTGATAGAATTAAATAAAATCTTACTATGATTCCAACGTTGTTAGTTTGTTCGTAGGTAGCCACGTTGAAGTACAGACGTGGTCCTGTGCCAGTTCTTTCATGATCCAGTGTCAACTTCAAGTAATTATTTTGCTTTCTTGAAGGTTGACTCTTCCAAGATATTCTTGTCACGTTGTATTGAAACATCGTAACTTTCAACTGAAAATAAATTCGATTATTATTCAAATATTATTAGATTTTTAAGTACCTCAAATGTTATATTTGTGGTAACAACATTTGTAAAGTTGATATTAACAGGTAAGAATCCTTTAGAAGATATCTCAATAGTATGTGTCTCTTCATAAAATCGTTCGTCTGAACCATGAACTTGTCTGAAAATAATTTTCATTTAGAATTGGATAATAACTAGCAGTTTATTCAACAAATTTCTAGATTTTATCTTAACTACAAAGTTTTTATTTTCACTACTCAAAATTTTGCAGACTTTTGTATAAATTGAAATATTTTACTTACGAGTATTTTACTTTCAACTGAGCCTTTAAGTTCTTTCTAACCTCGTCAGGTATCTGATTACCTTCATAATCAGTTATCTTCAGCTGTAAATAAACAAGAAATTTCAAACTAATCAATTCATATTACAAAATAGTAATTAAAAATATTCATTTTCTTGTGAGTTATTTTATATTAATTTTTGCTACTAAATATTAGCTTATCAAATGATAACTCACCATTGAAGTATAAGGAACACCGTTCACGACATACTTGTGCATGGATAACATTTGCAATCTGATATTATCTTTTGTATATTCAAAACTGCCTTCATATTCTTTTGTAATCAGTGTTTTTTGATCTGTTACTTTCACAAGGAAATAAATAGTCTTGTGGAAATCTTCTCCGAGACCAAAATTTCTCAAGCTTTCGATAGGAATGAAAAAATTCTTTCTCATATTAAATCTCTTCATTAAATAAAATGTTAGTTGATTAATTTGTAAATTTAAATTGTAGCTACACAATCATTAAAAATAATTTTATTTAAATCAAATCAAAATAACTTTGAAGTAAAAATAAGCCATTTATATTATTCGTTTATTCAATTAGTTATAAATAATATTTCTTAAATATATTTTATACAAACTTTTTTTTTCATTTTGATGATATAGTTACTTACAGTTTCTTCATATTCATATTCTACAGCATCATCAGATCGTTGATAAACTTCTATCTTGGCTTTTCCCATTATTTCTAGTCCATCAGAACCGCTAGAAATATTTCAAATGTTTATAAACACTTATAAATATAATAATAATATAAAAAATTAATTTGTGAATGATTGAAAAGTTTTATTTTTATGTTTTGAAAAAAGATTAAGAAATATTTTACAAATTTTTCATACATTGTTTCTACATTTATTTCAATTCCTTTAGAACTGCTTGTCACATATTTAGGATGATACACATGCAAATTCATTGTTGTCTTTCTCAATTCAAAATTCTTCACATTAAAAAATTTGAATATTTCTTTTCCCTAAAAAACACAAAACGAAAATTTAAATTTTTAAGATTTTGTGAAATATATTTACAGTTTGCTCATCATGAAGATGGATCCACCATTTCCCTTCGATTGAATCTTGTGGAAGTTCAAATTCATCGCTGAATACACCATCGGTCGTAAATATTTGTTGCCTCGAATAGAAAGTTTGAAAATCACTGTTGAAGATCCTCAACGCAATCAGATGATTGACAGGTTTCATATCCGGAGAGATATTAATCACGCGAAGGCTCACTAAGATTTATTAAGTAAATTAGAAACTCTAAGAGTCTTATAAAGAACCTGTTTCTCCTGGAGTGTAGTTCTCTTTATCATGTTGAATTATGACTTTGTGTTTTGGGTGACTAAATCGGAAATTAGAGAATTTGTTTTGAAACCAAATATTTCCTTTCTTGTCGACTCCCTTGAAACTTAAAGTCAAATTTTCATCAGGTTCATAATCCAAAGGCACCTTAAAATAGAAAAATAGTTTCAACTTTTGCTGCCATCTTTAGTTAAGGAGTTTTCAAGGCACATTTATTAGATTATTTTCTTTAAATTTAGTTTCTTTTTACAAATATTATGAAGTTTTTAAACTCACCTTTCCGAGGGTAATGAGTTCACGTCTCTCTGCAAAAAAATTTTCAATTAAGTTAAAAAATTCATCAAAATTCAAAGAAATTTTCTTTTAGAACTTTTATAGAAAGTACCTGGAGTCAGAATCGTGTGATTCGTTCTAGTGAAGCTACTGGTCTTTGAGTAGAGTTCACTGTCCAAGTAGATCGGCTCATCATACCCTACAACCCCGACTGAGAATTGAATTTTCTCATCGGAGAAGAGGGTTTTAGGGATGATTGCTGAGTATCTGAAAATATATTCGAGTTAATATCATAAATTTCAACTTTAAAAAATCTTACTCGATGCAGTTGACATGGAAACATAATAAAAGCAGCAAAAGTAAAGTTGACATTTTGACAAGATATTAATTAGTAATTAATTAATTATAAATCTAAATAACCAAAAAATAGTTTAGTTAAATACTTATATAAAAATATAATAAAAAACTGAAATCTAGAAATGAAAGTTCCTTGCTACAATAAAACTCTAACAAAGCTCTTGTAAAAACTAGACTATCTTGATGGTGTTTTATTACAAGTCTGAGTCTGATTTCTGTTAAAATAATTGACAAAGATGTAATGATTATTTTATCTTTATATTCAATCAATTTTTTTCTTAGTTATTTACAGAATTCAATTACGTCTGAATTCTAAAGCTGGCAAACCACAAAATATAATTTCTCCTCCATTTAATTTTCTTGATTAAGTCTAATACTCAATTCTCAGTCAGCTGCTAATTGGTTAAATGGAATAAAAGTCTGTAATTATTGAATGTCTGAAAATTTGAACTTAAATAAAAAACCATGTCTACCACGTCAATCAAAAACATGTTTTTAGGCTGTATGTATTTTGCTAAATATTTTGAAAATAGAAGTGGATCCTTTCATAAAAATAAACATTATTAAGCGAAAGGTGCTTCTTAATGTAAAAATCGATTAATTTTATTAAAAGTTATTTCCTTTTTTTGAGACATAGACATCTTAATTTGAAGTAATCGTCAAAATTTCTAAACATAAACATCAATAATGGAAGACTTAATTACACAATTTAAAATCCGTAAACAAATTAAATTATTTCTCATAAACATAAATCTAACTTTTTCACATACTTTTATTGTTTACAAAAATGCAACTAACTAACTACAAAATCTAGCTAACTAAAAAACTAACTAGCAAGTCAACGTCTCATCAAACCCTAGTTGTTGTAAGCAAGCTGTTTACAAAGCTAAAACTATTAATGTAAAGACAAGAAGTACGGTAAGAAGTTTGTGATGAATTAAAATGATAGTTCTGAAATAGAAAATTTTTTATCAATTTATGATAAATGGGGCGTATCAATGTTTTCATCTGTTCAAATAAAATTTAGATTTAAATTTAACAACTCATGGCGCTGACGAATAAAAGATTAAATATTCTAAGAAAAAAAAGAGTTTTTAAATTGAACAATATTGAACAAACATATATTGACAAAAACCGCAGAAACGTAAATAAAGCTTTTTGTTTTATTAACATTTTGGTTGGCTGTGTAAATAGAATATAACTAATTACATTTAGTTATATTATTTTGTTTATATTTAAATCAAATATTAGCTTTAGTTGATTATGGATATAAATAAAGAAGAAACACATTTTTATATTTTGTAAAATAGTTTTATTTAGAAGATTTTTAAAACTCAATATTGATTACTGATTGCTAAACAATCTTATAAAACTGTAAAAAAGTCTATTAATATTCTGATAAGATATAAAATTCCTTATTTTATGAATTAAAACATACATAAGAAACTGTTGGAAGCATGCTAAAGTCTGTGATTGCTTTGATTCATCTTAAATATCTTTTAGTTGAAACTGAAAATAAAATATGACTGAATTTGATCAAAACCAACATCTATAACTTCTTCTACATGAAAAATATTATCTTAAAAATAAGATTAAAATCGATATGATGCAATAACCTTGATGTAAACTTATTTTTGAATATAAACAGCTAAAGGTTTTGACGCAAAGTAGAATAGAATGGACTCTGATAATAACAAAAAATTATTCACTAAAATTAAAATCAAAAAACAAATGAGATTTATTTAAGACAAACCTAATATTTACTTTTAAGTAATTCTGATGAAGTGCTTGAATTATATTTCTACAAAACATATTTAATTAACAAGAACTTAAAATAGATTAAAAACTTTTTAGTTAATTTTTATTCAACTACAAACGGTTTTCTTAATCATTCTAGTTTATATTTTTGGAAGTGTAATCTTTGATTGAAATTTTTCAAAACAGGTTTCTGTTGATTGAGTATCAACTATTATTTCTATAAAGAAAATAATTCCTTGTAACAGTTTTATTTTATTATTAATTTTCGGATCAGTGTTTTAGCAAATAAGTTAGCATAGAGATTTAAAAAGGCCAATTTAGGCGTTGTGGTTTGCTTCTGTAAGCAAAGAGACCTGAGATGATGTTCTTTGCGCTGTATTGTGGCCGAGTGTTTGTACAACATGCTGCTTAACTCTTTATAATTCTATCATATATATATAACCATGTTAATTAACTGTTGAGTAACTTGAAGCCACGTGTTGAATAAATAGGATAAAAATCAATTAAATCGAAAGTATCTTCGTTTACTAAAAACTAACGTGAAACATCAATATGTATTTAAATTAATTCTTTAGAAGTTAGCTTGTTAATTTCAACGTTTAAATTTCTTAATCATATTCACTAATTATGTTTTAATTTATCAAAATATAATTTCAGTTAAACATCCAATTTTTTTGACTGCAAACAAAGCTTACAGTTTAATATGATTTACGAATTTTAATAATTAAGAAATAAATAAAAATCATTTCAAATTTGAAAATATTTTCAATTACAATTTTATTTCTAATTACATAAACTAAACAGACATAAGAAGAGTCATCTATAACTTTTCTGATTGAAACAACTCTAAACTAATTTTTACCTAAAACTGTTTTAAGATGTGAAAAATATTTGCTTTAAGTACAAGTAGAAAGTAAAATTATATATATGCTGCAATTGTTTAAATAAGAACTAAACAAATAAGAAAAAGTAAAAGTTATTTCAAGAAAGCTTTCTGAATATCCAAATCTAAATCTAACATAAACCTACATAAAACTATAGATAACTTTCTAACATATTTTGTTAATAAAAAGATGTAATTGAAAATGTGCTCAAAACAGATCTAATCTTATAAGAATATAACCAAAGGCCAGAAACAAACATATGATTCAGTTATAAAGGTAAATATCGTTCTTTTATGACCAGTACTTTTTAAATCATCAAACACTACGTTAATATACTCAATTTGATAAATTGTTGTAAATTTTAATACCGTTTCTGTCTTTAAAAAGAAGCTGAATTTGTAACAGATACATTTTTCAATTTCTTTATCTGGTTCACTAAAACATATCACAAAGTTTAATCTTGTTTAAATTTTAAGGAAATTGTAAGTTGTTTGAATACTCTATTGGTTGATTCAATATTTGACAATATCTAATTTAAGATGTAAACCTTTTAGATACGTTGAGAAAAAATAATTACTTTTTATTTCAATCTTAGACATTAAAAGGTATATTTTACTGATCACTACGATTTTGTTTATTTAAAATACAGCACTTAAATATTTAAGAACGTTTTTGTGTTTTAACTTTAGTAATTATTCATTTAATTATTCAATTTTAAAGATACTTTTAACTCAAGTCTTATTATAGATAACAAAATTCTCATTATCATCTTTTTACACAGTTTAATGCTTAGTATGTTGGATTAAATTTACATTAGTGAAATAATAAGCACAGTCAGTTGTATAATTAGACAGTTACATTACTTTTAAAGATTATTATTATCTAAATTATTCTTTCTGAAAAATAAACAAACATAAAAATACAACTTCAGTAAATTTAATTTAAATATGTCTTATAATATTTGGGGCAAAAATCACCTAACGTGTTCTGGTCACTATTCTTTTTTAAATAAACAAATAATTTTCTAAACGTGAACTGTATAGTTTTATAATTGATTTGCTGTGAATCTAATAAAGTCAAAACTTTTAATGTTAAAGTTGAAACAAGTAAGATATCTTACAACTATAACTTTAACTAAATTGTTGTTTAAAACTACGCTGGCAAACTTAAACAGATTTTTCAATTTTTGAATAAAAGAAGGTAGATTTCGTCAAATTAAAAGTAGAATGTTGATTCGATTTATTAATCATTTTTCAAATGTTCAAATTATACAATCTCTAAAACCAAACAACTTTGCTTATATTTAAATGTTTTCTTTGAAATAATTGAATGAATTATTTCTTTTCTCGTTGAAGCAGAAGTAAATAAGTAACCAGATGTTTTTAGATTTTAAGTAACTCGTCAAAGTTCAACTACAAATTTTTTAAATAAATAAATGAAGTATTTGAAGAAATCAAAGTTTAGATTTTAATTCTAATCGTATTTGTTAGATATTTTTTAATTTTGAAAATGGAAAAAAATATAAAAATCTGATCGCATTTATCTTCATTTATATTTGATCTGAGAGTACTTGAGAACTAACTGTTGATAAACAACTGAGTGAATAAAACTACTCAAGCGTAAGTCTTGTTTGGTGAGAGGAAACTGCTACAGAATGACGCAGAATTTTAAAAGCGCTTTGCATACAAACTATAAATACTTTAATTGAACTTCTGTTTTAAAGAGAAAAGAAAATTTGATTTTGACAAAAATGTATTCAAATTTTTATTTTTTTACTTGATTAAATTGTTTTAAATATTATTTAATATTTCATAATAATATATATAAGAATATTTTAATATTCAAACTGAATAATTATTTTTCATAGTATTATTTAAAACTATTTTTTACGTTAACTTATTGTCTTTTTTTATCCCATAAAAATAAACTGAAAACAATCTGTTGTAAAATAACATTTTTATGAAAAGGTTCTTTTCAAATTTATATCAAATGTTTAATATTGGTTACTCATAAAAACTAATAAATAAAAAAGTTGTTTTTAGGGTCATAAAAAATGTATTTTGAATTTGAAACTGTCCCAGAAAGCAACAAATCTTAAAAAACAACTTTATTTAGTTTAAACAAACTTTATCTGCATTAAAAGACCAAAATCGTTTTCATTTTCTGTTAATCATTGGAGCGTTTTACTTGGAGTTATTTGTTTGAAAAATAGTCACGCTACTATTAACGTAGTAACGTTTCCTTGTACCGATACCATGTGTATCTTGTAAACATCTCACCAAATAAATGTCAGAAAATATTTCTTCACTTTTGTTTTTCTGACTAATGAGTTTTTAAAAGCTGAGTTCTTCTTGATTTCTACAAGAAGAGTTTGAAAATGGAACATGTTGTTTATTTAGGATTTAGTTATGCGTATCTGAAACTCGAATATTTGTTAATTTCTTCTGAACTAGAAACTTTTATTTTTAAATTTAATCATTTTATAAAAGATTAGAAAACTAGTTAAGAACTGAACTCAAAATAAAACAGCCAATAAATTTACTTTTTAATTGATATTTGTGAGAAATACTTTATTAATACTTAAATGAAACTTTAATAATACTTTTCATGCTTTTTATATATTCGGTATTAGATTATATTTGAATGTTTATAATGAATCTACTAGTAATAAGGAGAACAATTAACTCGAAGTTTCTTCAATTCTCTTAATGTCATCTCTTTAGAAAAGCAAGAAGCTTTTCCATTTCCTCTAAGTGGAGAAGATAAATAGTTTTGCATTCGAGAAGTCAAAATAGGTTCAATATCATCATTAGCTTCCACCAACATTTTCTTGAAGAAATTGTAAGTCTGTAAAGCATCATCACCACTAAACTTTCTATTCCAACCGGCAAGGCCAGAAAAGTAACCGTCCAAATTTTCTATCAAATAAATAAAATAATTGAAAAGAAAGAATCAAATTAAATCAATTTACCTTCAAAAAATCTGCTTCTTATAGACTTGCCAAGGAGAAATTCACCGTCGCTTGGTACTTGATTGATTCGTCTAGACGCGTATGAATAATCAATGCCTTGTTTTTGACCATTAATATAAACCGAATGGCCTCTTAAGCTCCAAGTTACAAGTATTTGATTCCATTTATTAAGAAGTTGTCTGATAAATTAAATCTTTAATTAATGATTGTTTTAAATATTACAAAGAAGGCTAATTACTAAAAAAGAAATTTAAATTTGTAGCTGCTTACTTGCTTGATATTCTAGTTGTTCTGTATTCGTAATATCCAACACTAGCACTGAAGATGACGTATTTTGATGACCTGTAAAAGACTTGAACATTAAAACATCTCAGATTATTTTATTGAAATCTAAAATAAATTTCAAAGAAGTCGAACTTACCAAAAAGTACTTTTCAATTCAAAAGTAGGTGTTCCTACAAGCTTTGAACCATAACTAAATATTGTTGTAACTTTGTTAGTGGGAAACTTATTTACATAAACAAGCAAAGAGACTGTTAATCCAAGATTAATATCAACTTGTTCGAAGAGTTTACTCGAGCAAGATAAATAATCATTTGATTCAAGTGTTACACCTGTTTAAAAATTAATGAAATAAGATAATGAAAAGTTGAGTATTTGTTTAGATAAAATAAACAAGCTAGAAATCGAAGCTACAATTAGGTTGAATCGAAATCTGCTTCAAACTAAAGCCATTGATTTTATTTATCTTAAGGTTAAAATGGTTTTGTTTACAAAACTTTAATTCTTTCATATTTTTCACCAAAAACATTTCTTACATGGAATTCCTTTAAAACCAAGTTCACTTGGAGCACTTTGCCTCGGAAAATACATCAAAAGTTGATAAATATTTCTCATTCTAGTACAGCCTGTTACGATTTTTTTATTACGATATATTTTATTGGAGTCGTAGTCAGTACCCCATAAACCTTCAATTAAATCTAAAAACATATTTAATGAATCATTCCATAAAAAAATAAAACTTTTGAGATTACCTGGACAGTATGGTAGCATGTTTTTCTTACAAGTAACTTTCTTGTAAGGTTTTCTTACCAAACCACATTTACTAACAGCAACATTTTTTTTCATGCCAGGATCGAAGCAGTCGCGTTCATAATAAGAAAATTCACCTTTTTTAGAGCAGTAAGACATACACGGAATCTTTATCTTCCATTCGCTGAGATAAGCAGCTGATTGTTAAAAAAAGGATTTTAAGTACCATGTGGTTTTGAAAGAAATATTCAAATTATGATTTTTAAGTAAACGTTGTGAATGATGTAATAGTTACCAGGACAACCAGCGCAGTCTGATCCACATATGCTGCAAACTGTAGTTTGTTCCAAAGCTGCAATTGAGTATTTGGCCAAGAAACGTCGTTCTGTTGAACAAATAAATGTAGCGTAACCATAGGCAGTCGTGAAAATGTTTTTAAATAAATTTTAATCAAGAATTTTATTGTTATTGAAAGTTGTGTTTTTGTAACCAAAATTATAAAAAAGTACAAAAGTGCTTTTGAGAAGTAATTTCTGAAATTCATTTTTATCAAAAGTATTATCTTCATAAAAACAAAACTGAGGAAATATTACTAAAAGATGAAAGCTTATCCTACAGCAAATATAAATTGATATAATCAGTAATCAACAACACAATTAAATCAAAAATTAAACTTAAACATTCAGTATTCAAAACTTATCATTTCTTTCAGCAGTTTGCAGAAACAACAACAAAATTTAAAACTAAGAAATGAGATTTTATCTAATTTAACTTTTAGATACAAAAGTAAATAAACTAAATTTACAAAATTTCAAAAATATTATTTGATACAAAATGGGTTTTTACTCTTGATTAAATACGAAAGCGAATTTGAGAATCTTCAAATGAGAAAAGCACTTTGATATAAGAAGTAGTTGTACCTGGTTGGTAATAATCTTGAACAGTGATGGTTGGTGGCTTGCTTCCAGCTATTTGTTGATACCTTTTCATTTGAGTTGTTGCACAGATTTCATTTCCTTGGGATAGCTAAGAATTATTAAAAATTGTATCAAGCAGGTTTACTCTCAAAGATAATTTCTGTTATGATAAATTCATCAAGAAATAATTTACCTCGTCGTAATAATAATTGGCACTTCCTTTTTTAAACTCTATAAGTTTTGCTTCACGATTTCTTGTGATTTCGTCATCAAGATTGACACTGAACCCGTTTGGAAGGTTGATTTCGTAAAGAAGCATTCCAGTGGAGTTATCAGAAGAGTTCTTTAATCTGAAACAAAAGATTTTATTAATTTATTTTCTTAATAATTTTCTCCAATTTTTTTAAGAGTTTATATTTTTTCAACTTTCTAATACTTCTATTTTCTTAGCATCTATTTTCTTTCTATTTATAAACTGTTAACAATTAGTTTGAGGTTATCTGTTTTTTAAATGTTTTTAAATTAGTTACTTTTTAAACAATGAAAATTTCATTTTTATATTATTAAGATTCTACGTAATTGTTCACTGCTATATGTTTTGAGGACTACTGAAATGCCATGTGTTACATCTTTTACTTTTTATATTTCTAACTAAATAGATGTTATTTGTGAGAATGTGTGTTAGCGAGAGGTGCTCTCTTCAGGCACCCTCCTTTGCATTTATTGTAATAAATAAATAAAAATGGTTTTCAACTTTTACAGTGTCTATTGCAGATAAAAATTTGATACGAAAAAGTAACAAATTCAAAAACTTATTTCAAACATTTAATAGTTTTATAATTACCTGCAACAAAACGTCAAAGCTGCAAAGTTGACATTTTCATCACTTATTTGAATCTTACAATCAAAAGGAGAATCAGAAAATGGTGATTCGTCGACATTGTAACAAGTTGACATTTGTGCAACTGCAACTCCAACTCCTGAAGCTTCTATCTTTACTTTACCGTCAGTAGCAGGGAACTAAATAAATATTTCAAAAGTTTGAAATTTTCAAAATATTCGTTACATCACTATAAAGTAATTTATAGAATAAAAATTTTAACAAATACTTGTTTCCTAAATTAAGCGAAACTCAGAGATAATAAATATAGATAAAAAATCTTACATCGATTCTGTTTAGAACCATCGAATTGTAACTCATTATTTTGAAGCTCTGTTCTATACCATCTTTTTCAGCTGTAACCACCATATCTTGGCTTTCACCAACAAACATGGCAGCAACTTCTGACATAGCTTGAATAGCAATCACTGTATTCTAAAGAATGATTTAATATTTAAACATTTAGAAATGTTAGAGCCAATCAAAACCGTTTTGAATGAAACTTATGAATTTTTTTAAATGACTTTATAATAAACTATATCTTTGAAACATACTTGAGTGCTGGAGTAACCACCAAACTCATTTCGTTTTGATGCAAGCCATTTAAGTACTGGAAGAGTTGCCATTAGATCTCCTCTTCTCACATAAGATAAGAGAGCATAAGCAGTCATCTCGATATCATTACTGGGAGGTTTGTAAAATGAAGGTCGAAACTCATTACTATATTTGGAAGAAAAGGCTTCGTTCTCGTTCCAGTATTTATTTCCATCTATTAAATTAGTTGAGAAATATTTCAAAAGAAGATTATTAAAAAGAGTTTTTCGAAATTTGTATTTTAAATAAAAACTTGAAACGAAAACTGAACAAAGAAGATAAAAGTGATCTTGTAATGAAAGTAAGAGAGACACACCCAACTAAATTGTAAGCGCAAATGATTTGAAGAAAAAGTAAAAACCAAATAACATAGATACAAGTAATAGATAGAATTATTTATCAAGATATACAAGCAATCATTTAATTAAAAAAATGAACTAGAAGTTTACTGTTTCAAGAAACATTTTTCACAAAATTTTGATAATTTTAAGACTACGAGAGAGAGATAAATTTTAAACTGAAGTTTAAATATAAAAGATTCTAACTAATTATTGTTATATATTCTCATTTTGTTCATCTGTTCAAGATACTTTAAGTTCTTAGAAAACTTTATAAAATAATTTAAATCAATTTAAAAAAAAATACCAGAAATAACAGCTAATTGTTCAAGAGCTTCAAACGCCTCATCAGCTCTCGAACTTTCGCTTGTATAAAGAGCATACGTCACAATAGAAAGAGCAAATGGAGATGATTTTATGCTATCAAGATTGTCTTCAAGAAACGAACGAGCAGAAGCAATATTTTGCATCTACAGAAGAAAGAGTTGAAAAAAACGTAAATCAAATATTCTGTCAACAAAAAAACCTTTTTATCTTCATCTTTGCGACCTCCTGTTGGCATTCCAATCTCAGTTAATGAGATTAAAGCATAAGCAGCCATAGTTATTGGGCTGTCAACTCCACCCTTTAAAATTATTTTGTGGAAAGAACTTTGAATGAATGTTTCTACTCACTTGAATGGATCGTGAATTGACACTGCCTGGCTCTTTAAAGCTTCCATCTTTATTTATTTGTGAGAATATGAAAGACACTGCATCTTCAATATTACGACTCAATTGTTCCTGCATCTCTGGACGAACTAGTCCAGCTTGTTTAAAACATTTAACAACAAATGCAGTCAACCACAAGCTTCCTGACTCATCTCGTTCACCAAAAGCACTGTAAGAACCGTCTGGGTGGCGATAACTACAAAAGAAATTGACATTTTTTCAACTAAATCAAATTAATATTGATAAAGTGGAGATGAATGAACTACTAATTAATAAACTGGATGCAGATAGATACAAAAGAGTCTCTGATAATAACTCAAACTACTTTTAAAATTGTTCTTTTAAATTAAGATAATTTGGAAAAAGTTTTCAAAGATTTCAAGATGATCTGAAAACTTGATTAAGTTCTTATATTCAATAGAAAACTGTTAGATTGTCACAATAAGTAGATAGTTGAAATAAACCTAATAATTTATCTGATATTTACTTGTTTCAAAAAAGGTTTTTCTTCAACTTACTTCAGTTGGTTTTGGTATCCTTGTAAGAAATGCTTGTAAGCAGTTTCTTTAGTTTCTTCATCTAATATTCCAGCATTTCGAAGATACAAAGTCACAAAGACATCAGGAGCAAATGACATCATATTTTGTTCTCCACAACCGGTTGGTTCTCGAAGTAAACTTCCTAAATTACTTCTGGTACTTCCCATTATATCTCCTTCAAATACAAATACAATGGTCAGATTGAATTTTTTCTCATACCGCACAATTAGTAGATAGAACCAGCTGCCATCAGACATTGTCATGTCGGAGTCACTCGCGTTGTTCAAGAAGAAGTTGAACTATATTAATATTACTAACACTATAATTTCTAAACTGTGATTTTTTTTTCTGTTTCTATATTATTAACATTCTATGTAATTGTTAACTGTTATATGTTTAGAGGACTACTGAAATGCCATGTATTACATCTTTTGCTTTCTATATTTTTGACTTAATAGTTGTTATTTGTGAGAATGTGTGTTAGCGAGAGGTGCTCTTTTCAGACACCCTCCTTCGCATTTATTGTATTAAATAAAAAATAAATTTCTAGACGATATTTAGTTAGAGTTGGTTTTTTATATTTTTGAAATATTACAAATCAACTTTAGACAGTAAGAGGTTACTGACCATAAATATAGAGTTTCATGTTTGCTGAGCCAGGAACAATATTAAGAGGTATCTTTACATCAAATTCAGTGACAGTATCTTCTTTCGTTGAAACATCTCGTTTTATCAAAGCTGATTCAGAGAAACATTGTTGAATACCCTCAGGCTAAAAAAATAAAAAATATTTTTGTGGTAAAAACTAGTAGCTGTTTGAAAGTCTACTTGTTCTACTATCACGTCTGATTAAGACAGATTGAGACGAACATTGTTGAAGACCTTCAGGCTTTTACAAAAGATTTGTTGCAAAAAAAAACATAAAAATATTGACATCAGATACCTTCACAGAAATCTTTCTAATCAATGAATCAGCTGCAACTACTGATGATGCAGATACTTGAATATCAATTTCTCCAATTTGATTCATCTTCAATGGGAAAGATATTGAATATTGATCTTCTGCACGAATTTTAATTCGACGAATTCTACCAGCAACTGCTTCATCATCAACTGGCATGATTAGTTCGAATCCATTTGAGTTTTCTTCCAATTTGACTACTACCTAAAATTCATTTTTATATTTTGAATTAGTTTTTACGATGATTAATTAAGTTCTTTTCTAAAACTAAAATTAGAAATAAATTTTGCTTGTTAAATGAAATTACTTCCAAATCCATCTTGAAATAGTTGAAGATAATTGCTTGAACAATAATGATCTCTCCTCTAGTTACTTTCAATGGAACATTTAAGTTGATAAAAAAGTTTCTAAAAACTGTAATCTGTAAAACCAGGAAAATAGTAAAGTTGATTCAACAAAATTTTCTTTTTGAAGATATTTAATTTAGAGTTCTAAAACTTGAATTTTATCTTTGATTCTAAAAATATTTTGTTTTAAAACACCAAAGTTAAATTTTTTCAAAATGTTTCGAATGTATGCTTGAATAAGTTTGATTTTTTGAATGTTACAAACAAACTCAGTTTCGAATTACTTGTGATGTGTCTGCTATACCCAAACCATAATTTTTGGACACCGAAAATGTACTTAGAACCCAAGAAGTAATAGTATCAGGTGCAGTGGTATTAAAACTTGCTATACCTTCATCACTATTAAAAAAACATTTCAGTTTTCATAACAAAATCGAAAAAATACCAACTCTGAAATTTGTTCTTCCCATAACCAAGTTTCAGGAAAATAAGTTCTTGGTTTGCTTTCTACTGTTCCAGTTTTAAGATCTCGCAGGCTAGCTGGCTCTGCAATAATGGATGTTCCTCCATACGGTCCTATAGGGGAAAACTCAACCCCTAAAAAAGTGACTTTTTACACATTGAATAAATTAAATGAATTGTTACTTCTTGAATAGAGATTGGCATCTGTTAAAACTTCAATATTACTGAAATAAAAAATCTCCTCAGCGTCCAATCCGTCATTAGACATCGGCCACCAAAACCATCTGTAAGAATTCATCCAACTGAACTGTTCTGTATAACGCCTGATATCATCTTTCACCTGAAAACAAGAATCTTTATTTAATCTTTATTATTAATTGAAAAAAATCATAAAAAATAAGAAATTAATAAATAGATAAATGAAACTTTTTGAATGTTTCAAATAAATTGAAGAAATTTCAACAAATCATTTACTTCGGTCATTGATATTTCATTCGCTGATTTCAAAAGTAAAACGCTTTTATCGATGGCTTTCAATCCAACATAACTCCCAGCTTCAGAAGTTTGGACTGAAAGTTTTACATTACTCCCTGCATCTGTGTTGTTGGTAGAGCTTTCAACATTAACCTTAATGAAAAGTAAAAAATATTAGTTTTTATCAAAATTTTAGATAAAATCTATTTTCATTGCAGAAAAGTATGTTTCCAAAACACAATGCATGCTTTGGGCGATATAACTGACTTCATAAGCTATAAATAAAATTTATTTTAAGATATTAATTGCTGCAAAAATTAGAGGTTACTGCAGATTTTTGACAAACTTCTAACCCCAGGCATTCATAATTCAAAAATATTGATTTTAACCAAAAATCTAAAAAAGTTTATTCGTCTCACTAAATCCATCATATTTTTCTAATACAATTATAATTCAGATAATGCAAGTTGTGATTATTTAAAAAGTGAATTGTTTTATGTTAGTTGAACAACTTACTTTATTTTCTAATGAAACACCAACAGTAATTGTGATGTAATCTGCTACAATCTCACCGTCTTGTCTCACATAAGATACTAAAATAGTAGCTGATGGTGACATTTGACGAGTGATCAAAAGTTCAAAGTTCACTGATTTTGAGTTGCTGTCATATGTGATTTGTTGATCAGACAGAATATTCTTTCTTGATTTGATCTAAAATTAAAACCATTATTAGTTTTTTTTAAGTTATAAGATATTTTTAACGAATTAATAATAATAGAAATTTATTCAAGCTAATGATTACACATAGATGTACTAAATGTGTTCTATTATTTAAATGCGTAAAATTTCAGACATTGTCATGTCGGAGTCACTCGCGTTGTTCAAGAAGTAGTTGAACCGTTATAATATTGCCAACATTCTCATTTATAAACTGTGAATTTTTCTCTTTTTCATATTATTAGCATTTCATGTAATTGTTCAATGTTATATGGCCTTGGGTGATATCGAAATACCATGTGTTACATCTTTTACTTTCTATATTGTTGACTTAATAGATGTTAGTTGTGAGAATGTGTGTTAGCGGGAGGTGCTCTCTTCAGGTACCCTCCTTCACATTTATTGTAATAAATAAATAGTATTTCAAACAACTAAATCTTGAAAATATGATAAAATTGAGAGTTATATATTTAACTTCAATATTTTTTCAAATTAAACTTACAGTAAACAAAAGTTTTCTGATAACAGTGTTTGATCTAACAGTAAATCTCGCTTTTGTTTCAGGTTCAAATGTCGTTTCATTAGTTATGATTTGAATATAAGTATTTGATGGCGATTCTGCTGGTCGCGCACTCCAATACAGTTTTGGAACTGATTTTGATCCATTTATAGAAGCCTAAATGATATAAGTTAATATTAAAGTTCGATCAGTTGATATTTTTGATAGTTTAGTAAGAAGTATTTATTTTAAGTTTACTTTCAGTTATGGTTGTAAATTGGGTCTTACTGTAAACTGAACACGATAAAACTTCACGTCTGGAACCTCATAATTTATTATTACTGTTCCATCAGGTAGAATGTCAAAGATCTCTTCAGTAATTATATCTTGAGGCTCAGTGGTTGTTAAAGGAGGTTTTATTAAAGATGGATATGGACCATAAAAAGGCTCTCTTGAAAAATCAAAAAATTAAAAATCAAATTTTCATCTTTGAAATTACTTTAAAAATTTCATGAAACTTTCAGCAATTACCTTTTAGTTTCTGCTTCGAATAAAACTTTATTTCCTTCTCTAAATGATTCTTGAATCAACTTTTCATCCATCTCAGAAACTTTTAACTAAAACAATAAATAAGTTATCAAACTCAAACCACAAAGCAACAGTTACTTACATAAGCTGTATACATTAAACCAGGTTTACAAACTTTAGGACTATACAAGCTTGCAATTTTAATACTTTGTTCTTCTAAGTTAATAGTTTCTTCAGCATCGAATTTGATATCAGTAAACGCTTCCAGAACCATTCCATAGACTTTCACTAAAAGGTTTCTGTTCTCTTTCCATCCCATATCCTCTAGATCTTTGGTACTTACAAACATTTCTGCCTCTCCAGTGAAATTCTGATTAAATATTTTGAAATAATTTTAAAGTAATTCATTCTTAGTTATCAACTTTAAATAATTTCTATTACGATTTACTGTTAATTGAATAATTTAAAGTAATTTATTAAGTTAATTCTTAGTTATAAACGAAAACTTTTAGAAATTTTTATCACGTTTTGATCTAATTAAATTTTTATATCTATTTTAATCATAGTTAAAAGAAGTCAAAAAAAGACTTTAAATAATTGTTCTCAATAGATTTCGTCAATTCTGTTCGAATTCTTAGTTAAACCTTCTCTCTATACCCCACAATAAACAAGAAGGATAATAGTATTATGGAATCGATTTAAAAGTGGAACCACTTATCTTTGCAGCACCTTTTTAATAACATATTAAAGGTATACCAGGCTTGAAAAATGTTGAATGATGAATTAAACATAATATTATGTAACACCAAAATATTCGGTTAGAGAATTGTTTCGTATACCATAAAACAAGAAAAGATAGAACCTGATACACTATCGAAAAATTTATAAAGTGACAGCTTTAAAAAATATTATAGTAATATTTATAATTAATATAATTAATATAAACAAAAGATTATCAAATAATTGTTATCAGAGGATTTCTTCAATTTTGTCTTTACAGTTTTCAATATTTTAATTTCCTTAAATTTGAAAGTCAAAATAGCTTCTTATTTATAAATAATTTTTCATCGAATTCTTAATATTTTAAGACTTTACCAAAAACTTCATATCAACTGTCTTTATAGAAGATTTAACAGGAAATCCTTCATCATCTAACATCATGGCTTCCTCATACATCCAACGGTTTATAATCTTGACAAGCAAGAATGCTTGTCCAAGCACTGGCTTTCCGTATGTATATCTACAAAAGTATAAATCTCTAAATGAAATTTTGTAGGTAGCAAACTTAAGTTACTTTGCTTGAATTTTCACTGTAAACCCATCAAGTGTTCTGTAGTGATAAGATGGTACTTCTACTTTCACCTCAAACTTTGGAAGCTTATAAACCTTAATATCGACAAAAGCTTCTTTTGAAAATTCCTTTTTTTCAAATTAGAAAAAATTGTGAGTTAAAAAACTTTCAAATATTCTTCTTATCTCACGTTTATATCATCGGTAACTAAAATCCTCCAACCACCAACTGGTGAGTCTTCATGAATCTGTAGTTCATCACTAACTACACCAAGAGTTGGAACTTGATTCTTCTTCAAAAGAACAATATTTGATTTCGGATCAATTATCTCATAACTCAGATTATGGCTCAAGGGCTTCAAATTGAAATCCAGATTGACAGCTCTGAATTTAACTGTAGAAATGAAGAAATAAAATTTTTCAAATATAAATGTTGTTGTAACTTACTTGTCTGACCCGGTTGGTAAATTGCTTTATCAGTTTGAATAAATAAGGATTGTGTTTTAAAAGCAACGATAAAGTCTGATGTTTTATTTGAAAAGACAAATTCGCCTGTATCTGCGTTTAAGCCAGTTACTTCCAACTTTAAACTATTATCTCTGTTATCAAAATCCATTGGTATCTAAACGAGATTTTGTAAGTAATGTTCATTCTGATGACAACAACCACTTACATTCACAGTTGATATCATTTTAGAAGCACCTGTTAAAATTAAAATAAGTTTAAACAAGAACTAACATTTGATAGAAATTACCTGGTTGCACAAATGCCACATCAATTGAAATGTTAAGTGTTTTACTAAATAGAATTCCTGTTATCTCAAGTGTTTCTGTTGTGTTCAAGTTGTTGACTACATAGTTAATAGGCTGTCCAGGTCGAATATCTTTAGGTACATATACAGAGTACTGACTGAAAGTTGATTAGATGTTGGTTTGTTGTATAAACTACAAAATATTTTAACTCAAAGTTATACGACTTACTTTCTAGCAAAAGCATGTTCTGTATGTAGTAATGTTAAAACTAAAAAAGCAAGTAAACTGAAAATATGATTCATTTTCAAGTTTGAATACTTTTGCTACAAAAACCTGGAAATAAATTTTTAAATTAGTTTTGTTTGTAAGAATTTTTAGTAATTAAAAAGTTTTTGATTTAAACGAAATAAAATTTAGTTATTTTAAAACGAATTAGAATAATTTCGAATTAGAAATACTTTCTCAAAAATCTAATATAATTTCAAGAAATTACGCAAATTCAGATATTTTTCAAGCTTCGAGTAAATAGTAAAATAATCTAATTAAAAAAGTTTCAAAAGTTTTATGAATTAAACTTAATTTTCTTTAACTTTCTATTCAGCTTATTTCAATTCTTTAAACTTTCAACTGGATTATCTATTTAATGAAACGCTTTTTATAGACTGACTTGTTGACTATCAACAACAAATAGTTCTGCATTTTCAAAAAAAAACTTAAACAGTTCTTCTTCCTTTCCAGTTCTTATACAAAAACTGTTTTGATAATCTTAGCTAGAGGCAATCTAAAGGAGAAGCGACGTTGAAAAGTTTTAAGCAAATTTCTTCTCTACATTTAATTACAGAAACAACAACTTAAAAAAATGTTTTTGTTTTTTTGTTATATTATGTAGCAACTTTTAATTAAATTAAAAACTTTCAACTTTTTGTTTAGTAGATTATATAATTAAAAGTGAATCATATAAAATATCAAAGTTAATCTAATCACTGCAGTTCTTGAATGATTTAAATTTGATCATTTAGCATTTATTTATAAAGTAAAAAACGTCTTATTCGTTTGAGAAAATTTTTTTATAGAAATCCAACTATGAAACATAATTAATATTTCATTCATTTTCTGAGCTTTTAAATATTAAATTGAATGAAATACGAATCTAAGTTTATTTTTGAAGAAACTACTTTCTTTTAGGTTTTCGGTGTTTTTCTAAAAAATCAGCTGAAAATAAACTTAATTGTTCGACAAGTTTATATGATGACAAAGAAATTCTTATATAAACAAACTTCTAAATTTTATATGTGGTCAAAGTAAAATATTTTCAAATTTAATTCTCATCAAAATTATTGTCGATTTAATAAAACACAATCAATATGTTTTAAAAAGATATTATAATGAATTAAAAACTTTGAAAATACATAATTAGAGTTATTATTAACACAACTTTAAAAGTTGATGTTTATTTATAACTTTGATTTCTCTGTTGTCTGTTGAGAAAAGCTCAAAAAACAACTTTCTTAATTAAAACTTCCTTATTTCATTTGAAACTTAAATTGATAAACTTCTAAACTCAACTTTAGTCTACAATAAACTTCTAAAAACTGCGTTTATTTTTTGAAAGAAATTATTTTTTGCGATTACAAGTTTATTAAATGCCTAAAAATGACACGAACTCTACATATAGCTTCAAAGAAATGTTAACAATTTCTTAAATTAATATCTTTATAGAAACAAAATCAAAAAATATCTCTAATATAGAAAGAGTTGTAAAAAATATGGAAGTTAAGGATTCATTTTACTGAAACATGAATCACTATTTAGAAGTTGACTTAATGTTGCTGGTACAGAAAAACAGCTATTGTCTTTACTAAGTGAAAAAGAAAAGAGATGCTTTTGCATATAAGGTTTTAAAATTGGTTCAATATTGTTATTAGCAGTGATTAGTATCTCTTCGTAAAAGTTATAAGTTTGTAAAGCTTCATCGTCGTTAAAGTTTCGATTCCATAATCCGATAGAGGTCGCATTGCCTCTGAATAAATCTATTAAATAAGATATTTGTTACATAAATAGTTTTTATTGATATCACCAATTTATTTAAAGTCTACTAACCTTTCTCTATATTTTGGCCACCAACTCTGAACCTTGCTCTGAAACGATAAAGCTCTTGAACTGTATTTAAGGTTTCAACGAATTCCTTTCCAGACTTTTTCCCGTTTATATAAACTGAATGTCTATTAGGGTGCCAAGTTATCAGCAGATGAGTCCATTGGTGTAAAGGTAACCTTCAAAAAATAATAATTTTTCATAACTTAAATCTAATTTCCATCTAAAAAATGATTTGAATTTGAAATAATCGTTTAGACAATCATACAATTTGATATATTAATGCAATTTACTACATATAACATCACTACCGTTGAATACAATAAACCAAAAGGTTTGAAGTTGTATATCTTAAAATATGGATTTAAGCAAGTTTATTTCAAAAGATTTTCTACTAATTGGTATTTAAACTTAAATTATTTGAAAATTTAAAAAGTTGAGATTTGATTGGGATTCTGATGTTAAAATTGAGAAACTTACAAAGGTTGGCTGACATGAGTAGTGTATCGTGTATCCTCAAATATTACTTCAAATTTTAAGAAATCTCCATTTCTATAAGAAACATGAAAATTTAGCTGAAATATATAATTGTAGAAAAATAGAAACCTGTCATGACTTTTTATCAGTAAGAATTTAAAAAATGGTTGATATTGATGAAGCTTATTGAATTCATAACTCAATAAATCAGTCTGCAGAGGAAGATGTTCCATGTACATCAGTATAGATATAGTGAATCCATTCGAAAAAATAAAATTTTCAAAAGTAAAAGGACAGGAGAAAGCCCCTTGAAAACGAACACCTTTGAAAATAGAAGTTTGTAAATAATAACTTCAATTATTGAAGCTTCTACAACAAGAACACAATCTAGTCATCTGCAAGTAACTCAATTGATATCTAGTTTATTAATATTCTTTTATTTAATTTTATGAGATTTTGAGTTTTATAAAAAGTTTTGAAATTCAAAAAGGTGGTTACTTGGTATTTTGGGTTCAGAGAAGCCACCTTTGTTAAAAATACTGTTAGCAAAAACACCACAGTTTTGATAGAGTAACGTAATTGGATATCCTTCGTACATATCATAAAATTCCAAAATTCCTAGGTGCTTGACTGAAACAACAAATTCACGAAATTAAAAAGGTTGAAGTTAAAATCGGTTTTAAGAAATAGTTCAACTTCAAATCTCTCACTTGGGCATTCAGGTAATAAAGGCGTTTGACATAAAACCCTCTTGAAAGGTTTAGCAGAAAAACCACAAAAACTGCTGTCAATAATTTCATTTTTTATTGGATCAATACAATCGCGATAAAGTTCTTCAAAATCTTCATCACATGAAGATAAGCAAGGTTTTAGTAATTTCCATTCGCTTAAAATAGATTCTGGAATTTTCAAAATATTTAAAAACTATTTTCTTATTATTTGTAATTATCAGCTATTTTGTTGAAGTACAGACCTGGACACCCAGCACATTTCGACCCACAAAGTTCACATATTTCTACCTCTTCAAAACTAGGAACTGAATAACTCTTAATTAAAGATTTATCTAAAAATAAAATTTGAAGTTTTAACTTTTTCAGTCAGAAATTTAAATATTTCAAATTGAAAATAAACTAATTTGTTTCGCTAAAGCAATAAAGTAAAAATATATTAGGAAAAAAATGATTCATTATGAATGACAGTTACATCTCTGAGTCTACAGAAGCTACTAAAGTAACTGAACTTGTTTGAACTTTATATCTAAAGCTTACAAGAAAGTCAATAAGCATTAACCATTAAGTTAAAAAAGCATAAGAAGTTATAATATTAGAATAATAATAACGTTTAAATGAAAATGTTTACTTTGATATTCAAACTAACAAAAACGATTTTATGATTAAATTATCAGAAGAATTACAAATTTACAAAATCTCAAAAATATTATTTGATACAAAATGGGTTTTTACTCTTGATTAAATACGAAAGCGAATTTGAGAATCTTCAAATGAGAAAAGCACTTTGATATAAGAAGTAGTTGTACCTGGTGATTGATAAGAGTCTTGAACCTTGATAGTTAGTGGTTTGTTGTTAGCTACTTGTTGATACCTTTTCATTTGAGTCGTTGCACAGTTTTTACTTCTCCGAAACAACTGTTGAAGTATTTGAAGTAGAAAGTTATTCACATAGCATCATTTTTACCTCATAATGATAATTGACACTTCCTTGTTTAAGCTCTACAAGATTTGCTTCACGATTTCTTGTGATTTCTTCATCTAAATTCACTTTGAAACCACTTGGAAGGTTGATTTGGTAAAGAACCATTCCAATTGGCCGACGGTAATGTGTTTTTAAACTTAAAAAACATTAAAAAGTTTAAGAAATTTCAAAAACAACTTTATTGTCTTTCATCAATATTTTTCTGTTTACAAATTAAGGAATAAACTTTTGCAAATAACCTGCAACAAAGTGTCATATTTGCAAAATCAATACTTTGATCATTAAATTCAAGATTACAATCAAATGAAGAAATAGAAGATGGAGATTCAACTATATTGTAGCAAATGTACATAATTGCACTAGCAAGCCAAGTACCAGGTCGAACTGCTGAAGCTTCAATATTAACTTCACCATTAGTAGCAGGTAACTAAGCAAAATAAATATTTCACAAACTTCAAGTTGTTACACAAATTCAAAATATCTTACATCGATTCTGGTTGAACCCATTCGGCTGTTAGCAAGTATTGTAATGTTTTGAGACACATGATCTTTTGTAACTGTAACAACTAAATCTTGGTTTGAAGAACCTAAGTACAAAGTAGAAAATATGTTTAGACAAGTTGATAATAAAGTAAATCAATCTACTAATATATAGTAGTTTGTATCTAACAATATAAAATCTTTATGGAATATAGTAAAGTGATATTTGAAGAATTGTTAACAACAAGTATTTTACAAGCTTACCAAAAACAAACATCTTTACACTTTCAGATCCAAGAACAAATTCAGAAGGTAGTTGTACATTGAGCTGTTTAACAGAGTCTTCATTTGTTCTTCTATCACGTCTGAATAAGACAGATTGAGACGAACATTGTTGAAGACCTTCAGGCTTTTACAAAAGATTTGTTGCAAAAAAAACATAAAAATATTGACATCAGATACCTTCACAGAAATCTTTCTAATCAATGAATCAGCTGCAACTACTGATGATGCAGATACTTGAATATCAATTTCTCCAATTTGATTCATCTTCAACGGGAAAGATATTGAATATTGATCTTCTGCACGAATTTTAATTCGACGAATTCTACCAGCAACTGCTTCATCATCAACTGGCATGATTAGTTCGAATCCATTTTCATTGTGTAGTCTCACATCAACCTAAATATAAAACTTTTGTTTCATACGAAATGTTATTTGATATAAAATCGAACTAACCATCAAGTCCATTTTGAAGTAGTTGAAGATGATTGCTTGAATTATTACAATCTCTCCTCGTATCACTTTCAATGGAACATTTAAATTGATAAAAAAGTTTCTTGAAACTGTAATCTGCAAAACGTAATTTCATTTTTAATCATTGAGTTTTTTTTTTAGTTTTTTTTTAAGTTTGTCAGTTAGTTAGTTTTTAGAGATTTGAATTTAAAACTGAAGATTTATGATTTTTTTGAAAACAGAAATATTACAGAATTTTCACTAAGTTTTCAAGAATTATTCTAAATAATTAAAACTTTTTAATGAAAATCTTAAAATATTTATAGTATTTTTATTACAATATTGAGTAAGTATTTTGAAGCAACTTTTTTCTTGAAAATTGTTTTAACTTTTATTGATTAGATTTATTTTCTGCTTTTCCTGTTGTGATTTTTTTATTAAACTTTATAAAAAAGTTTTGTTACTTATCACTTAATTTTTCTTAAAAAAAACTATTTTTTATATTTTATTTACAATTATTTTTATAATTTTTCTTTAAAACAATCTAATAATTAACTTTTTAAGCTTTTAAAACTTTGAAACTTTCAGTTTAGTAAAGAGTAGATATTATTTCAATGAAATATTCTGAAGTATTTTTGTGGATACATTTATCTTTAGAATAACTCAAATAGTTTTACTTTTATATCAACCAATCAATTTTCTAACATTCATTTTTCAATCTTTTAAATCTTTTTAAAAATTTCTATTTCTTCAAATTGATTATTTCAATTCAATCACCTGTGATGAAGTAGCAACACCTAAACCATAGTTTTCAGATACTGAGAAAGCATTCAACACCCATGATGTAATTGTATCTGGTACAGTAACATTGAATACTGCTAGACCTTCATTGCTAAAAACAATTTTATTCAAATTTTGTTATTAATCTAAAAAACTCACTTTGAAATGGTTTCTTTCCAAAGCCAAGTTGCAGGAAAAACCATTCTTGGTTTTTTTAATTCAACGTACAAAGAATTACTTATAAAAATTTGAGGACGAGGCTTCTTAAGATGACGAGGAAAATATGAAAATGGGAGATAAGGTACTCCATAATATTCGTTTAAATAACTATGTGTAAATTTTTCTGTTACAAAATTAAAAATTGAGTTCAAAAAGCTCTTTTTATATGCTTATATTTTTATTTCTTATGTTCTATTATATAATCCTAAATTTTATAAATTTTCTAAATATATAATTAGCTAAAAAAGAGATTTACTTTTTGATAAAAAAAATAAAATTAATAAAAGTAAAAATTGTTTATTTCCAAAAACCTTTGAACTAAAAATTAAAAAGAGATGCTCTCTTCAGACACCTTCCTTCGCATTTATTTTAATAAATAAAAACTAAAAACTGATATAATTTTTTTTGAAGTTGTTAAAAAACTAAATTTTATCAGAAATTTAAATTACTTTCATGGATATAAGCATCTGTTAAAACATTCATTGAGCTTGATTGAAAGATGCTTGTAGCAGTCGACCCTTCGTTAGTTCTCGGCCACCAATCATGAATATGACGTTTACTACCACCAGAATATTTTAACATTTGTCTTGTTATCTGTAATTAAATTCAAATTCAAACTAACGTATAAAACTTTTGGTAAAATTCTCAATATATTTGTAGTTTTAATTGTTTTTTCACCATAATACATTAAATATTTTCGAAAATATTTTCTTCTTTCCTTTACCTCATTTATTGAAACCTCATTAGCATCTTTCATCAACAAAACACTTTTATCAATAGCTTGTAATCCTACAAGACTTCCTCTTTCAGATGTTTGAACTGAAATTTGAATATTGCTTCCAGCATCAACTGAATCAGCTGATGTTTGCAGCAGAACCTATGATACAGTTTGATTAGCAGTTGATATACTTTGATCTACAGAAAACTTGTTTTTATAAAAAGTACTGCTTCTTTAGCTTCATCAATGTCAGTGACAAATTGCTATTCAAATATTAACTTCGTCTAACTATTCTATAAATGTTATATAAATGTAAAGGTTGTTGCTTATTAGTTTAATAATTCAGATAATACAAGTTGTAATTAGTTAAAGGATGAATTGTTTTATGTTAGTTGAACAACTTACTTTATTTTCTAATGAAACACCAACAGTAATTGTGATGTAATCTGCTACAATCTCACCGTCTTGTCTCACATAAGATACTAAAATAGTAGCTGATGGTGACATTTGACGAGTGATCAAAAGTTCAAAGTTCACTGATTTTGAGTTGCTGTCATATGTGACTTGTTGATTGGATAGAATATTTCCTTTTGATTTAATCTGACAACAAAAGATAATTTACAAAATATTTTTTTTTAATAATAAGTGACTTACTAAAATTTGTAGTTTTTCAATAACTTTGTTTGATATAACTGTAAAGTTTGCTATTTTTCCTTCGAATATTATTTCCGGTGAGATAATTTGAATAAATGAATAAGATCTTGATTCAGCTGTTGAAACCGACCAATTCAACTCTCCCACATCAGTTCCTTCTATATAAGCCTAAAGTATAAAACATTTCGATAAATATTTCCTTTCAAATAGTGAAGTTTACTTGAAAATCAATTTCGTAAAACTTATATTCAGGTAAGTTCAAGTTCACAGCAACTCTGCCGTCAGGTGAGATCTCATAATTCCTGATTGTCGGTTCTTCGTTTGTTACTTGCGTCGGCTTTCTAACACCCGGCATCCATCCATCAGCACCATACGTAAGACCCCCATCGTCAATGATGTTGTAAAGAGGCGTTGAAGGTCCGTTTTCATGAGGACCTTTCGGAGGTGGTTGCGTAGTGAATTGTGCAGATGGAGGACCCACTACACGTGGTTTTTTGCTGATTGGTTCGATTGGTTCGATTGGTTTGATTGGATTCGGAAATTTTCTATTTAAAAATATTTAAATTTTTTGTTTTCTAATTTCAAGTGTCACTCACTTAATTGTTGCTTTGATTGACAGCTGATTTCTTTGTCGAAATGAATCTTGAATCAATTTGCCGTCAATTTCTGAGATTTTAAACTAAAAAAATTGAAGGTTGAAGCAACTTTGAAACATTTATCGAATTACTTACATAAGCAAAATACTGAAGACCAGGTTTTGCAATCTTAGATGAAAATAATTTCTTGATTTTGATTGGTTGATCTTCTATATCAATTCTTCTTGTTGTATTTAGTTCAACAGTTGTATTCAGTTCAGTAACAGAAGCAAAGACAACAATACATTTTGTAACACTTTCAATATTAAAAGAACCAAGTTTTGCTGAATCTACAAACAGCTGAGCTTCTCCAGTGAAATTCTAATAAAAAAAAATTAGTTAAAGAAATTTTATTCAAATTACAAGTTAAGATTCTAGTTGTTAAAAATGAAATAATCGATGAAATGTTTTGAAGTTGATTCACCGCAAATTCTTTTTTTACTGATGTTATTAAATCCTCTTTATAATATTTATCGTAATAATTCATTCTCCAATCATCTCTTGATTCTAAAAGAGCAACTTCAATCAAAGCTTTTCCAGAAACTTTCTTTTCTCTTTCTTCATAGCTTTATAAAAAAAGATTTTTTTTTAAATTCTTTTTATTATTGGATTCGAACCAGCGACCTATGGATTTCAACAAACGCTACAATCCACCGCTCTACCAACTGAGCTATCGAAGGCTGGGTTCGAAATCGTTTTTTATATATTTATTATTAACTTTAAAACTTTCGTAGAATTTAAAAATATTTTGAATTAACTTTTTATCACCAATTATAATAATTTTTAAGCGATTTTGTTTAATTTTGTTATCAATAAAAACAAGAAGTTTTTCTTTTTAATTACAAAATGAAACTAAATTTAAATCTACCTAAGATCAGTTTAGATTAAAAAATCACTTTATAAGAATCTTTACATTTGAGTTAATTAATATAAATGATTACAAGATGACATGCTAACTTACTTTGCTTGCAACTTAACAGTTAAACCATCAGATGATAAATAGTAGTAATTAGGAGCTTTTATCATCACCTCAAATCTTGGTAGTTTGTCAGTTTTCACTTGAAATTTCACTTTATAACGATACTTCTGTAAATTCAATCATTTTTATTCATATTCTAGTTAGACATCAAAACTTACAGTTATATGATCGGTTGCTTTAATCGTCCAATCACCAGCTGGTGTATCTTCATGAATTTGTAGTTCATCACCAACTACACCAAGAGTTGGAACTTGATTCTCCTTCAACAGAATCACGTTTGATTTGGAGTCAGTAATCTCATAATTCAGTTTATGAGTCAAAGGTTTCAAATTGACATCAAGATTTATTATTCTGAATTTCACTGAATATAAAACATCAAATTTCAACAAATTCACTTTTTTAAATAATTAGTAAATATTTGTCACCTATTTGTCCAGGTTTGTACGCAGATTTATCAGTTTGAATAATCATTGATTGGTATTTTTTCACACGAAAATTGGACGTCTCATCAGTAAAAAGGATTTCTCCAAAACGACTTCTACCAGTAATCTTCAACTTCAAACCACTTTTTCTGGTAGTAGTTAATGGAAGCTGAAAATATTAAAAGTTTAAACTACAAACAACTTCAATTAACTCACTTTTTCTGTCGACAACATTTTGTTTTCACCTGAAGTAAATAATTTCATTAAAACTTTTCTTTTTGAATTTTCAACTTTTAGTATTTGATTAGATTTTTCAAGTATTTCGTTAAAGTTAATTTTTACCTCCTTGAAAGACTATTGAGTTGGTGGACAGTGTCCCGTGTTTGTAAGTTAATATCCCGGTGACTAAAACGTCTTCAGTTGCTATCAAATTGTGGACCACATAATTGATTGGTTGCCCTGGGTGTACAAACTTTGGGACATATATCAGATATTGACTGAAAAAGAAAATTATTTTTATAAAAAATTGGTTCAATTTCAAATTTAAAAATTGGAATAAATTTGTGACTTACTTTTTTGCAGAAGTAATCTTGAACTGAAAGATACAAAATGCTGCAAATACAAGCAGCTTAAATGGAAGACACATCTTTACTATTTGAAAATAATCTAAAAAATATGATAAAAATTTGAGAATTATTTAATGATCAATAAAATAAATGTTTTAAAAGCTATTTATTTTTTATATAAATATAATTGATGATCCTAAATAAAATAAATAAAGTTCACGGTCTAACTAAGTTAACATAAAAATTTTTAGGATAATGCGAAAAAGGTTTTCGAAAAATAAAACATCAAATATCGAGAAACGCGAGCGTTTGAACTCCTAAGACGTTTTCTTTAAGATTTAAAAGCTGTTCCAACAAACTTATAAACTTTTTGTTAAATGCTTCAATTTATAACCAATAAAAGATTTTGAGAAAAAAAGAATTTTTCAATTAGTCTCTATTTTCAATTTTATTTAGAAGCCAAAAATGAATTTTGGAAATATTTAATAATTTTATTAATTATTTAATTCAATTAATTCAAATCAACTATTTTTTTAAACCCAAAAAAAAACAATTATTTCCAATTATAAAATAAAATAGTTTTTATCTGCTGCTAAATATATAAATTTAATTTTTTCTGTGGTTTTGATTTAATAATTAGTGAAAAAAGTTTAACAATATTATTATGTATTGTCAATGCGTTTATTATAAATTATTATAAAAGTAAATTTATATCATTTTTTTGTATAAATTAATAGAACTCTGATAATTAGTACTTTTATTTAAACTTTGTTCAAAATTTGGACAAATAATTTAAATTTTTTGTTAGATTTTCTTTAAAATAAATCTGAATCTTAATATTTCTCAAAAACAAATAGAAAATTAAAATCAAATCAGACAAGAAACCAACTAATTTGTAATTTGTTTGTTTTAAGACTTTCTCTGAAATTAGAATTCCTTATGAAATTTCTTCAAGCGAAACAAATAAATACTTGTTTGTTTGTAAACAGATCAATTTAATATTCGTCAATATATATTAGCTAAATACTTGTTTTGAAAAGAATTAATTTTATCTATTTAATTTGGTTTTTCATCAATTAATTAAGTAATTTTAAAGGTATTAATGAACTAAAAAAGTAAATATTAGGGACTTTTAGAAAGTTTATAAAATAAACAAATTGAAATTGTTTTTTTCGGAAGTTTATATAATTATTTAACGAATTTAATGAGTTGTTGTTTTGTTAAAGTTTTTGTATTTTTTATAAATGGATTTATTGATTAAGAAATTATAAAAGTTGCGTAATATATTCCTTTTATTTATTATTGTTTTGTAAACTGATCTCTATTTTCATCAAGCAACAATTACTTCATTTATTTAATCTCTATAAACACCACAAATCACTTTAAACTTTCTAATTGCTTTTTGAAGAGTAAATCTAAAAGAATAATTATTTAAAAATTTCAATAAAAACATTTTATTATCTTTTACAATCAAAAGTTATTCGCTGATTTTTTTGTGAACTAAAATTTCTAGCAACTTTACTTGTAGACAACTTAAGAAAAGAAATTCTCTTATTTTGTGAAAGAGAAAATGTTGGGGACTTTTTCACCTACAGGATATTTCAAGTTTATCATCAGTTCTATTTTCATGAAACGAAAAATACTCGACAAAAATTTCACTTTTTTTTCAACTTTGAAAAATTTCACAAAAAATCAACTTAATAATTTGCAACAATTTTGAATGTTTTGTAAAAAACGTTAAAAGAAAATTTATTCATTTGTTTAAAGCAAACTCAAAATATAAATAAATTCAAAAGAATGAGATTTAGTAATGTTCTAATTCCTGTTTTTTACTTATTTATCTAAATGACTTTAATTTCAATGAACTATGCTTTTACCAAACTTTCTATTTTCAGATGTTTAATAATTCTAAAATAAGGAAGTTTGTGGTTTTAGTTGGTAAGTAATTAGATATTCAGACTATTATGTTGTGGTATCAACTTTATTCTTAATTACATCGATATTAAAAGTCATTCAACTCAATTGACAATATGTCACTTATGACGACAGTTATGTAATCTAGTTTACCAGCTTCGTTTTAAGAAATATGTTGGCAAACCGGGAACTTTGCTTCTACAAAAATGTTGACATCTTCTAATTTAATTCTGTTATCATCTCTATTTTGTATGAAATTGCAATCTATTGTTTTTAATAGTTTCAAGTTATAACGGAAGCTTATTTTTTGGAAAATCCTTTTTTTGTAATATTATTAATTTGAATTTTTCTTTTTCTATAAACTTCTAGATAATTCAAGAATAATATTTTAATATTTTAATGAATATTTTTCACAATAATTTCTTAAGTTTTTAATAAAATTATATTAAATTCTGTAAAATTTTCCTTCAGTTTTTTAATAGTTTATTTATATGAATAATTTTGACACCAAAGTTTAAATTATCGAATAATTTTTATAGAATAAAGAATGATTTCAGATATTTTTTATCAAACTTATTAACTTTATTCTTAATTATAATAATTTTAAATAATTACTTCTTAATATTTGTTAGTTGCAATTACTACATATTCAAAGCTTTTAGTTTAGCAATATCGGTTAGTCAAAACACTTTCTTAATAATTTTAAGATGAAATTAATCAAAGTTTTGTTCTATAAGAAGTAATTATTACAGATTGTTTTAAAGATGATTAAAAGAAATTTCAAGACTTTGTTATTCAAGCAAAACAATTAACATCAATAAGAGACTTTATTGAAATGGAATAATGTTTTATGTATTTCAATTTATGTTCAACAATTTAAATTTTCAACGTTTTTAAAAACTTTATTTTATAACTAAAATATCAAAACAATTAGTAATTAGAGAATCGTGAGCCGAAGCACAAATAAGTTATCAAAATGAATTTTTCTGAATTCTTATTTTATTGGTTCAATTTATAGGTAAAAAGTTTTTGAGGTTATCTTGATTGAAAATAAAACCAAAAGTCAAAGCTTTTATTACCTTTGTACAAAGATGTTGTTTTGATGCAAATCTAAAATCTATTTTGTCATTTATGATAGACTTGTAATGAGCTGATTATTGAAATACAATTTTGTTTTTAGAGGTAACTAGAACACAATACTTTGAATTTTTAAATAAAAACTTGTTAAAAATCAGTTGTATCTAAAGTTTGAACAGAAATCTTTCATTAAAAGAATTTTTTATTAACAAGTTAAATTTGTTGATGACAAATAGATTCTTTTTCGGAACTTTTGATTTAATTTAATCATTTTCAAGTTATCTTGAAAAGGTAACGAGTTACTTACTGACAGAAATTTCTCTCTAGCGCTACTTAACGGATGTAAAATTTACAAATTTTGCAAAAAGTATTTTAAACTTTTAATGAATCATAATATTTATTTGGTCAACAATATTTAAAACAAATATATGAATCGATTTAATTTTACATTTTATTAATTTACTCAGAACTTAAAGAAATTAAAAAAAGTGAAATAAATAAAGTTTTTAAAATATTCAATTTTATTATCAACTAAAATCTTTTCCAACCAAAGAGATTTAAACAGATTTTCAAACAAGTTAAAGCAAGCTAGTATCAAACTTTAAAGCAAAATAGTTTCTAGTTTGATCAAGTAAACATGTAAGAAGCACAAAAGCTTAAAAGATTTAAATGAAAAAAGTATCAAGTTGAAAATAGATGTTAGTTGATGTGACACCAACCTTAAAACCAACTGTTGTCCATAAAAACTAATTTTTCCAATTTATATTTTTATGATTTCTGCATCTATAAAAGTAAAAATAAATTTTGATATTAAAAAGTAATAAAAAAGAGTTAAACTAAAATCATCAAGATGCTGTTTTAAATTTCAAAGATTAAAGCAAAACTCCTAAAAAGTTTCTATTTAGAAAAAAACAAAAATTTGTTGAATTAAATTTGATTTTATGAAATAATTTTATCAATTTTGTATAAATGGTGAACTCAAATTGAAATTATCAAAATAACAATTTAATAAAAAGATGACTGATTATAATAAAGAATCTTTTTTAAATCTCAAAAATACACTGAAGCAACAATTTTGTAAATAAATTTGTTAAAATTTAGACTTTAGTTTTATTGAAATTGTTAGATGGTTAAACTATTTGAAGGTTTCTGAATGAGTCGATAGTAGGAAGATATCAGAAAATTATGACAATTTGCTATAAACAGTATTTGGGTTAGAAGAGAATTTTTCAAAAACTTTTTTAAGTTTATCTGATTCACAAAAAAGTCTTTCATGAAAAGTAGAAGATACTTCAAATAAGAAAAAAATAATTAAAATCTTAAAATAAATCGAAGTTCTGTAAATATAAATTGGAACTTTTTAAATAAAAAGTAAATTTTAATCATTTTAATTCTCTGATAATTGTTATTAGGATCTCTTTTTAGAAACATATTAATAATTTATTTTATTTAACTTCATACTATTTATAAACTCAAAAGTATTTTTAATAAATGAGTTGAAATTTTTAAATAATCACCAAAAAATACTTCAATAAGAATTTAAATCAATTTAGTTAATTAAATTTTCACTTAAAATGTTAAAATAAAAAAGCTTATTTTATGAATATTTAATAATTAAAATTCTTATTAAATTAACATTTTATAATTAATTAATTATTGAATAAAAGTTTAGATAAAATAAACAGTATTAAAATGTATAAAATGTTTATTTCTATGATTTAATATGATGACATATTAATCAATAATAAGCTAATAAGTTTAAATATCATAAAATTAATTAATTTAAACATGATTTAAACTAAATAAAAACCCAAATATTAAAATCAACAAATTATTAGTTTACTTTTTATCTAATAGTTGGAACCAACATTTTTATAATTCGAAATTATATAAAATAAAATTACTAAAAATAAATTATATAAAATAATACATTATTTATCCTGAATCATTGAATTTGTATCCAAGTTACAAATAAGAGGTAGCATAAGAATTAAAATTAATAATTTAAGAATAAATCTTTATAATTAAATTACTTATTTTCTAAAAATCTAAATAAATATATATTTCATTTTTTTCTTATAATAATAATAAACATAATTAATAAACTACTGTAATCACACTAATTAGTTATTTAAGAAATAGTGAAAAAACAATCATACAATCTACTAATCATACATATCTTGTTTAAGAAAATCAATAAGCTAAAATAACCAAACTTCAAATTTCATTTACTAATTCTACTAATATATAATACCAATTACTTTCTTTAAGCTAAGATTCAACAAATATTTCAAAGAATATTTCTTAATTTCAAGAAAACACAAATTTCTTTTCGATTATGTGAATTTATTAAATGAAATTATTCTAAAACATTCAAGTAATTACCTAAAAAGTATAAAAATTGAAACTTGATAAAAATGATAAAATCATCAACATACCAATTAGTTTTATCTTCTTTTGTTCCTCATTTATTTTGTTCTTTTAAATATTTCCTTCTGTATTTCTTCTGTTTCGGAAGTTTAATTTTTTTCACGAATTCTTCAGTTTAATTTTTACCATTTTGTTTATTTTTATTTTTAATTCTTTTTCTTTACTTTTTAAATTTTGCTTCAGCTGATCATTCAATAAATCATTTTCAACAAATTTCATTTTTTTAAATTTTATCAAAAGTTACTGCAACAGTTTCATCGATGTTTTGATTTGAGTGGGGAAAGCACCTAAACCAAATTTATTAAAAATAAACTTTTCAAAGTAAAGAAAGTTTTTAAATATCTCAAATTTAAAACTTATAAACTTTTTCTAAATAGATTAATTAGTGAATTTTATTTTTAAACAGTTCATAATAATAAGAAACCTTCGATGCTTCGAACGAAACGTTCAAGAAGTGCTAAAAATATTTTCTTTCTTTTAGCTGTTTGCAAAGTAAAGAGCAATCTGCTGCGATATCTTCCTAGTTGCTAGTATTGATGTTAAGTGACTTCATATCGCGCTTGCAAGTATCTTTTCAGCTTTTAAGACAGCCGATACACCTTGGATGCCTTTTGAAAGCTCTCCAACAACAATAATAATATAAGTTTCAGCTCAAGGTAGAATCAATGACTGTTAGATAGGTTTCTTCTGATGGAAGCTACACTTTGTACCCATTTCTTCGCTAAACAAGAATAGACTAATAACTGGTAACTGTAGTTTTCATTATTTGCTGAAATATTTTCTCAAATACTCTTTGAGCACAAATACACTGAAGAAGTATTTTGGCTTCGGCTTCGTCTGAGAACGACCATATATGTATATGCCAAGACAGAAATTATGGAAATCCAGTTGCTGCCTAATAGCAGTTGTTGCAGCAGGAATTCACTTTCCACGACAACATGGTATGCAACGAAACAAGAATGATACGGCCGACAAAGAGGTGAACGATATTGAATGACGAATTGCCTACGAGGTTCTATCTCTTTAAATTATTTCAAATTATTAATATCAGCCTTGAATTAAGAGTTTTGCGTCTCTTTGTGAACCAGAATAACGAGGCCCTTCTACCCGGGTCTTATAGACTTTTCCTAAAAAAGCAAATCATTAATCTCAGCTTCTTTACTTTAAAAAAGAAGTTTTAATTTTTAAACTAAATATTGAAATGCTTACAAATACTTTAGTACTATATACTTTTATACTTTATATTACTTCTTTTTTTTGAAATGTTTACAGATATTATACTTTATATTATTTCTGACTATATTATTGTTTATTCTGTTAATAATAATCTTAATTGTTTTTTATGAATTTGTAAATTTTGACATAACAAATAAGCAACTACAAAATAAGAATAAGATTCTATAAACAAAATAAAAATAGTTTATCGAAAAAAAATCGTCTTAAAAACATTTTAGATAAACATTTTTTTATTTTTATATACTTTTAATTTAATAATAAAATATCGGAGTAATAATTTTAATAAATTAGTTTTAATTTAATATAACATTTAAGGTTTATTAAAATAATTTAAGACAATTAGTTCTAATAAAATAATTTTTCAGTATTTTAATTTAACATTTAATAAATTAGTTTCAATTACAGATTTACTTAAAAAATGTATTTTAACTTTTAATTGAATTTTTCAGCCTTATTAATAAAAGTAATGAAAACATCCAAGATGCTGATGATGAAAAGATCAAAGTTGGTGATGATGGAAAGATTAAAGATGCTGATGATGAAAAGATCAAAGTTGGTGATGATGGAAAGATTAAAGATGCTGATGATGAAAAGATTAAAGATGCTGATGATGAAAAGATCCAAGATGCTGATGATGGAAAGATTAAAGATACTGATGATGGAAAGATCCAAGATGTTGATGATGAAAACATCCAAGATGCTGATGATGAAAAGATCAAAGTTGGTGATGATGGAAAGATTAAAGATGCTGATGATGAAAAGATCAAAGTTGGTGATGATGGAAAGATTAAAGATGCTGATGATGAAAAGATTAAAGATGCTGATGATGAAAAGATCCAAGATGCTGATGATGGAAAGATCCAAGATACTGATGATGGAAAGATCCAAGATACTGATGATGGAAAGATCCAAGATACTGATGATGGAAAGATCCAAGATGTTGATGATGAAAAGATTAAAGATGTTGATGATAGAAAGATCCAAGATGTTGATGATGAAAAGATCCAAGATGCTGATGATGAAAAGATCCAAGATGTTGATGATGAAAAGATCCAAGATACTGATGATGGAAAGATCCAAGATACTGATGATGGAAAGATCCAAGATGTTGATGATGAAAAGATTGAAGATGCTGATGATGAAAAGATCCAAGATGCTGATGATGGAAAGATTAAAGATGCTGATGATGAAAAGATCCAAGATACTGATGATGGAAAGATCCAAGATACTGATGATGGAAAGATCCAAGATGTTGATGATGAAAAGATTAAAGATGCTGATGATGAAAAGATTGAAGATGTTGATGATGAAAAGATCAAAGTTGGTGATGATGGAAAGATTAAAGATGCTGATGATGAAAAGATCCAAGATACTGATGATGGAAAGATCCAAGATACTGATGATGGAAAGATCCAAGATGTTGATGATGAAAAGATTAAAGATGTTGATGATGAAAAGATCCAAGATGTTGATGATGAAAAGATCCAAGATGTTGATGATGAAAAGATCAAAGATGTTGATGATGAAAAGATCAAAGTTGCTGATGATGGAAAGATTAAAGATGTTGATGATGAAAAGATTGAAGATGTTGATGATGAAAAGATCAAAGTTGGTGATGATGGAAAGATTAAAGATGCTGATGATGAAAAGATCCAAGATACTGATGATGGAAAGATCCAAGATACTGATGATGGAAAGATCCAAGATGTTGATGATGAAAAGATTAAAGATGTTGATGATGAAAAGATTAAAGTTGGTGATGATGAAAAGATTAAAGATGCTGATGATGAAAAGATCCAAGATACTGATGATGGAAAGATCCAAGATGTTGATGATGAAAAGATTAAAGATGTTGATGATGAAAAGATCAAAGTTGGTGATGATGAAAAGATTAAAGATGCTGATGATGAAAAGATCAAAGTTGGTGATGATGAAAAGATCCAAGATGTTGATGATGAAAAGATTAAAGATGTTGATGATGGAAAGATCCAAGATGTTGATGATGAAAAGATCCAAGATGTTGATGATGAAAAGATTAAAGATGTTGATGATGAAAAGATCAAAGTTGGTGATGATGAAAAGATTAAAGATGCTGATGATGAAAAGATCAAAGTTGGTGATGATGAAAAGATCCAAGATGTTGATGATGAAAAGATTAAAGATGTTGATGATGAAAAGATCCAAGATGCTGATGATGAAAAGATCCAAGATGTTGATGATGAAAAGATTGAAGATGCTGATGATGAAAAGATTAAAGATGCTGATGATGGAAAGATCCAAGATACTGATGATGGAAAGATCCAAGATGTTGATGATGAAAAGATTAAAGATGTTGATGATGAAAAGATCCAAGATGTTGATGATGAAAAGATCAAAGTTGGTGATGATGAAAAGATCCAAGATGCGGATGATGAAAAGATTAAAGTTGCTGATGATGAAAAGATCCAAGATGCTGATGATGAAAAGATCCAAGATGTTGATGATGAAAAGATTAAAGATGTTGATGATGAAAAGATCCAAGATGCTGATGATGAAAAGATTAAAGATGCTGATGATGAAAAGATCAAAGTTGGTAATGATGGAAAGATTAAAGATGCTGATGATGAAAAGATCCAAGATACTGATGATGGAAAGATCCAAGATACTGATGATGGAAAGATCCAAGATACTGATGATGGAAAGATCCAAGATGTTGATGATGAAAAGATTAAAGATGTTGATGATGAAAAGATTAAAGATGCTGATGATGAAAAGATCAAAGTTGGTGATGATGGAAAGATTAAAGATGCTGATGATGGAAAGATTAAAGATGCTGATGATGGAAAGATCCAAGATACTGATGATGGAAAGATCCAAGATACTGATGATGGAAAGATCCAAGATGTTGATGATGGAAAGATTAAAGATGTTGATGATGAAAAGATCCAAGATGTTGATGATGAAAAGATTAAAGATGCTGATGATGAAAAGATTAAAGATGCTGATGATGAAAAGATCAAAGTTGGTGATGATGGAAAGATTAAAGATGCTGATGATGGAAAGATTAAAGATGCTGATGATGAAAAGATCCAAGATGTTGATGATGAAAAGATCCAAGATACTGATGATGGAAAGATCCAAGATACTGATGATGGAAAGATCCAAGATACTGATGATGGAAAGATCCAAGATGTTGATGATGAAAAGATCCAAGATACTGATGATGAAAAGATTAAAGATGTTGATGATGAAAAGATTAAAGATGCTGATGATGAAAAGATTAAAGATGTTGATGATGAAAAGATTAAAGATGCTGATGATGAAAAGATCAAAGTTGGTGATGATGAAAAGATTAAAGATGCTGATGATGAAAAGATTAAAGATGTTGATGATGAAAAGATTAAAGATACTGATGATGGAAAGATCCAAGATGTTGATGATGAAAAGATTAAAGATGCTGATGATGAAAAGATTAAAGATGCTGATGATGGAAAGATTAAAGATGCTGATGATGAAAAGATCCAAGATGCTGATGATGGAAAGATCCAAGATACTGATGATGGAAAGATCCAAGATGCTGATGATGGAAAGATCAAAGTTGGTGATGATGAAAAGATTAAAGATGCTGATGATGAAAAGATCCAAGATGCTGATGATGGAAAGATCCATGATGCTGATGATGAAAAGATCCAAGATGTTGATGATGAAAAGATCCAAGATGCTGATGATGAAAAGATCAAAGTTGGTGATGATGAAAAGATCAAAGACACTAGTGATGGAAACAAAGATGCTGATGAAGAAATCATAGATGTTGACTCTTTAAAGCAAGAAGATGATGGGCAAATAAATCTTGATAAATCTCAGATACAAGTAGAAGAATCTTGTTAAAGATGTAAAGAAGAAAAAGAAGAATTTTATAATATATTTTTTGGTGGAATAATATTTAAATAAGTTTTAGTGAATTTATGATATTTTCAGTTTAAAGTGAATTTTTATTCTTCTCTAAACTACTTTTTGTTGAAAATCTCTCTTTTATTACTTGAACTTCATTTCATGAAACTTGTTTACAGATAATTACGAAAAACTATCAAACAATTTAATCTAATTTCAGAATTGAGAAAATATATCTTTTTATATTTCAAAATATATTTCTTCATTATGCAATAAGAACTTTATTATGAAGTCAAAACGAAACGCACACGCTAAAATAGATATATAGTTAGCTTGTTGCTGGTTATAAGGGCATGAGAGTTGCCAGGTAACAACAGATGGTTGCTAATGGTTACAAAGCGATGATTGCTGCTGGTTACGAAGCGATGGTTGCTGCTGGTTACGAAGTGATGGTTGCTACTGGTTACGAAGCGATGGTTTCTACTGGTTACGAAGCGATGGTTGCTGCTGGTTACGAAGCGATGGTTGCTACTGGTTACGAAGCGATGGTTGCTGCTGGTTACGAAGCGATGGTTGCTACTGGTTACAGGCGATGGTTGCTACTGGTTACGAAGCGATGGTTGCTACTGGTTACGAAGCGATGGTTGCTACTGGTTACAAAGCGATGGTTGCTACTGGTTACGAAGTGATGGTTGCTGCTTTAGTTAAATTTTCAACAAGTTTCAAAAACTTTTTTTTCTTTTTTTTACAAACTTTTGCAACCAGCACATTCAGAACCACAAACTTTACAAGCTTCTGAAGATTCAAGTTTCGAAATTGAGTAACTCGTGGTAAAACGTCTTTCTGAAATTCAATTTTATTTCGTTTATATTTATCAAAAATATTATCTTCATAAAAACAAAACTGAGGAAATATTACTATTAAATAATACAGCAAATTTAAATTAATATAATATTGATATAATCAACAAAATTAAATCAGAAAAAATCAAATTTTAACATTCAGTATTCAAAACTGATCGTTTCTTTCAGCAATTTACAGAAACATCAACAAAATTTAAAACTAAGAAATGAGATTTTATCTAATTTAACTTTTAGATACAAAAGTAAATAAACTAAATTTACAAAATTTCAAAAATATTATTTGATTACAAAATGGGTTTTTACTCTTGATTAAATACGAAAGCGAATTTGAGAATCTTCAAATGAGAAAAGCACTTTGATATAAGAAGTAGTTGTACCTGGTTGGTAATAATCTTGAACAGTGATGGTTGGTGGCTTGCTTCCAGCTATTTGTTGATACCTTTTCATTTGAGTTGTTGAACAGATTTCATTTCCTTGGGAGAGCTAAGAATTATTAAAAATTTGTATCAAGCAGGTTTATTCTCAAAGATAATAAATTACGTTGTAAGTGATATCGATACCTTATTGTAATAATAATTGACACTTCCTTTTTTAAACTCTACAAGATTTGCTTCACGATTTCTTGTGATTTCTTCATCTAAATTCACTTTAAAACCACTTGGGAGGTTGATTTGGTAAAGAAGCATTCCAGTTGAATCATCAGCAGATTCTTTTAAACTTTACAGAGATGAATAATTACTAAATTATCGATATTTAGGTTAAAAAAAACCTGCAACAAAACTGCAGCCTTGCAAAATCATAACTTCTACAGATCACTTCAAGATCACAATTAAATGGAGAATCAGAAAATGGAGATTCAACTATATTGTAGCAAATGGACATTTGTACAACTGCAACTCCAAATCCTGAAGCTTCAATATTAACTTGACCATTAGTAGCAGGTAACTAAGCAAAATAAATATTTTACAAACTTCAAGTTGTTACACAAATTCAAAATATCTTACATCGATTCTGTTTAAAACCATTGCGTTGTGATTAGATATTCGAATGTTTTGAGACACATAATCCTTTGTAACTGTAACATGTAGATCTTGGTTTGAAGTACCAAATAAAGCAGCAACTTCTGATAACGCTTGAATTGCTATTACTGTATTCTATAAAGAATTTGTTTTGAAAACTTTTTCTACTTTTTTTGAAGTTGATTTTAAATAATTGATAATTTTAATATCAGAAGTTTTATCAGCTAAAAATCAGTTTAAGTTCAACTGAAGCATCTTACAATTGTTGTCACGATTTTTGTCATATTATTAGATGATAATAAAACTTGTAACTTTTTAGAAAAAGTCTTACTTGAGTATTAGAATAACCTCCGAGTTCGTTACGTTTTGATGTAAGCCATTTAAGAATTGGAACTGCTGAAATGATAGATTTTCTTCTAACATACGTCAGTAAAGCGTAAGCTGTCATCTCGATATCATTACTTGGTGGTTCTTCGTAGTAAAATTGATACTTTTCATTTAAACTAGATGAAAAGTCATCTGCTTGATGCCAGTATTTTTGATCATCTATAAAACAAAATATATTTAACTGAAAAATTAGAAATTTGAAGAATTCAAATCTGATAAACATCACTTCGTATTTTGATATTTTTTTTATGATTAACGTAAAGTTAGTTTGATTTAACTTGAACCTCCTTCAAATTTACTAAAGATAAACAACTTGTGATATTTTAAAAAGTTTTGAAAAGCTTTTAAAAGATTTTATTAAATGAAGAAATTAGTTTTTATAAAAAAATTATTCTAAAAATTTTATAGAAATTTTTGTGTCTTAAAAAGTTTCTATAAAATGTATTTATTAAATTTCGTGTAAATCTTAAAACATCATTATTGCTTCTTCTTCTATATTTTTATCAAATATCTTCAAAACTTTGATTAAAAATCGATTCTAAATATTTATTATTCTTGAATCTTATTTTAAACCGAAGATACAAATATTAAATTTTCTATTTTAAAAAAAAAGTGATAAAAAAATAATTTCAAAAATATTTCCGAACTTGATTCAATTGCTAAATCTTCAAGAGCTTCAAACGCGTCATCAGCTCTCGAACTTTCACTTGTATGAAGAGCATACGTCACAATAGAAAGAGCAAATGGATTTGATCTGATGCTATCAAGATTTACTTCAAGATATCGACGAATCAGAAGTAATTGTTGAAACTAGAAATCGATTTTAAAAATCAAATTTTCAATTTCAAATTTCTTTTTAAACCTCTTTAAATTTTCCGACTTCTGTCAAAGCCACTAAAACATAAGCAGCTAAAGTGATTGGGGCGCTTACTCCACCCTAAAATTATCAATTTGAAGAAATAATTTGATTAATTATCACCAACTTGTATTGATTTTGAATAAATATCTCCTGGTTCATTTACACTTCCATCACTATTCACTTGAGACATTAAAAAATAGAATCCATCATCAATATCATGACTCAATTGTTCCTGCATCTCAGGACGAACTAGTCCAGCTTGTTTAAAACATTTAACAACAAATGCAGTCAACCACAAGCTTCCTGACTCATCTTCTTCACCAAAAGCACTGTAAGAACCATCTAGGTGGCGATAACTACAAAAGAAATTGACATTTTTTCAACTAAATCAAATAAATAGTGATAAAGTGGAGATGAATGAACTACTAATTAATAAACTGGATGCAGATAGATACAAAAGAGTCTCTGATAATAACTCAAACTACTTTTAAAACTAATATTTTAAATTAAGATAATTTGGAAAAAGTTTTCAAAGATTTCAAGATGATCTGAAAACTTGATTAAGTTCTTATATTCAATAGAAAACTGTTAGATTGTCACAATAAGTAGATAGTTGAAATAAACCTAATAATTTATCTGATATTTACTTGTTTCAAAAAAGGTTTTTCTTCAACTTACTTCAGTTGGTTTTGGTATCCTTGTAAGAAATGCTTGTAAGCAGTTTCTTTAGTTTCTTCATCTAATATTCCAGCATTTCGAAGATACAAAGTCACAAAGACATCAGGAGCAAATGACATCATATTTTGTTCTCCACAACCGGTTGGTTCTCGAAGTAAACTTCCTAAATTGCTTCTGGTACTTCCCATTATATCTCCTAAAAGTTTAGAATGATTTGAAAATCATTAATAGAAAACTTTTTCTTCAAACCTCTATTTTCTAATTCTAATTACTTCATTAAACATTTTAACATTTATTTGAAATCTTTTGTAAAAATTTTCATCAAATTTTAAATTTTTATTTTTAATTTAAATATTAAAAAGATTTGATCAAAAAATTTAACTTCTTCTAAATTGCAAAAAATAATAAAATTTGAAAGATTAGAAAATATGTTTAGACAAGTTGACGATAAAGTAAATCAATCTACTAATATATAGTAGTTTGTATCTAACAATATAAAATCTTTATGGAATATAGTAAAGTGATATTTGAAGAATTGTTAACAACAAGTATTTTACAAGCTTACCATAAACAAACATCTTTACACTTTCAGATCCAAGAACAAATTCAGGAGGTAGTTGTACATTGAGCTGTTTAACAGAGTCTTCATTTGTTCTACTATCACGTCTGAGTAAGACAGATTGAGACGAACATTGTTGAAGACCTTCAGGCTTTTACAAAAGATTTGTTGCAAAAAAAACATAAAAATATTGACATCAGATACCTTCACAGAAATCTTTCTAATCAATGAATCAGCTGCAACTACTGATGATGCAGATACTTGAATATCAATTTCTCCAATTTGATTCATCTTCAATGGGAAAGATATTGAATATTGATCTTCTGCACGAATTTTAATTCGACGAATTCTACCAGCAACTGCTTCATCATCAACTGGCATGATTAGTTCGAATCCATTTGAGTTTTTGTGAAGTTTCACTTTCACCTGAATTCAGATTTTTTAAAAGTGATTTTTAAGCATTCTAAAGTTTTCAAAACTTTGATTCAATCACCAAATTACTTTTATTATCAATCTAACTAACCATCAAGTCCATTTTGAAGTAGTTGAAGATGATTGCTTGAATTATTACAATCTCTCCTCGTATCACTTTCAATGGAACATTTAAATTGATAAAAAAGTTTCTGAAAACTCTAATCTACAAAAATATGATTCTATTATTTGATGATTAAATTATATTTGAAGATTTTCGTTGTGAAGATTTTTATGAAGTTTATAAATAAGTTTTAATCTTTGATTTGTTTTTATTTAAAGTTGTTGTCAGTTAGATTGTTTTTGTATTTGTATTTTTAGAACAAATTTTGAAGATTTTAAGATGTTGGAATCATAACATTTAGAAATATTATCGATTTTCAAGAATTATTCTGAATAATTAAAACTTTTTATTGAAAATCTTAAAATATTTTTCCAGTATTTTTTTATGTTGTATAAAGATAAAAAAAGTTTTTTATTTCATTTGAAAATTGAGATTATTTTGAAGTAACTTTTTTCTTGAAAATTTCGTTGAAAAAACTTAAATTGTTTTAATTTATTAGATTTATTTTCTGCTGTTATTTTTTTAATTTATTTAATATGAGATTTTAAACTTTATAAAAATGTTTTTCTACTTATCACTTAATTTTTCTTAAAAAACTATTTTTTATATTTTATTTACAATTAATTTTATAATTTTTCTTTAAAACAATCTAATAATTAACTTTTTAAGCTTTTAAAACTTTGAAACTTTCAGTTTAGTAAAGAGTAGATATTATTTCACTGAAATATTCTGAAGTATTTTTGTGGATACATTTATCTTTAGAATAACTCAAATAGTTTTACTTTTATATCAACCAATCAATTTTCTAACTTTCATTTTTCAATCTTTTAAATCTTTTTTAAAAATTTCTATTTCTTCAAATTGATTATTTCAAATCAATCACCTGTGATGAAGTAGCAACACCTAAACCATAGTTTTCAGATACTGAGAAAGCATTCAACACCCATGATGTAATTGTATCTGGTACAGTAGTATTGAATATTACTTCACCATTTTCACTACAATTCAATTTGAGATTTTATTATTGAATTATTACCATCAAAATATTACCTGGTCAAAAATTCTTTCCAAATCCAAGTTTCAGGGAAAAAGGTTCGAGGAGCTTCCACAGAGTTACCTTCAGAAGATTCCTCAGAAGATTCCTCAGGAGGTTCGTCATAAGAGTACATAGACTCATATAAATAATACATTGCGTAATCCCCACCAGGATAATGATTACCGGACGTTACTTCCTCAATTTCTAATTTCGGTTTAAATAAAAGTGATTTTTTTTTAATTTTAAACATTTTTTGAAGAAATTTAAGTTCGAATTATGATTTAAAATAATTGTAAAAAATAATTGTTTATTCAATTTTCAAAAAACTTTGAATAAGTAATTATTTATTTATTACAATAAATGCAAAGGAAGGTGCCTGAAGAGAGCACCTCTCGCTAACACACATTCTCACAAATAACATCTGTTTAGTCAAAAATATAGAAAGTAAAAGATGGAACACATGGCATTTCAGTAGTCCTCAAAACATATAATAGTGAATAATTACATAGAATGTTAATAATAATAATAAAGATAAAAACAATCACAGTTTAGAAATGACAATGTTGGCAATATTATAACGTTTCAACTTCTTTTTGAACAACGCGAGTGATTCTGACATGACAATGTCTGATGGCAGCTGGTTTCATGTACTAATTGTGCGATATGAGAAAAAATTCAATTTGACCAATGTACAAGACGACTTGTCTAACTACTCTACATCTAACTTAATTAAATTCAATCATTATTTTAGTTAATTTGCAATTTATTTATTATAAAGATATATATATATTTATTATATTTGAATGTGTGTTAGCGAGAGATGCTTTCATACACATTCATTCGCATTTATTGCAATTAATAAATAAAAACTAAAAACTGATATAATTTTTGAGATGTTGTTTAAACTAAAGTACTAATTTTTATCAGAAATTTAAATTACTTTTATGGATATAAGCATCTGTTAAAACATTTATTGAGTTTGATTGAAAGATGCTTGTAGCTGTCGACCCTTCGTTAGTTCTCGGCCACCAATCATGAATATGAGATGTTCCTGAATATTCTGAATACTTGTCTGTTTCTTTTATAATCTGTATTTTAAAAAAATCTTTTAATCCAAATATTTTTATTTGTTTTTTCAGTTAGCTAAAAATTCAATCAGATAAACTTTTTTTTATTTATTTTTTGACTTTCACCTTATTTATTGAAACCTCATTAGCATCTTTCATCAACAAAACACTTTTATCAATAGCTTGTAATCCTACAAGACTTCCTCTTTCAGATGTTTGAACTGAAATTTGAATATTGCTTCCAGCATCAACTGAATCAGCTGATGTTTGCAGCAGAACCTATGATACAGTTTGATTAGCAGTTGATATACTTTGATCTACAGAAAACTTGTTTTGAACAACAAACTGAGTTTCTATTAAAGTCAATTTTTTAAGCCAAATAATTTTAATAATTTTGCTAGAAATCAAAGTACAATTGAATAACTTCAAAATGTTCTCATATTTTGTCTGTAATTAAATTTATATAAACTTTATTGAAGATGTTTTAGTTGCTCTAAAATTGACGTAAAATTTATTGTTTTAATCTTATTATTAATCAGTTAAATATTTAATATTTGCAAATAAAAAACTCAATTATAATGTTTCAATATTTCTAATCTAAAGATAAATGTTATATAAATGTAAAGGTTGTTGCTTATTAGTTTAATAATTCAGATAATGCAAGTTGTAATTAGTTAAAGGATGAATTGTTTTATGTTAGTTGAACAACTTACTTTATTTTCTAATGAAACACCAACAGTAATTGTGATGTAATCTGCTACAATCTCACCGTCTTGTCTCACATAAGATACTAAAATAGTAGCTGATGGTGACATTTGACGAGTGATCAAAAGTTCAAAGTTCACTGATTTTGAGTTGCTGTCATATGTGACTTGTTGATTGGATAGAATATTTCCTTTTGATTTAATCTAAAATTAGAACTTTTAGAACTTAACAGAGTAATTTGTGAAAACTTTTAAATTTATTCATCTAAACTATCAACTAAATGATTAATAATATTTGTAACAAAAATATATTTTGATAATTAAACAAGTCACTATATTATATAATTATATTATTATTATTATATATTATTATTAAACCGACGACAACTTCTCGCTTAAGTGTTATTAATCAAAGAGTTTTTACAGGTGAAGATGAAACCTTAATTTTTGTAATATTAATATATATTCTTACATCTGAATTTAATTAGTGTAACTTTAAAGTGAAGTTTGATATTGTAGAAGAAGTTGCAATTAATATCAAAAACAAGTCACTTACTGAATAATGAAGTTTTTCAAAAAACTTATTTGATCTAACAGTAAAGTTTGCTGTTTTTCCAACTTCAAATCTATTTTCATTTGAAAGGATTTGTAGAAAGGTGTTAGAAGGTGAGTCAGCTATTGAAGCTTTCCATTTGATCAATTTTATGCAAATGATTCCATCTATAAATGCCTGAAACAGTAAATTAAACAAAGTTTATCATTTATTATTTACAAAAGTCTTTTAGTTTATTGAAGATAACTTTTCAATTTGAAATGAATGTCAATAATCGAATTAGAATAAAATCAACTATAGAAATTTTCTAAATTACCATCTGTTGCGTTGATTAAAAAATTAAATATGAAAGATTATTTACTGAAAAATGGATATCTCTGAATTCAACTTCAGGAACTTCAACGTTTGCAACAACAAGTCCACCAGGAGAGATGGCCACAGTTTTATTCAGATGTGGATAAAACATTGACAAACCTGCATTAAATAAAAACTTTTTAAGCTTCTTTATTATTTATACTAACCGTGCAGCATTTCTCTTGACCTTGGAGTCCAACTATTACAGTCATCTTCTGTGAATCCTGAATATGAACCGTAAAAATCATCATCATAAATCTCATTCCTGTTTAATATTTTAAATCATTTTAAAATTGTCCTGCTTGGTGGCGAAGCGGTTGCTACACCTAGCTACAAAGTACTTCTAGCTAGTAAGTACCGAGTTCGAACCCAGTTGGAGACATAATTATAAAACTCGTGAGAATGTTTGTTAGCGAGATAAGATCTCTTTAGGCACCCTCCTTTACATTTATATATAAAAATTTTTTAAAATTAATTCAAAAACTTACGTGGTGTAGAATGTTAGAGTCAAATTATTTTCTTTTCTAAATGATTCCTGTATCAAATTTCCATCCATTTCAGCAACTTTCAGCTGGAATTATGAAATCATTTCATTTATCTAAACTAACTTTTAAACATATTTACATAAGCAGTGTATTGTAGACCAGGTTTCACTATCTGTGGAGCAAAAAGTTTCTTGATTTCTATTGGTTGTAGTTTTACAGGTATCGAAGATTGTTTGCTTATTTCTATTTTTGTAAGAGATTCTGTGACAACTGCATCCACTTTAATACTTTTTCCCATTCGATGTATGTCCATAGAATTAAGTGTTGAAGAATTCACAAAGATTTCAGTTTTTCCATCAAAGTTCTACGAAAATATATTTCCTCAATTAACTATTGGTTCTTTGAAAAGAATTTTTTTTTAATTATTTCATAAAAATTCGAAAAAAATCAATTAGAGTCTGAAATTGAGGATTCGTAGAATCTGATACTAAGACTCTAATTTTAGAACATACACCTTTGCATCTAATCAATTTTAGTCCTGTTTGGTGGCGAAGCGATTTATACACCTAGCTACAAAGTACTTCTAGCTAGTAAGTACCGGGTTCGAACCCAGGTGGAGACATAATTATAAAACTCGTGAGAATGTTTGTTAGCGAGATAAGATCTCTTAAGGAGCCATCCTTTACATTTATATATAAAAAAATTGTTTTCAAATTCTGTAAACTTCACCTTTTTATTGATCAAAAGTGGGTTTGGTTTAAGAATCCATATTCTGATAAGGGCTTCTCCATTAACTTTCTTTCCAAAAGTATATCTGGAATTATCAGAAAAAGAAGATATAACCAAAATGTTTCTGATATGAATTTGATATTTTTGTAGTAAACATCTCACGTTGCTTCTATCGTAATAGTTAAACCTTCAGATATCCAATAGTAAAATCGAGGAGCTTTTATCTTCACTTCGAATTTCGGTAATTTGTAATTCTTGATAATAATTTCTACTTCTTTTTCATAATTCTATAATTTTGTTTTCAATTAACTGCTTCAAGTTAACGAGACTTACAGTTAAATGATCACTAGCTTTAATCGTCCAATCACCAGCTGGTGTATCTTCATGAATTTGTAGTTCATCACTAACTACACCAAGAGTTGGAACTTGATTCTTCTTCAACAGAATCACGTTTGATTTGGAGTCAGTAATCTCATAACTCAGATTATGAGTCAAAGGTTTCAAATTGACATCAAGATTTATTACTCTGAATCTCACTGCAAATCAAGAAGAGTTTTTTATATCAAAAGTTTAAAAAGATCAAAATAATTATGAGAAATTGTCGAAATTATTGCAGGTCAAGATATAGAATACATCTTACCAGTTTGTCCTGGTTTATAAACAGCTTTATCAGTTTCAATAAACATTGATTGAATTTCATTGTTAATTGTAAAGCTTGAAGTTTCATTTGAAAAAATCACATCACCAGTTAGACTTGTTCCGATTACTTCAAGTTTTAAGTTACTTTCTTCTTGGGAAAGATTCAATGGTAGCTGAAAATTCGAGATTTTTTGAGTATTTGTAAAATATCTGAGTTTAACAAAACTTTAGAATACAAAATTAAAGAAATTAAAACTCACATTTTTGGTTGAAAACATTTTACTTCCTCCTAATTTTAAAACATTAGATCAATAAAATATTGAATAAAAGTTGATTATTTACCTTTCTGAACCACTGCTGAATCCACGGACAGTGTCCCATGTCCTTGAGTTAAGGTCCCAGTGACTCTAACGTCCTCAGTTGGTATCAGGTTGTGGACCACATAATTGATTGGCTGGCCTGGACGCACAAACTCAGGGATATATATCAGGTATTGACTGAAAATAAAAGAGATTATCAAAAAGATTTATTCATTTTTGTTTCAAAAAATTCTTAGAATGATTTACTTTTCAGCGAAAGTAGAATTCAAATAAATGAACAAATATGTTCCAACTAAAATCAGTTTCAACATAAATTTCATTTTCAACTATTTGCTTCTCAGTTAAATCTGAAATAAAAACTACAAAATATATTTTAAAATATCACAATTACAAGCAGTTTATAAAAAAACTGTTTCAATACTGTTTAAAGTTATCAATTTTAGTTTAGCTGGTTAATACAATCATTAAAATTAGATTAATACTCGCAAATTATATCAATTATTGACTCGATTTAATACTCCTATATGTTGAGTTGCTCTGATACTTTTGATTTCTAACAATACTTGCTTTTAGAAGTTCTTTAAATACTACTTCTAACTAATCAAGTCTTAAATGAAAATTTTGTAAATAACTTTAGTCTGACGGTTTTTTGTTTCAAGTATTTGATTTTTATTCAAATTAAAGAAATTAAGGAAGTAATTCTATGTGTTCTTACGCAAATATGATTACAATACTTCATTTGCATATAATTTCATGTCAATTTACTTGAGTTAAATAGCTAAGAAATAGAAACTTTGTAACTTTTCTACTTACGAACAATTGGTTTTTGATTTCTAACTTTTATTTAAATCAACTTTTGTTATTCTAAGGACAGCTTTAAAAATTATATTTAAATCTTTAAATAAAATTTAGCATACCAATATTACTTGAATAAATAATTAACAAAATCAATATCGTGTATATGTAGTTTTTACTCTGATAGTTAAAATACAAATAAATCATTTAAGTATTTCAGTTAACAAAAAGTAGATCAGAATTTTTTTTATTGAAAAACTTGAAACAGTGAAAATGTTACAAAATAAAAAACCGTCTTTTAATCTATTAATTTGTCATTGAAAAGTTCTTTTAGTCTTTTATTATATAAAAATTAAATTTTTTATTTCGACCTTTACTTAGGTTATAACGAACTTTAGTAAACTAATTGGTGGTTTTATTTTTTTTTACTTTTATAGCTAAATTTATCCACAGAACTTAAAATTTAAGAAAGTCCCGTTTTAATTGTTTAGTTTGTAATAATTATGAATTTTTTAATTTCGTTTGTGATATCATTTGTGCTACTGAACAGAAACAGAAGTTGTACAGAGCTGTTTTCATTATTTAGATTTTATTACTAGAACACTTATTACACAATCTGAGGTACAAGTAGACAAGTAATAAGTAGACAAGTAATAAGTAGCCAAGTAATAAGTAGACAAGTAATAAGTAGCCAAGTACTAAGTAGACAAGTAATAATACAAGAATGTGAGATATTTTCAATTTCTATTCTAGTAAACTGAAAACAGATAAAATAAGACTTATTATGTAGATAATTTGTCCTCTTTAGTAAACAAGTCATAAAACCCGGGTTTGTCTTTGAGCACATTTTCCATTTTGTAATCTCACAGCTGATAAGTTTTGCTTTAGCGTCAACTAGAGGAAAACAAAATTAATAAATTAAATATCAAATTAGGTTAGAAATAATTACTTTTTTTGACTAGATAAAATAATGTTACAAATGAATTTAACTGTTAATTTTTTTACAGTCTTAAGAATACAATTAATATATTTTAACTGGTTTATTCAACACATGACTGCAAATAACAAACAAAAATTTATATTTTGAACTTAAGTTTTTGTTTCTCACTATAGTTGGATGTTTCATTTAAACTATCGAAAAGTCAAAAGTATAAAAATTAAGAAAAATAAGAAACATAAAAAATAAAAAAGTTCAATTATTCAACATTATATTTACAATTTCAAATAAAGCCAACATTTATAAATATTTGAATAAGTTTCAGGTTAGATTCTATTTGAATAAGTGCTTGTAAGTTGTGATAAAGTTACTTCTGGGAAGTAATTTGTATTGGTGGTTGGTGACACTAAATATCTCTTATAAATTAAGTTAAGTACAATAAAATATAAGGATGTGAGTAAAGTAACAAAGTTCAATTGAAATAAATCTCATTTATAAATGATATAAATTGAAAACAAATTGTTCTACTTAATAACTTTATATAAAATAGTTATTAGTAAAGCAACAGTAGTAAAAGTTCTTTCAAATCAAATTCATTCAATCATTTAATAATAATTCTCTTTAATAATGAATATTTATATAATAAGTAATTGTTAATTAATATTTGATTCTATTAATAATACTTTTATTATCATAAATAATAATAATATCATAAGCTCTATATTAAAATTATATTTTTAAAATTTATGAATAATTAGATAACAAGAAAAGCTAAATTTCATTTTGAAATATTAATAAATATTATAAAAAAAATAAAATATAAAAAAATTATCAAAAGATTTATATAAATTTATTTTCCACCTTTTAGTTTTTTTAAACAATTTTCAGAATATGAGAAAATCTTTTTTATTAAATAAATTTATTTCATGAAACTTCAAGTAATAAAAGAGAGATTTTCAACAAAAAGTAGTTTAGAGAAGTAAAAAAATTCTCATTAAACTGAAAATATCATAAATTCACTAAAACTTATTTAAATATTATTCCACCAAAAAATATTTTATAAAATTCTTCTATTTTTGCTTTTATCTTCTTTACATCTTTAACAAGATTCTTCTACTTGTATCTGAGATTTATCAAGATTTATTTGCCCATCATCTTCTTGCTTTAAAGAGTCAACATCTATGATTTCTTCATCAGCATCTTTGTTTCCATCACTAGTGTCTTTAATCTTTTCATCATCAACATCTTGGATCTTTTCATCATCAGCATCTTTAATCTTTTCATCATCAGCATCTTGGATCTTTTCATCATCAACATCTTGGATCTTTCCATCATCAACATCTTGGATATTTTCATCATCACCAACTTTGATCTTTTCATCATCACCAACTTTGATCTTTTCATCATCAACATCTTGGATCTTTTCATCATCACCAACTTTGATCTTTTCATCATCAACATCTTTAATCTTTTCATCATCAGCATCTTGGATCTTTCCATCATCACCAACTTTGATCTTTCCATCATTAGCATCTCTTTTTCCATCTACTTTCTCCACATTCTGTTTTGAATAGTCTCTTAACTCACGAACATTAAATCTTTTTAAATAATTATAACTTTTAACAAGACTCATAGAACAAGTGGCACATATTATATCCACAAGAACAACTACATCATTTGATCTACAATTAAATTTCCAATCAGGACAAATCTCTTTGACTTTATCAACTATCAGATCAGTTACTAAATGCATTCCCAGGGTTCCATTATTTCGACATTTATAAACAACATTATATTCTTTCAAAAGATCTCCATTTGAAGCAAACTCCGAAATGTTTTTAAAAGCATCAGGAAGGTAAGTTTCTGTCATATTCTTGATACCTTCAAGATCTGCTCTCGATGCACAATCAGTTGGATGCAAACGAAGAACAGATCTTACAGCTGGAAAAGCTTCTAAATTATTCTTTATAGAGTTTGAATGAATAGCTTCAATGACTTTTTGAATAAAGATGCTTGGTTGAACTGGCAAACCTCTAAATTGAATAAAAATTAAGTTATTACATCCACTTTTTTGACTTGTAAACCTGCGTTGATTGGTTTTATTAAACTCTCTAGACTTTTCCACCTCTTTAGCTAAAGATATTTCTACGTCAGCATAAATATCTTCTTCAACTTCCTCACTATTTTTTACCTTTTCTTCTCCATACCATTTATCAGCAAAATAATTGAATAATTTAAAAGCATCAATTCGACAAAAATGTTCTTTCGTTCGGTCATGACTTATTAAAACTCCTCTAGAACACGATTGGAAGTTTCCAGATATATATTCTGTCTTTTTCTTCTTACATTGGCTACTAGAAGAGTAATAATTTCTTTTTCTGCCTCGACCCATTATCAAATGAATATTTAAATTACGCTACAGCTCCATCGAATGTAACTTCAGTGTTTTGTTTCAGTCGGGGAATTTTTTGACTATTTTTCCCTTTTATTAATAAGGCCGAAAAATTCAATTAAAAGTTAAAATACTTTTTGTAAATAAATCTGTAATTGAAACTAATTTATTAACTGTTAAATTAAAATACTGAAAAATTATTTTATTAGAACTAAAATAAATTATTTAAATGAATTAATTAATTAATGAGAACCAATTGTTTTAAATTAATTTCCTTAACCTGGTTATATTAAATTAAAACTAATTTATTAAAATTGTAACTCCGATATAATATTTTAAATCAAAAGTATATGTAAATAAAAAATTATTTATTTAAAATGTTTTTAAGACGATTTTTTTTTCGATAAACCACTTTTATTTTGTTTATAGAATCTTATTCTTATTTTGTAGCTGCTTATTTGTTATGTCAAAAATTACAAATTCATAAAAAGCAATTAATAATATTATTAACAGAAACAATAATATAGCCAGAAATAATATAAAGTATAATATCTGTAAACATTTCAAAAAAAAAGAAGTAATATAAAGTATAAAAGTATATAGTACTAAAGTATTTGTAAACATTTCAACATTTAGTTCAAAAATTAAAACTTCTTTCTTAAAGTAAAGAAGCTGAGGTTAATGTTCTTTTAGGAAAAGTCTATAAAACTCGGGTAGAAGGGCCTCGTTATTCTGGTTCACAAAGAGACGCAAAACTCTTAATTCAAAGCTGATATAAATGATTTGAAATAATTTAAAGAGATAGAACCTCGTAGGCAATTCGTCTTTCAATGTCGTTCACCTCTTTGTCGGCCGTATCATTCTTGTTTCGCTGCATACCATGTTGTCGTGGAAAGTGAATTCCTGCTGCAACAACTGCTATTAGGCAGCAACTGGATTTCCATAATTTCTGTCCTGGCATATACATATATGGTCGTTCTCAGACGAAGACGAAGCCAAAATACTTCTTCAGTGTATCTGTGCTCAAAGATTATTTGAGAAGTTATTTCAGCAAATAATGAAAACTACAGTTACCAGTTATTAGTCTATTCTTGTTTAGCGAAGAGATGGGTACAAAATGTAGCTTCCATCAGAAGAAACCTATCTAACAGCCATTGATTCTACCTTGAGCTGAAACTTATATTATTATGTAATCTTAACAACAATGTACAGCTAAGCAAGTAAAGGTTTTGCTGGCTTGGACACAACCATTAAATGGAATACGAAATTGTTGTTGGAGAGCTTTCAAAAGGCATCCAAGGTGTATCGGCTGTCTTAAAAGCTGAAAAGATACTTGCAAGCGCGATATGAAGTCACTTAACATCAATACTAGCAACTGGGAAGATTATTAAATGGAAAGCTTATTAGTCTATTATTGATTAATTTGCCATCATATTAAATCATAGAAAAAACATTTTATATATTTTAATACTTTTGATTTATTTTATCTAAAATTTTATTCAATAATTAATTAATTATAAAATGTTAGAGAATTAATTAGAGAATTTTGATTATAAAATATTCATAAAATAAGTTTTTTTATTTTAACATTTTAAGTGAAAATTTTATTAACTAAATTGATTTAAATTCTTATTGAAGTATTTTTTTGTGATTATTTAAAAATTTCAACTCATTTATTAAAAATACTTTTGAGTTTATAAATAGCATGAAGTTAAATATAATAAATAATTAATATGTTTCTAAAAAGAAATCCTAATAACAATTATCAGAGAATTAAAATGATTAAAATTTACTTTTTATTTAAAAAGTTCCAATTTATATTTACAGAACTTCGATTTATTTTAAGATTTTAGATTATTTTCTTTCTTATTTGAAGTATCTTCTACTTTTCATGAATGACTTTTTTGTGAATCAGATAAACTTAAAAAAGTTTTTGAAAAATTCTCTTCTAACCCAAATACTGTTTATAGCAAATTGTCATAATTTTCTGATATCTTTCTACTATCGACTCATTCAGAAACCTTCAAATAGTTTAACCATCGAACAATTTCAATAAAACTAAAGTCTAAATTTTAACAAATTTATTTACAAATCTATTGCTTCAGTGTATTTTTGAGATTTAAAAAAGATTCTTTATTGTAATCAGTCATCTTTTTATTAAATTGTTATTTTGATAATTTCTATTTGAGTTCACCATTTATACAAAATTGATAAAATTATTTCATAAAATCAAATTTAATTCAACAAATTTTTGTTTTTTTCTAAATAGAATCTTTTTAGGAGTTTTGCTTTAATCTTTGAAATTTAAAACAGCATCTTAATAATTCTAGTTTAACTCTTTTTTATTACTTTATAATATCAACAATTATTTTTACTTTTATAGATGCAGCAATCATAAAAATATAAATTGAGAAAATTAGTTTTTATGGACAACAGTTGGTTTTAAGGTTGGTGTCACATCAACTAACATCTATTTTCAACTTGATACTTTTTCATTTAAATCTTTTAGGCTTTTGTGCTTCTTACATGTTTACTAGATCTAACTAGAAACTATTTTGCTTTAAAGTTTGATACTAGCTTGCTTCAACTTGTTTGAAAATCTGTTTAAATCTTTTTTGGTTGGAAAAGATTTTAGTTGATAATAAAATTGAATATTTTAAAAACTTTATTTATTTCACTTTTTTTAATTTCTTTAAGTTCTGAGTAAATTAATAAAATGTAAAATTAAATCGATTCATATATTTGTTTTAAATATTGCTGACCAAATAAATATTATGAGTCATCAAAAGTTTAAAATACTTTTTGCAAAATTTGTAAATTTTATATCCGTTAAGTAACGCTAGAGAGAAATTTCTGTCAGTAAGTAACTCGTTACCTTTTCAAGATAACTTGAAAATGATTAAATTAAATCAAAAGTTCCGAAAAAGAATCTATTTGTCATCAACAAATTTATCTTGTTAATAAAAAATTCTTTTTAATGAAAAATTTCTGTTCAAACTTTAGATACAACTGATTTTTAACAAGTTTTTATTTAAACAATTCAAAGTATTGTGTTCTAGTTACCTCTAAAAACAAAATTGTATTTCAATAATCAGCTCATTACAAGTCTATCATAAATGACAAAATAGATTTTAGATTTGCATCAAAACAACATCTTTGTACAAAGGTAATAAAAGCTTTGACTTTTGGTTTTATTTTCAATCAAGATAACCTCAAAAACTTTTTACCTATAAATTGAACCAATACAATAAGAATTCAGAAAAATTCATTTTGATAACTTATTTGTGCTTCGGCTCACGATTCTCTAATTACTAATTGTTTTGATATTTTAGTTATAAAATAAAGTTTTTAAAAACATTGAATATTTAAATTGTTGAACATAAATTGAAATAAATAAAACATTATTCCATTTCAAGAAATTCTCTTATTGATGTTAATTGTTTTGCTTGAATAACAAAGTTTTGAAATTTATTTTAATTATCTTTAAAACAATCTGTAATAATTACTTCTTATAGAACAAAACTTTGATTAATTTCATCTTAAAATTATTAAGAAAGTGTTTTGACTAACCAATATTGCTAAACTAAAAGCTTTGAATATGTAGTAATTGCAACTAACAAATATTAGGAAGTAATTATTTAAAATTATTATAATTAAGAATAAAGTTAATAAGTTTGATAAAAAATATCTGAAATCATTCTTTATTCTATAAAAATTATTCGATAATTTAAACTTTGGTGTCAAAATTATTCATATAAATAAACTATTAAAAAACTGAAGGAAAATTTTACAGAATTTAATATAATTTTATTCAAAACTTAAGAAAATATTGTGAAAAATATTCATTAAAATATTAAAATATTATTCTTGAATTATCTAGAAGTTTATAGAAAAAGAAAAATTCGAATTAATAATATTACAAAAAAAGGATTTTCCAAAAAATAAGCTTCCGTTATAACTTGAAACTATTAAAAACAATAGATTGCAATTTCATACAAAATAGAGATGATAACAGAATTAAATTAGAAGATGTCAACATTTTTGTAGAAGCAAAGTTCCCGGTTTGCCAACATACTTGTTAAAACGAAGCTGGTAAACTAGATTACATAACTGTCGTCATAAGTGACATTATTTCAATTGAGTTGAATGACTTTTAATATCGATGTAATTAAGAATAAAGTTGATACCACAACATAATAGTCTGAATATCTAATTACTTACCAACTAAAACCACAAACTTCCTTATTTTAGAATTATTAAACATCTGAAAATAGAAAGTTTGGTAAAAGCATAGTTCATTGAAATTAAAGTCATTTAGATAAATAAGTAAAAAACAGGAATTAGAACATTACTAAATCTCATTCTTTTGAATTTATTTATATTTTGAGTTTGCTTTAAACAAATGAATAAATTTTCTTTTAACGTTTTTTACAAAACATTCAAAATTGTTGCAAATTATTAAGTTGATTTTTTGTGAAATTTTTCAAAGTTGAAAAAAAAGTGAAATTTTTGTCGAGTATTTTTCGTTTCATGAAAATAGAACTGATGATAAACTTGAAATATCCTGTAGGTGAAAAAGTCCCCAACATTTTCTCTTTCACAAAATAAGAGAATTTCTTTTCTTAAGTTGTCTACAAGTAAAGTTGCTAGAAATTTTAGTTCACAAAAAAATCAGCGAATAACTTTTGATTGTAAAAAATAATAAAATGTTTTTATTGAAATTTTTAAATAATTATTCTTTTAGATTTACTCTTCAAAAAGCAATTAGAAAGTTTAAAGTGATTTGTGGTGTTTATAGAGATTAAATAAATGAAGTAATTGTTGCTTGGTGAAAATAGAGATCAGTTTACAAAACAATAATAAATAAAAGGAATATATTACGCAACTTTTATAATTTCTTAATCAATAAATCCATTTATAAAAAATACAAAAACTTTAACAAAACAACAACTCATTAAATTCGTTAAATAGTTATATAAACTTCCGAAAAAAACAATTTCAATTTGTTTATTTTATAAACTTTCTAAAAGTCCCTAATATTTACTTTTTTAGTTCATTAATACCTTTAAAATTACGTAATTAATTGATGAAAAACCAAATTAAATAGATAAAATTAATTCTTTTCAAAACAAGTATTTAGCTAATATATATTGACGAACATTAAATTGATCTGTTTACAAACATACAAGTATTTATTTGTTTCGCTTGAAGAAATTTCATAAGGAATTCTAATTTCAGAGAAAGTCTTAAAACAAACAAATTACAAATTAGTTGGTTTCTTGTCTGATTTGATTTTAATTTTCTATTTGTTTTTGAGAAATATTAAGATTCAGATTTATTTTAAAGAAAATCTAACAAAAAATTTAAATTATTTGTCCAAATTTTGAACAAAGTTTAAATAAAAGTCCTAATTATCAGAGTTCTATTAATTTATACAAAAAAATGGTATAAATTTACTTTTATAATAATTTATAATAAACGCATTGACAATACATAATAAAATTGTTAAACTTTTTAAACTTCAAATTTTTTAGACTGTTTGGTCAAGTTGTAGGTCAACATCATTTTTAACTTAAATAAATCATTAATACCTCACTATTTGAAATGACACAGATTTGTTCTTCACAGAAGTTTGCTTAGAGAAATCACTGAACTTTCTACTAGTAGTTTTGCTTTTATAATTTACAATTCTATTTAAATAAGTTTCAGGTTATAGGATATTTGAATTATATTTGTAAATTGTGATAAATCTGTCTGGATAAGAAATCGATTCGAATTATTTGGGTTGGTGGCACTAAAATTCTTTCATGGAAACTATGGTGGATCCTAATAAAAGTGACGAGACCTTAAGTTCAAGTGAACAGCAAAATTCTGACAAACCGACTTCATCAAAACAAGATTGCGATGAAATTTGCTCTGGTGAAGATCCGTTAATAGAATGCTGTAAATGTCTCTCCTGGTTTTATCTCACCTGTAGTGATGTGAGCAAGAAAATTTATGAAATATTTAAATGCAACCAGACGAAGCAAATGGGATTTAAATGGTTTTGCCCTAAATATATAATCAACGACATAACAACTACCTCATCTAATTCTGATCTAATATCCGACATCAGCAAATCTATATCTGCTGAATTAGCCAAAATTAAATCTGAAATTGACAACTATGTTGCCAAAACCAACAAAGAAATTTTTAGTTTGTCCAAATCAACGAACGAACTGGATGCCTCTACAAAGAAACCAGTCACATGGGCCTCGGTGGTCGGTGATCCCGGTTCCGACAAAAATGCTAACATGGTGCAGCTTCTTGCCAAGAAGGTCAGCGACAAGTTCATAAAACTTACTAAGGACCGTGAATACAGAGAAAACAATGTCATCATATTTAATGTCTCTGAGACTGATAAAGATGATGACAGAAAGTTTTTTAATCAAATGTGCTCTCAAAGCCTTGATTTTGTGGACGTTCCAAAGGTATCAATGACTAGGCTTGGAGCAAAAAGCTCAGATCATCAAAGACCGTTGAAAGTGTTCTTTCAGCATAATTGGGACAAACGCAAGTTTCTTGCCAATCTGTATAAGCTAAAGCTTGACAAAAAATTCGAGCGCATGACATTTCGATAGCATTCAAAGCATTTAGCAGTGAACAATTACATAGAATTACATAGTTTTTAAAGTATATGACAGTGAATAATTATATAAAAGAGAAAAAATCACAGTTTAGAAATGACAATGTTGGTAATATTATAAGGAAATGTTTGAATAAATAATTATTAATAAATTAATAAACTTGTTAAAATAAATAGAAAATAATTTTGTGTTTCCAGTTAATTTGAATTTAAACTATTTCGATAAATGAAGCAGCAACAAGCTGATATAAATGAAATTTATGATTATTTTAATTTTGTTTGTTTCTTATCAGTAGATTAGATTAGGATTTTATCAAATTTTGTTGATTGAAATTATTCTTTTGAAGTTCTGTTGCTGCAAATAGTGAAAGTAAAATGTTTAAAATTTTTAATCAAGTTGTAAATTTGAAGACAACTAGATTTAAACCAACTGACATCATAAGTAACTGACAGTTTTAACAATTGATTGTTTGAAAAGAATTCTCAACTTATATTAAAGTTTTAAGCAATTTGATGTTTAATACTTCAAATTAATTTTACAAATTACTAAATTATACAATAAAATGAAATAGAATATTTGAAACAACTTGTAACTTTATGATTATAATTACGACCTAAAAAAATAAATAACTAAAAGTTTATTTACAAAATTTCTTACATTTTTTAAACTAATTTTTTTTTAATTTTATAAACTGATTTATTTAAATATTAAATCTTTAAAGTAATTAATGAAAAACAGAAGATAACATTTTGATAAGTTACTCGAATTTCTTAACAATTACTTAATTACTAAATATTGAATTTAGAAATTAACTATTTAGTGTAAATAAATTAATTCAAAATGTTGTGGATACTTAAGAAATAGAATTTGTTTAATTATTCGATTTTAAATAAAAAAAATGTAAAGAAGAAAAACAAAATTTACAAAATCCTTCGTTTTGATGAAAGCCTTGAGAAATGAAAGTTAAAGATTTTATAAATTATCAAACAAATTGACATCAACCAATTTGACTTATTTATTAAATTTATCTTTTTAGATTTTAAATGAATCCAAGTATTTTGATTTATTATAAAAGCCTAATTAAAACGTAAATATTTTTTAATCTTTTATTTTTAATGATAACTTTTATTTTTTTAATCATTAAAGTAATTCAAAGAATATCTCTAGAAGATTTGGAATATCAAATATTTATTATTTATTTTATCTAAAAAACAATTTATTTCATTATTTTTGAGATAAATATAAATAAATTGTGAATGAAGTCAAATAGTTTAATATAAATAACCTCAGCGGTAAAAAAAACTTTTGAAATTATTTTCTATTCGTTTGTGAAAGAAGAGAAGAAAGTGAAAGTTGATAACAAAACTTTTTTTCCCGCAGATAGCTAATCAAGTTTCATTTAAAAGAACTTTTATGAAATGTAATTAAACTAATAGAATAATTTGATAAAATGTAAGCAGATTGAATTATCAGATAATTATTTACTTATATTTAATAGAAATAATATTTACAAATAATTTAAGTTTGAAAAAAATTTTATAATTTAAATTAAATCGTCAACTAGATTGGAATGAAAATTATTTCTGTTTTTAAAAAAGTTTGTTTCTAAATAAATATTAATTTTCAAATAAATTAATTAATATTCGACTTAAAATTATTGAAAATTGAAGATATTATAATAAAAATATATATTTTTAATCAAAAAACGTTTTTATTAAAAAATTTTAGCGAAAAAACAAATATTAATTTATCAGCAGATGTCTAAAAATGAAAATTATTTTGAAGTTGATTTTTATTTCAGTATTTTGCTTCTTTCAATTAACTTCAGCTCGAAAGTAAGTCAAAAAAAATCAAAAATCTTTCATGAAATTATTCAGTTTTTGTTATTTTCAGTCAATATCTGATATATGTCCCAAAGTTTGTGCGTCCAGGGCAACCAATCAATTATGTGGTCCACAATTTGATAGCAACTGAGGACGTTAGAGTCACTGGGACCTTAACTCACAGACATGGGACACTGTCTGTGGATTCAGCAGTGGTTTCAAGAGGTAATTACTACATTTAAATAGAAGATTTTTCGTTTGTTGAAATATTTATTGAATCAATCAATTAGTGATTTGAAAAATTAAACTGATTTTCAAACTGATGTTTTAAATTTCAGGAGGAAGCCGAATGATTACAACAAGAAAAGTGAGATTTATAAAGTAGTCGTGTATACAAGATAGATTTGTTGACAAAATCAATTCAAATTTCTTCAGCTTCCTCTCACTTTGACTCGAAAAAATAAATTAAAACTGGAGATTAGAGGAAGAAATCAATTCGGAGGATTCATCTTTACTGACTACACTTTGAACTTTTTAATCATAACAAATATTCAATCAATGTTTATTCAAACTGATAAATCTGCGTATAAACCTGGACAAATAGGTGACAAATATTTACAAATTATTTAAAAAAGTGAATTTGTTGAAATTTGATGTTTTATATTCAGTGAAATTCAGAATAATAAATCTTGATGTCAATTTGAAACCTTTGACTCATAAACTGAATTATGAGATTACTGACTCCAAATCAAACGTGATTCTGTTGAAGAAGAATCAAGTTCCAACTCTTGGTGTAGTTAGTGATGAACTACAAATTCATGAAGATACACCAGCTGGTGATTGGACGATTAAAGCAACCGATCATATAACTGTAAGTTTTGATGTCTAACTAGAATATGAATAAAAATGATTGAATTTACAGAAGTATCGTTATAAAGTGAAATTTCAAGTGAAAACTTACAAACTACCAAGATTTGAGGTGATGATAAAAGCTCCTAATTACTACTATTTATCATCTGATGGTTTAACTGTTAAGTTGCAAGCAAAGTAAGTTAGCATGTCATCTTGTAATCATTTATATCAATTAACTCAAATGTAAAGATTCTTATAAAGTGATTTTGTAGTCTAAACTGATATTAGATAGATTTAAATTTAGAGATCTTATAGATATACATTCGGGAAGCACGTTAAAGGTATTGCATCTATTCAAGTTTACATCATGGAATTAAGAAGACACAATTATCATAGAAACTATGAAACAATTTCTAAACCGTCAGTTGAAATGCATTTCACAGTAAGATTGATTTCTTCTCAGATATTAAAAACTTCAAATTTGTTTTTATGTTTGAAAGAACTTTTCTGGAGAAGCTGAAATGTTTATAAGCTCTTCAACATTCAAATCTTTGATTGAAAGAACCTCAAATATTGAAATAGTTGCTTCTGTCACAGAAGTTTCTACAAATATTAAAGTTGATACAAAACGACAAATAATTTCAGCAGAACAACCAATCACTATCAAGAAACTTTTTACACCAAACATATTTAAATCAAACCTTCAGTATATTGCTTATGTAAGTATTTTTCAAAATGGTATTTAAGTGTTTCAACTTGGATTGTTCAGTTAAAAGTGGTTGAAGTAGATGGGAAGTTAGTTGAAGATTCATTTAGAAAAAATCATAATCTCACAATAATAGTTTCTGTCAAGTAAGTTATCAAATTGAATTTCTATTTAGTAAAAATTTAAAAGTATTTTTTCACAGCAGAGGACGTTTTGGACTTGGTGGTTCACCAGGCACATATTCTAGCCCACCTTCTGGTCTATCTTCTGGACCATCTTCTGGTCTATCTTCTGGACCATCTGGCACACATTCTAGTCCACCTTCTGGTCTATCTTCTGGTCCACTTTCTGGTCCAGCTTCTGGTCCACTTTCTGGTCCACGTTCTGGTCCATCTTCTGGTCCATCTTCTGGTCCACTTTCTGGCCCAGCTTCTAGTCCACTTTCAGGCCCAGCTTCTGTACCATCTTCTGGACCACCTTCTGGACCACCTTCTGGTCTATCTTCTGGACCATCTTCTGGACCACCTTCTGGTCTATCTTCTGGACCATCTTCTGGTCCACGTTCTGGTCCAGCTTCTGGACCAGCTACTGGTCCATATAAGTATGAAAGCTATAGAGACTACAGACCACAACGACCACAACTAGCTTCTGGTCAAAACGTTTTAACAAAAGATTATGAAATTTTACCAGATGGATTAGTTGTTGTCAACTTTCAGACCGATTTTCATTTCTCTGAAATTAATTTCAAAGTAATTTCATAAAACTTAAATAATCAATTTTTTCTAAATTGTTTAAATATTAATGAATCAGTAAATAATAATTAAATTATTTAAATATTGAGGTATTAGATAGTAAATTAGTAATTTTTTTAAAAGATTTTTGAGATATTTTGATGAAGTAAAAACTTTCTAGTGTTTGATGATAAATATAAAAAATAAATTTGATTGTAAACTTCAATTTCATTTGAAAATCATCAATATTTTTTTAAATTTCATTTCTTCTTTCTTCTTACATAGGCTCTAATACTTGGAAAAAGTCAAATAAATACAATTAAATGGAAAGCTTCAATAGCTGACTCACCTTCTAACACCTTTCTACAAATCATTTCAAATGAAAATAGATTTGAAGTTGGAAAAACAGCAAACTTTACTGTTAGATCAAATAAGTTTTTTGAAAAACTTCATTATTCAGTAAGTGAATTGTTTTTGATATTAATTGCAACTTCTTCTACAATATCAAACTTCACTTTAAATTTACACTAATTAAATTCAGATGTAAGAATATATATTAATATTACAAAAATTAAGGTTTCATCTTTTCGGTTTAATAATAATATATAATAATAATAATATAATTATAATAATATAGTGACTTCTTTAATTATCAAAATATATTTTTGTTACAAATATTATTAATCATTTAGTTGATAGTTTAGATAAATAAACTTAAAAGTTTTCACAAATTACTCTGTTAAGTTCTAAAAGTTCTAATTTTAGATTAAATCAAAAGGAAATATTCTATCCAATCAACAAGTCACATATGACAGCAACTCAAAATCAGTGAACTATGAACTTTTGATCACTCGTCAAATGTCACCATCAGCTACTATTTTAGTATCTTATGTGAGACAAGACGGTGAGATTGTAGCAGATTACATCACAATTACTGTTGGTGTTTCATTAGAAAATAAAGTAAGTTGTTCAACTAACATAAAACAATTCATCCTTTAACTAATTACAACTTGCATTATCTGAATTATTAAACTAATAAGCAACAACCTTTACATTTATATAACATTTATCTTTAGATTAGAAATATTGAAACATTATAATTGAGTTTTTTATTTGCAAATATTAAATATTTAACTGATTAATAATATATGATTAATATATGGTGATATCAGAAAAATCGAATCTGTTCAGGCAACATTTACGAGATTGGTTTGCAGGAAACGTAATATCAAATACGAGAGTTATAAGCATCGTCTCAGCTTCTTCAATCTAGATACTTTGGAAATCCGAAGAATCAAATACGACCTTATTCTGATTTTTAAAATTATTCACAACCTAATTGATCTTCAGTTTGATGACTTTTTCTCCATTAGTCCCTCCCTCAAGCTATATCAACTTAGAAGACATAAATTACATCTTAATAAGCCCACTCCACCAGCTACGTTAACCAGATTAAGTTTTTTCTCATACCGCACAATCAGTACATGGAACAATCTGCCATCAGAGATTGTCATGTCAAAATCACTTATGCTGTTCAAGAAAAAGCTGAATTGTTATGATATCGCCAACATTGCCATTTCTAAACTGTGAATTTTTCTCTTTTACAATACTATGATTCTGTGCAATTCTTCACTGTCATATGCTTTTTCGTTTACACGTCAAATAGATCTAATTTGTGAGAATGTGTGTTAGCGAGAGGTGCTCTTTTTAGGTACCCTCCTTCACATCTCACGCGTCATTCATGACGCAATTTGTCACTGACATTGATGAAACTAAAGAAGCAGTACTTTTAATAAAAACAAGTTTTCTGTAGATCAAAGTATATTAACTGCTAATCAAACTGTATCATAGGTTCTGCTGCAAACATCAGCTGATTCAGTTGATGCTGGAAGCAATATTCAAATTTCAGTTCAAACATCTGAAAGAGGAAGTCTTGTAGGATTACAAGCTATTGATAAAAGTGTTTTGTTGATGAAAGATGCTAATGAGGTTTCAATAAATGAGGTAAATGAAAGAAGAAAATGTTTTCGAAAATATTTAATGTATTATGGTGAAAAAACAAATTAAAACTACAAATTATTGAGAATTTTGCCAAAAGTTTTATACATTAGTTTGAATTTGAATTTAATTACAGATAACAAGACAAATGTTAAAATATTCTGGTGGTAGTAAACGTCATATTCATGATTGGTGGCCGAGAACTAACGAAGGGTCGACAGCTACAAGCATCTTTCAATCAAGCTCAATAAATGTTTTAACAGATGCTTATATCCATGAAAGTAATTTAAATTTCTGATAAAATTTAGTTTTTTAACGACTTCAAAAAAAATTATATCAGTTAGTTTTTATTTATTAATTGCAATAAATGCGAAGGAAGGTGTCTGAAGAGAGCATCTCTTGTTAACAAACATTCAAACAAACCCTTATAATAAATAAATATAAATATAAATATATAATAGCTAATTTTTAAGTAATTTAACTTGTAGTGGTTTAAATACAAATATTTAAATATTTGGTTTTGAGAGAGAAAATAAGTTTTTGGAATAAATTTTGAATCAAATTTTAATTTGTGAATTTTTTTTATTCAAAATTTTGTTGAAAGTTAAATTGTTCATCAGAATCAATTCCATCTGCGCTGTTTGGATTTCCTCCAGGAGCTTCTGGAGTTAACAACCTTCAATCTGTAGATAATTCTATTAAACCAATAAGACAGCAAATTACAAAGTGAGTTATTCATGATCAGTTATAAAAATGAAGAATATTTCCCGCGATGACAGAAAGCGTTTCCGTTTCCATGACGATTCTACATCAGAAGACACTGAAGTAAAAGACCCTCGAACCTTTTTCCCTGAGACTTGGATTTGGAAAGAATTTTTGACCAGGTAATATTTTGATGATAATAATTCAATAATAAAATCTCAAATTGAATTGTAGTGAAAATGGTGAAGTAATATTCAATACTACTGTACCAGATACAATTACATCATGGGTGTTGAATGCTTTCTCAGTATCTGAAAACTATGGTTTAGGTGTTGCTACTTCATCACAGGTGATTGATTTGAAATAATCAATTTGAAGAAATAGAAATTTTTAAAAAAGATTTAAAAGATTGAAAAATGAAAGTTAGAAAATTGATTGGTTGATATAAAAGTAAAACTATTTGAGTTATTCTAAAGATAAATGTATCCACAAAAATACTTCAGAATATTTCAGTGAAATAATATCTACTCTTTACTAAACTGAAAGTTTCAAAGTTTTAAAAGCTTAAAAAGTTAGTTATTAGATTGTTTTAAATAAAAATTATAAAATTAATTGTAAATAAAATATAAAAAATAGTTTTTTTTATGAAAAATTAAGTGATAAGTAACAAAACTTTTTTATAAAGTTTAAAATCTCATATTAAATAAATTAAAAAAATAACAGCAGAAAATAAATCTAATAAATTAAAACAATTTAAGTTTTTTCAACGAAATTTTCAAGAAAAAAGTTACTTCAAAATAATCTCAATTTTCAAATGAAATAAAAAACTTTTTTTATCTTTATACAACATAAAAAAATACTGGAAAAATATTTTAAGATTTTCAATAGAAAGTTTTAATTATTCAGAATAATTCTTGAAAATCGATAATATTTCTAAATGTTATGATTCCAACATCTTAAAATCTTCAAAATTTGTTCTAAAAATACAAATACAAAAACAATCTAACTGACAACAACTTTAAATAAAAACAAATCACAGATTAAAACTTATTTATAAACTTCATAAAAAGCTTCACAACGAAAATCTTCAAATATAATTTAATCATCAAATAATAGAATCATATTTTTGTAGATTAGAGTTTTCAGAAACTTTTTTATCAATTTAAATGTTCCATTGAAAGTGATACGAGGAGAGATTGTAATAATTCAAGCAATCATCTTCAACTACTTCAAAATGGACTTGATGGTTAGTTAGATTGATAATAAAAGTAATTTGGTGATTGAATCAAAGTTTTAAAAACTTTAGAATGCTTAAAAATCACTTTTAAAAAATCTGAATTCAGGTGAAAGTGAAACTTCACAAAAACTCAAATGGATTCGAACTAATCATGCCAGTTGATGATGAAGCAGTTGCTGGTAGAATTCGTCGAATTAAAATTCGTGCAGAAGATCAATATTCAATATCTTTCCCATTGAAGATGAATCAAATTGGAGAAATTGATATTCAAGTATCTGCATCATCAGTAATTGCAGCTGATTCATTGATTAGAAAGATTTCTGTGAAGGTATCTGATGTCAATATTTTTATGTTTTTTTTGCAACAAATCTTTTGTAAAAGCCTGAAGGTCTTCAACAATGTTCGTCTCAATCTGTCTTAATCAGACGTGATAGTAGAACAAATGAAGACTCTGTTAAACAGCTCAATGTACAACTACCTTCTGAATTTGTTCTTGGATCTGAAAGTGTAAAGATGATTGTTTTTGGTAAGCTTGTAAAATACTTGTTGTTAACAATTCTTCAAATATCACTTTACTATATTCCATAAAGATTTCATATTGTTAGATACAAACTACTATATATTAGTAGATTGATTTACTTTATCGTCAACTTGTCTAAACATTTTTTCTACTTTTTCAAATTTTATTATTTTTTGCAATTTAGAAGAAGTTGAATTTTTTGATCGAATCTTTTTGATATTTAAATTAAAAATAAAGATTTAAAATTTGATGAGAATTTTTACAAAAGATTTCAAATAAATGTTAAAATGTTTAATGAAGTAATTAGAATTAGAAAATAGAGGTTTGAAGAAAAAGTTTTCTATTAATGATTTTCAAAATATTCTAAACTTTTAGGAGATATAATGGGAAGTACCAGAAGCAATTTAGGAAGTTTACTTCGAGAGCCAACCGGTTGTGGAGAACAAAATATGATGTCATTTGCTCCTGATGTCTTTGTGACTTTGTATCTTCGAAATGCTGGAATATTAGATGAAGAAACTAAAGAAACTGCTTACAAGCATTTCTTACAAGGATACCAAAACCAACTGAAGTAAGTTGAAGAAAAACCTTTTTTGAAACAAGTATATATCAGATAAATTATTAGGTTTATTTCAACTATCTACTTATTGTGACAATCTAACAGTTTTCTATTGAATATAAGAACTTAATCAAGTTTTCAGATCATCTTGAAATCTTTAAAAACTTTTTCCAAATTATCATAATTTAAAAGAACAGTTTTAAAAGTAGTTTGAGTTATTATCAGAGACTCTTTTGTATCTATCTGCATCCAGTTTATTAATTAGTAGTTCATTCATCTCCACTTTATCACTATTTATTTGATTTAGTTGAAAAAATGTCAATTTCTTTTGTAGTTATCGCCACCCAGACGGTTCTTACAGTGCTTTTGGTGAACGAGATAAGTCAGGAAGCTTGTGGTTGACTGCATTTGTTGTTAAATGCTTTAAACAAGCTGGACTAGTTCGTCCAGAGATGCAGGAACAATTGAGTCATGATATTGATGATGGATTCTATTTTTTAATGTCTCAAGTGAACAGTGATGGAAGTGTAAATGAACCAGGAGATATTTATTCAAAATCAATACAAGTTGGTGATAATTAATCAAATTATTTCTTCAAATTGATAATTTTAGGGTGGAGTAAACGCCCCAATCACTTTAGCTGCTTATGTTTTAGTGGCTTTGACAGAAGTCGGAAAATTTAAAGAGGTTTAAAAAGAAATTTGAAATTGAAAATTTGATTTTTAAAATCGATTTCTAGTTTCAACAATTACTTCTGATTCGTCGATATCTTGAAGTAAATCTTGATAGCATCAGATCAAATTCATTTGCTCTTTCTATTGTGACGTATGCTCTTCATACAAGTGAAAGTTCGAGAGCTGATGACGCGTTTGAAGCTCTTGAAGATTTAGCAATTGAATCAAGTTTGGAAATATTTTTGAAATTATTTTTTTATCACTTTTTTTTAAAAATAGAAAATTTAATATTTGTATCTTCGGTTTAAAATAAGATTCAAGAATAATAAATATTTAGAATCGATTTTTAATCAAAGTTTTGAAGATATTTGATAAAAATATAGAAGAAGAAGAAGCAATAATGATGTTTTAAGATTTACACGAAATTTAATAATTACATTTTATAGAAACTTTTCAAGACACAAAAAATTCTATAAAATTTTTAGAATAATTTTTTTATAAAAACTAATTTCTTCATTTAATAAAATCTTTTAAAAGCTTTTCAAAACTTTTTAAAATATCACAAGTTGTTTATCTTTAGTAAATTTGAATGAGGTTCAAGTTAAATCAAACTAACTTTACGTTAATCATAAAAAAATTATCAAAATACGAAGTGATGTTTATCAGATTTGAATTCTTCAAATTTCTAATTTTTCAGTTAAATATATTTTGTTTTATAGATGATCAAAAATACTGGCATCAAGCAGATGACTTTTCATCTAGTTTAAATGAAAAGTATCAATTTTACTACGAAGAACCACCAAGTAATGATATCGAGATGACAGCTTACGCTTTACTGACGTATGTTAGAAGAAAATCTATCATCTCAGCAGTTCCAATTCTTAAATGGCTTACATCAAAACGTAACGAACTCGGAGGTTATTCTAATACTCAAGTAAGACTTTTTCTCAAAAGTTACAAGTTTTATTATCATCTAATAATATGACAAAAATCGTGACAACAATTGTAAGATGCTTCAGTTGAACTTAAACTGATTTTTAGCTGATAAAACTTCTGATATTAAAATTATCAATTATTTAAAATCAACTTCAAAAAAAGTAGAAAAAGTTTTCAAAACAAATTCTTTATAGAATACAGTAATAGCAATTCAAGCGTTATCAGAAGTTGCTGCTTTATTTGGTACTTCAAACCAAGATCTACATGTTACAGTTACAAAAGATTATGTGTCTCAAAACATTCGAATATCTAATCACAACGCAATGGTTTTAAACAGAATCGATGTAAGATATTTTGAATTTGTGTAACAACTTGAAGTTTGTAAAATATTTATTTTGCTTAGTTACCTGCTACTAATGGTGAAGTTAATATTGAAGCTTCAGGATTTGGAGTTGCAGTTGTACAAATGTCCATTTGCTACAATATAGTTGAATCTCCATTTTCTGATTCTCCATTTAATTGTGATCTTGAAGTGATCTGTAGAAGTTATGATTTTGCGAGGCTGCAGTTTTGTTGCAGGTTTTTTTTAACCTAAATATCGATAATTTAGTAATTATTCATCTCTGTAAAGTTTAAAAGAATCTGCTGATGATTCAACTGGAATGCTTCTTTACCAAATCAACCTCCCAAGTGGTTTTAAAGTGAATTTAGATGAAGAAATTCGACGAAATCGTGAAGCAAATCTTGTAGAGTTTAAAAAAGGAAGTGTCAATTATTATTATGATAAGGTATCGATATCACTTACAGCGATCTTAAATTTTGAAAAACGCTTTTAGTTGTCTAAAGGTGAAGAGATTTGTTCTTCTACTGAATTGTTTCGATATCAGCAAGTTGCTGGAAGCAAACCACCAACGATAACTGTTCTAGACTACTATCAACCAGGTTTAAACTTTTTTAATTTCAATTTTACAAACAAATATTTTATTTCAAAATTTTAAAGAACTTTCTTCAGATTTATTCTTTTTAATTTTATTAAAAAAATAAAATTTAGATTAAAGATTTGTTTCTTAAATCAAAAAAAATTAAAGCAAACTTGTTTAAAGTATATTGAGAGATGTTATTTAGTTATTAGTTGTTTATTTACTAATCCAATTATACTATTTGATGGTTCGTATAAAATATTGAAATGTATCATGTGATTAACAGTTTTCTATCAACTGTTGCTAAATTTTTTACCAGAAAGACGATTTATTGAAAGTTACTCAATTTCGAATTTTGAGCAAACTGAAGTTTGTGAGGTTTGTGGATTTGAATGTGATGGTTGCCCAGGTTTGTTGGAATTTATAAGATTAAAAAAACAATTTTAAACAAAATAAAGTTGTTGTTTACAAAAATTAAAAACTATTTTCTAATTCAGCTCCAAGATTAAGCGAATGGAAAGTACTTAAGGCTTGCTTATCTTCATGTGAAAATGATTTTAAAGAATTTTATCGGGATTGTATCGACCCAAGCAACAATAAAATTGTCGCCGACAGTCTTTGTGGTTTAGATAAAAAACCTCATTTTAAAACTAAATGTCGAACGCCGTTGCTACCCAGTTGTCCTGGTGATGTATCTTCAATTTCTTCAATTTCTTCAATTTCTTCTTTTAGATAAGCTCAAAGGCTTTTGGGGGATTTACCGAACAGATGTCCCACGTTCTGAGAATTGCTATAAAAGAGCAAAAAGATCAACTTCTGGGAGGAATTTCTCATCTCGCGGAATACCAAGTAATCAAACATTGGAATTTATTTCAAATTTTTTGAAAATTTCTTTCTATTTTTGAAGGTATTAATTTTGAAGGATATATCGAATGTTACAGTATTTTTGATGATTTTAATTTCTCTGATGGCATCACAATATCTTTGTTAATTTTTGTTGAAGACTTTGCATTCCATAAAAGTAATACTTTGTTATCTTACAACAGCAACTTTGTAAGATATCCTTATTTTCTGCTGAAGAAATATGTTAGGTGAGTTTGATTGAAATTAGAAAAGAAATAAAAATCTGGTTTAATAGGAATGAAAAATTTATAAAATTTGTTGGGAAATATGCTGGGATGACATACACCACAAATAATATCGACTTTTCGTGAGTTTTTTGTTATTAATAAAGTTCTAAAGAAGTTAAAATTAAGATCAAAAAGTTATTTCAATTTTACTAAAAGTTTGATGAATGAAAATTACTTGATTTGATAATAAAGCTTTTTCTGGAGATGAAACCTCAAAATTTTATTTTTTTATCAATTTCTAAAACTAATTATTTAACAATTTATATTTTCAGGCAATTAGTACAACAATGGACTCATCTACTTATATCTTGGCATCCTAATAATCATTCAGTTTATATCAACGGTGAAAAAGTTGGTAAAGACACAATTCATAATACCTCTGTAGCGAAACCTATCGGTGATTCCTCGAACTTAAGAATTGGTAAATCTCATGAAAACCGATTTGATGAAGGTACGTTGTCTTGAAATCTTCAGAAATTAACAATTTATTGATTTGATAGAGTTGTTGAATGGTCATGTATCTTCACTTGGAATTTGGAATCGAAACTTTAATAGTGATGAAGCTTTACAAACATTTCAATTTTATGAAGAACTACTTTTTGCTGCCAATAACTACGATGAACCGATTTTAACTCCTCAAATACAAAAACATTTATTTACTTCTTTAGTTAAAAAAGATGATAGCTGTTTTTCTCAACCAACAACATTAAATCAAATAATGAATAGCAGTTCATGTTTAGATACAACATTTCCTCATGACTAACTCTAGAGATTGTCAATGAAAAGATGAAGATTATGTATATGTTGATTCTTAATCTGTATTTTGATGTAAATATCTTTCAAATGTATGATCTTGTTTTAAATATTTAATAAACTTCATAATTCCATTAAAAGAAATTTTATTTAGAAATATGGATTGGCTTTCAAGATATTAAAAGGAAATTAAATTTGTAACTTTTTTTAAATGTTTTAATTTAGAAATTTATTTTTGAAAATAGCTGAGCATAAAACATAGAAGTCTTAAAAGCAACAACAAAATCAACACTAAGTACTACTATTCGATAGTTAGCTTTTATTCTAAAGACAATTTAATAGAAGGAAATGATTTTTTTTCATCTTAAAGTGTAAAATAAGTTTCTAAACATTTTAAAAGTTATAAAAACTTAAATAAGTTAAAAAGTTAATTTTATTAGTAGCATCAGTAAAATTAGATTCAGTTTTCTTCCTAAGTAATCTTTTCTATTTTTACAAAATATTTTATAGAAAGTCACTTCTATAGTTCTTACAATTAACTGATTTCTTATTAAAAATTACAATTATCAAAACCAGCGATTTTGGTAACTTTGTAAAATATATTGATCAAACTTCAATACTTATATTACAACTCAAATGTTTTTACCTTCAGTTTAGCAAATCTATAAATGTTTTTAAAACTATGTTACTCTTATTAAACGAAATTTCAATGTTAAAGAAATCGAAGCAAGTTTATAAAAATTACTTAAAAACGGATAAAGAAATTCTAAAACATTCTTTCAATTGAATTAATCAAAGTTGTATCTTATGTAAGTATTAAGTTAAATAAATCGAAAAATTTAAATATTTAATTAGATGGTTGCTTAGATGAAAAAACTAAAAACCGATTACTAAAAAACAAATCTGAAGTTTATTAATCAAGTGTTTGCAAAATTGAATTTATTTCTAAATGATTTAAGTAACACCAAAGTAAGAGAGTAGAAAGATAGTTTGAAGAAATGTATTTTCTAAACAGAACTTTTACAGCTTGCACAATAACCTTTAAATTTGCGACAATTTTTGTAAATAAATATTTATACAGTTATGATTTGATAAACAAAACAGCAAACAATTTTAATAAACAAATAAGACTTGTAGCCAAATCAGCAAACTTTATCAAATGATGCAGCTTCGCCCTTTAAAAGTTTTTACCAATTTTTACAAACAAACAAAATTTGTAGCAGTTTACATTCTCACATTGGGTTACGTTTTGGTGTCAAGAAGCTTTTAAAATGTAATTATTTTGCTCAAAGATGTTACTTTAAAGTTATTCAAATAAAGAATGAAATTTTTTCACTAAAAATTGACTTAAAAATGAATTAATCAAAACAAGAAATTTGAAAATTAAGATTTGTTCGAAAACTTTCAAAAAATAAGAAGTCAAAGAGTTTATGTAACAAAATAAACATACTAACAGTAGAATGTTGAACTGATTATATTTTTTCAAATATATACAACAAATTTAAATTATTTAAAATTCTAATACATATCGAAATATTTCTCTTTTTAACTTTATTATTTAAATAGACTTTATTGTTTAGATCGATTATATGCTGAGGTCTTTTCCTTCTATTGTTTTAAGGAGGTTTTAATCTTTCAAGTTGAAACTCTAATTACAATTTAAATCAAGTTAATGGTAGACTAGACAAACTAGTTAGTGTTATTAGCTTTTGTTTTTATATATATTGACTTTGTAGAATTTGCTGATATTTGATTAAAACTGCAAGGCCAGCAAACTATAATAAAAAAAGTTTGTTACAAAATTGAATTTGTTCATAAAGATGTTTTTGAATCAGCAAATGAATATTTCACAAATCTTATGCAAAAGTTGCATAATTTTTTTTCATAAATAAATTAAAATCATTTAAACTAATTACAAAATTAAAAGAATATGCTGAAATAGTAAATTGACAAATTCAGCGATATAAAAACAATAAAATTTTATTATTTATTTATTATTTCATTTACATAATAGAATATCTAAAGCGTTTTCATGGGTTATCAAAAGCCTCAAAAAATATTAAATTATTCTTATATAGATTATGATTATTATTCTGTTATTAACATACTTAATAAAATTATAGTAATTTGAGATTAATAACAGCTTGACGAAATGTAAATTGAAATACTGATTGAAGCTATTATGAGTTGACTTTTTTACAATTGTGACAACTTTATGTAATTAAGCTTTTATGTTTACATTTAAACAAAACTAAAATCTAGTAAAAAGTCACTTCAAAGCAATTATTGCGCAATATTTGATGAAAAGGGCAAAGTTCTAACTACAAAGAAATTTGTATAATAAGCATGATATGATGATGGTTATTATCAGTTGTGTGGCTCACTGCAGTTAGCTGAAATTTCAGTTATTAATTTTGAAATATCCTTCATCAGTGTATTTGTGATTCTATCTTTTTTATCTTTGTTGTTTTCAAATATAACTATTTATTTTTACACTTTAATCCTAAAACAGTTTAAAAAGTTATTAATTTTCAGCAGAAACAGACTACATCTTTTAAACTTATTTTATTCTTTGAGTAGTTTTATTGACAATAAATATATTTTTCTGCCAGTTACTTCATTTTCTTTAATTATTTTTCAACCCTTGTTTCTGCTTTCTACTTTTACTATTTCTATGTTCCGATTTTATTCAGTTATTTTCAATTTGAAGATATTTTCACTTCAATCAATTTGCTTTCTTCACTCTAAAAGCTATTTCCTGCTACTTCACTTTAAATGAATAAATAAATAAATAATTTTAATTATAAATATTTAAAAACTAATCAGATATTGGTTGACAAAGTTTAACTTTTTAGTTTCTAAAACTATTTTATATTTTTATATTTTTTAGGTTGGCAATGATTAGCGGGAAAACTGTTCCCGCCTTACTCTTGTTACTTTGTGTAACATTAGTATCTTCTCGAAGACCTATTAAAAGTAGAACTCGTTGTATATCATCAAATGAGACGATATTCAACGGGAACCACTCATTTGTAAATATACAAGATGGTCAATTAGTCAACTTAAACCAGTTTGCTGGTGAAGTTCTTCTGATTGTCAACACAGCTTCCTTCTGAGGCTCAACTTGGCAATATCCTTATTTAAACAAACTGCAAAATATCGAAGGTGTTACTGTACTTGGATTTCCATGCAACCAATTTGGTTTGCAGGTGATTCATTTGATTCTTACAGTTTTGATTTAAAAATGATGTTTTAGGAACCGGGTAGGAATAATGAGATTTTGAATATACTCCGATATGTTCGACCTGGGAAAGGTTATCAACCAAATTTTCCTGTTTTTGAAAAGCTTGAAGTTAATGGAGAACATGAACATCCACTGTTTACTTTCATGAAGGTAAGATTTCAGACGTTGTCATGTCGAAGTCGCTCGCGTTGTTCAAGCAGAAGTTGAATCGTTATAATATTGCCAACATTGTCATTTCTAAACTGTGAATTTTTCTCTTTTATGTAATTGTTCACTGTTATATGATTTGAGGACTACTGAAATGTCATGTGTTCCATCTTTTACTTTCTATATTTTTAACTAAATAGATGTTATTTGTGAGAATGTGTGTTAGCGAGAGGTGCTCTCTTCAGACACCCTCCTTTGCATTTATTGTAATATATAAATAAAATTTCTTCAACTTTACTATTTAATAGATTTGATAATTGCATCTATTTTCTTTTACATTTTAATATAATTTTTTTTTATTTATTTTTTTAGAGTAAATGTGATGTGGTTTCAGCGAAATTTCAACTGAGGTCGAAATTATTTTATGATCCAATCACACCGAACGATATCGAGTGGAACTTTCACAAATTTCTTGTGGATCATGAAGGAAAGGTTGCTAGGTAACTCCTCAAACTCACTAAATAATTTCAATTAAATGTTTTATTGATGAATATGATGTTAGTGTTTTTCATAATCAGAAAAATATTAACTAATTATTATTAATTTATTAATTAATTAAAATTATTAACTTTTAAACTTTTATACCATTATTTACAACAATCTAATAATGTTTTTTTTCAGACGTTATAACCACAATGTCTCTCCTGAAAACACTCTTCTTATAAAGGACATTCTGGCTTTAGTAAAGAGACGAGAGCTTACCTCAAACGTCTGAAACACAATCTAACTTCTTTCGATGTTTTAAACGCGAATTAAAGTATCCATATTGATGAAGATTTCGTCTTAAAGTCTTTTTAAAGAGCAGATGAACTCTGAAATGATTCAACAATTTTACATGGATCTGATTTCAACTTTTATTTGCAGTTTGTAGTTGTTCAGGTTTTATGTAATTTCGTATCAATGGACTTTAGATTGGCATTTAATTTTATCGTTTGAAATAAAAGATTGCTTCAAAAAAATGCTTCAAAATTTATTAAAGAAACCAAATCTTGCGCCATTTAAAGTCAGATGATAGAGTAATGCTAAGGTCTAGGACCGAAGATACTCGTTGAATAATAAATCTATTGATGGAGTATTGGTTCAAGCAATTTACAGCTGGTTTACAAGAAAAAGTTATAAGACTTTGTGGGCTAGATTCTGAGCTGCCAATTCATAGACCAGTTTTCTACAGTGTGTGGTGCAGTTTGAAGTTTTAAAGGATTACAAGATAATAGCTTGATATCATCTGCATACACAAACACACTGACATATTTTTATTGAAATATTTTATAAAATTATTTTCAACTGTTTTGAAATGATCTTTTATAATCTAATTTGGAAATATTTTAAATATTTATTTTTATGATGAAATGTTTTTACTACATGAAGAACCACAATTTTGTTAAAAAATTTTTTGTAGGATCTTTGCTTTGAATTTTCAAATTTTTCAGTGATGTTAATTTCTTAATTGATTCTAAATTTAATGGTTACTTAGTTATTATTTATTTTATTTATTTATTTAATATTTAGTTTAGTTATTATTATTTATTCAAAAAAATTATATATTATTATTTTATTCACTCTTTTTTCTATATTTAAATACTTAAAAATAACTCGATTTCTTTACAAAAAAGTTATTTACAATTTAAAAATTTTATAGAAGTAAATATAAAGTATAATAAAAGTAGATATAAAGAATTTAAGGGTCTTTTTCAATTAAAAAGCTTAAAAATTCTGATATGAAATGATCTGAATTCTGGAGATCTTTGGTGCAAGCGATGTTTTGTAGATTACGCAAACACCGCCTCTATCATACCGTCTGTCAGAACACAAAATAGCAAAAAGATTACCGTCAACCAGAAAAAGAATCAGGATAAAACGGTTTCAACCAAGTTTCAGTAATAAAAACAAAAGTGAAATCTTGGGAATGCAAAAGAGCTTTCAATTGAAAAAATTTGTTAATAATCGACCGCGCGTTGAAGAACATACCTAATGTGATAGAAGAATTGTCTTTTTGATGCTTGTGAGATTTGATGATGGGCTTCTGTAAATTGATATCTTGGGTATTAACAATTGTGTCCGGAGAGAGTTTGAAAAAAGAAGATGTGGGTCTAGTGGTTATATGCCACTTCCGTTTGAGCAACCTTGACAATTTTCAAAGCCCATGGTGGACCTCGAACTCTGTATTTGAAATCAGTTGGTTGTTCCTTCTGATTTCGGTTATACGCCTCTTTTAGAAGACGCTCATTTTCTAAGCAATCAACTTCGCACATATCATGTGCTACTCTAATGTGCTCGAATTTTTTGTCAAGCTTTAGCTTATACAGCTCGGCAAGAAACTTGCGTTTGTCCCAATTATGCTGAAAGGATACTTTCAACGGTCTTCGATGATCTGAGCTTTTTGCTCCAATTCTAGTCATTGATACCTTTGGAAGGTCCACAAAATTAAGGCCTTGAGAGCACATTTGATTGAAAAACTTACTGTCATCATCTTTATCAGTCTCAGAGACATTAGAGATGATGACATTGTTTTCTCTGTCCTCACGGTCCTTAGTAAGTTTTATGAACGTGTCGCTGACCTCCTTGGCTAGAAGCTGCACCATGTTAGCATTTTTGTCAGAACCGGGATCACCGACCACCGAGGCCCATGTGACTGGTATCTTTGTAGAGGCATCCAGTTCGTCCGTTGATTTGGACAAACTAGATAAGTTCTCGTCAATTTTGGCAACATTGTTGTCAATTTCAGATTTAAATTTGGCTAATTCAGCAGATATAGATTTGCTGATGTCTTTTAGAAGATGCTCATTATCTAAGCGATCATCTTCACACATATCAGGTGCTACTCTAATGCGCTCGAACTTTTTGTCAAGCTTTAGCTTATACAGCTTGGCAAGAAACTTGCGTTTGTCCCAATTATGCTGAAAGAACACTTTCAACGGTCTTTGATGATCTGAGCTTTTTGCTCCAAGCCTAGTCATTGATACCTTTGGAACGTCCACAAAATCAAGGCCTTGAGAACACATTTGATTAAAAAACTTTCTGTCATCATCTCTATCAGTCTCAGAGACATTAGAGATGATGACATTGTTTTCTCTGTATTCACGGTCCTTAGTAAGTTTTATGAACTTGTCGCTGACCTTCTTGGCAAGAAGCTGCACCATGTTAGCATTTTTGTCGGAACCGGGATCATCGACCACCGAGGCCCATGTGACTGGTATCTTTGTAGAGGCATCCAGTTCGTCCATTGATTTGGACAAACTAAAAATTTCTTTGTTGGTTTTGGCAACATCGTTGTCAATTTCAGATTTAATTTTGGCTAATTCAGCAGATATAGATTTGCTGATGTCGGATATTAGATCAGAATTATATGAGGGAGCTGTTATGTCCTTGATTCTACATTTAGGGCAAAACCATTTAAATCCCATTTGCTTCGTCTGGTTGTATTTAAATATTTCATAAATTTTCTTGCTCACATCACTACAGGTGAGATAAAACCAGGAGAGACATTTACAGCATTCTATTAACGGATCTTCACCAGAGCAAATTTCATCGCAATCTTGTTTTGATGAAGTCGGTTTGTCAGAATTTTGCTGTTCACTTGAACTTAAGGTCTCGTCACTTTTATTAGGATCCACCATAGTTTCCATGAAAGAATTTTAGTGCCACCAACCCAAATAATTCGAATCGATTTCTTATCCAGACAGATTTATCACAATTTACAAATATAATTCAAATATCCTATAACCTGAAACTTATTTAAATAGAATTGTAAATTATAAAAGCAAAACTACTAATAGAAAGTTCAGTGATATCTCTAAGCAAACTTCTGTGAAGAACAAATCTGTGTCATTTCAAATAGTTAGGTATTAATGATTTATTTAAGTTAACAATGATGTTGGCCTACAACTTGACCAAACAGCTTCCCATCAAATGAAATTCAATTTTTGATACATTAGTTTAAAAATTTTATAGAAGTAAATATAAAGTATAATAAAAGTAGATATAAAGAATTTAAGGGTCTTTTTCAATTAAAAAGCTTAAAAATTCTGATATGAAATGATCTGAATTCTGGAGATCTTTGGTGCAAGCGATGTTTTGCAGATTACGCAAACACCGCCTCTATCATACCGTCTGTCAGAACACAAAATAGCAAAAAGATTACCGTCAACCAGAAAAAGAATCAGGATAAAACGGTTTCAACCAAGTTTCAGTGATAAAAACAAAAGTGAAATCTTGAGAATGCAAAAGAGCTTTCAATTGAAAAAATTTGTTAATAATCGACCGCGCGTTGAAGAACATACTTAATGTGATAGAAGAATTGTCTTGTTGACGCTTGTGAGATCTGATGATTGGCTTCTGTAAATTGATATCTTGGGCTGAAAGGATGGTATTGTGTCCAGAGAGAGTTTAAAGAAAGAAGATGTGGGTCCAGTGGTTATTTACCACTTCCGTTTGAACAACCTTGACAATTTTCAAAGCCCATGGTGGACCTCGAACTCTGTATTTGAAATCGGTTGGTTGTTCCTTCTTATTTCGGTTATACGTTTCTTTTAGAAGACGATTACTTTCTAAGCGATCATCTTTACACATATCATTTGATACTCTAATGTGCTCGAACTTTTTGTCAAGCTTTAGCTTATACAGGTCGGCAAGAAACATTCGTTTGTCCCAAATATCCTGAAAGAACACTTTCAACGGTCTTTGATGATCTGAGCTTTTCGCTCCAAGCCTAGTCATTGATACCTTTGGAACATCCACAAAATCAAGGATTTGAGAACACATTTGATTAAAAAACTTTCTGTCATCATCTTTATCAGTCTCAGAGACATTAAAGATGATGACATTGTTTTCTCTGTATTCACGGTCCTTAGTAAGTTTTATGAACTTGTCGCTGACCTCCTTGGCAAGAAGCTGCACCATGTTAGCATTTTTGTCGGAACCGGGATCATCCACCACCGACGCCCATGTGAATGGTATCTTTGTAGAGGCATCCAGTTCGTTCGTTGATTTGGACAAGCTAGAAATTTCTTTGTTGGTTTTGGCAACATCGTTGTCAATTTCAGATTTAAATTTGGCTAATTCAGCAGATATAGATTTGCTGATGTCTTTTAGAAGATGCTTATTTTCTAAACGATAATCTTCACACATATCATGTGCTACTCTAATGTGCTCGAATTTTTTGTCAAGCTTTAGCTTATACAGATTGGCAAGAAACATGCGTTTGTCCCAAATATCCTGAAAGAACACTTTCAACGGTCTTTGATGATCTGAGCTTTTTGCTCCAAGTCTAGTCATTGATACCTTTGGAACGTCCACAAAATCAAGGATTTGAGAGCACATTTGATTAAAAAACTTTCTGTCATCATCTTTATCAGTCTCAGAGACATTAGAGATGATGACATTGTTTTCTCTTTCCTCACGGTCCTTAATAAGTTGTATGAACGTGTCGCTGACCTCCTTGGCAAGAAGCTGCACCATCTTAGCATTTTTGTCGGAACCAGAATCACCGACCACCGAGGCCCATGTGAATGGTATATTTGTAGAGGCATCCAGTTCGTTCGTTGATTTGGACAAGCTAGAAATTTCTATGTTGGTTTTGGCAACATCGTTGTCAATTTCAGATTTAATTTTGGCTAATTCAGCAGATATAGATTTTCTGATGTCGGATATTAGATCAGAATTAGATGAGGGAGCTGTTATGTCGTTGATTCTACATTTAGGGCAAAACCATTTAAATCCCATTTGCTTCGTCTGGTTGCATTTAAATATTTCATAAATTTTATTTTTCACATCACTACAGGTGATATAAAACCAGGAGAGACATTTACAGCATTCTATTAACGGATCTTCACCAGAGCAAATTTCATCGCAATCTTGTTTTGATGAAGTCGGTTTGTCAGAATTTTGCTGTTCACTTGAACTTAAGGTCTCGTCACTTTCATTAGGATCCACCATAGTTTCCATGAAAGAATTTTAGTGCCACCAACCCAAATAATTCGAATCGATTTCTTATCCAGACAGATTTATCACAATTTACAAATATAATTCAAATATCCTATAACCTGAAACTTATTTAAATAGAATTGTAAATTATAAAAGCAAAACTACTAATAGAAAGTTCAGTGATATCTCTAAGCAAACATCTGTGAAGAACAAATCTGTGTCATTTCAAATAGTGAGGTATTAATGATTTATTTAAGTTAACAATGATGTTGACCTACAACTTGACCAAACAGTTTTCCATCAAATGAGATTCAATTTTTGATACTTTAGTTTAAAAATTTTATAGAAGTAAATATAAAGTATAATAAAAGTAGATATAAAGAATTTAAGGGTCTTTTTCAATTAAAAAGCTTAAAAATTCTGATATAGATTTGGTTTACTTTGAACTTTTTACTAAGCTAGTAAAATAAACAGATATGGATTAAATTATTTCGCTTTTTGTTAATTAGTCAATCGATGAAAAGACTTTTCATAATTAGTTTTTCTTTTAGGTTTTTCACAAATATTTGTACAACGAAATTCATACATGTAACTTTTTGCTAAGATTTTTAAAAAGAACAAAACTGGAAAACTTTTCTCAGAAGATTTTCAGGAGTAAAACTTTAAAGTGAAATCATTAAAATAATGATTCTTATATTATATTATTTTTATAGAATTTAAAACTTTTAAAATCGTAATCAAAAATCTTTAAAAATAACTTCATATATTTCTGTACAAAAAAAACTTTATTAAAAACTAAAACTTCTTTTTATTTAGTGAAAAGCTAAGTTACTACTTCAATAATAACTTCAAAATGTTTGAAGGTTAGCAACAAGATTTATAAAATATTTGTTTAACTTCAGTTAGTTGTGCAAAATACAAAGAAGGATTTCGTAACTTTTTTGTATTTTCATCAAATATTAGCTAATGACGAAACTTGAAACAGATTTTTAAAACAATTTTCTGAGCGACAACGCCTAGCTCTAAAGCTTCATCAAGTCATGACTTCAGACTTTCAGGTTTTTTTAACTTCAACTCGATTTAACTTCAAATGAAAATTGAAAACGATAATCTCAAATTCTGGACAATTAAGAGCCTCATGAGAGTACCTCTCGCTAACACACATTCTCACAAATAACATCTATTAAGTCAAATTATTAAGTTAGAAATATTAGAAATATAAAAATATTTATAACCAATAACATCTAATAAGTCAAAAAAATTGAAAAAATTCGTTCTGACCAATGTACCAGGTGATATGGGCTTATTAAGATGTAATGTGTGTCGTCTCAGCTGATATAACTTGAGGGAAGGACTAATAGAAAAGAAATCATCAAACTGAAGGTCAATTAAATTGTGGATAATTTAAAAAATAAGAATTAAGTCGTATTTAATCCGTCGAATTTCCAAAGTATCTAAATTGAAGAGACTGAGACGATGTTTATAACTATCATATTTAATATTAAGTTTCCTACATACTAATCTTGTAAATGTGGCCTGAACAGATTCGATTTTTTTGATATCACTAACTTGATATGGCATCCATACACTGACATTGTATTCAAGAATTGGACGTACGAACAATTTGAAAAGATTGATAAAAAAGCATGGGTCCTTAGAATTAAAAGTCTTTATAATAAGGAAGACAAGGTTGATTGATTTTCTAAAGATTTTGGAAACATAATTGCGCCATTTAAAGTCAGATGAAAGAGTAATGCTAAGGTCTAGGACCGAATAAAAAATCCATTGATGGAATATTGGTTCAAGGAATTTAAAACTGGTTTACTAGAAAATGTTATAAGTTAAGTTTGATGTTTGAATTCAATCATATTGTCATATCTCTTCCCAAATAGAAATTACAAATAGATTTCTTGTATATTATACAAAGATCTTTGTACAGAAATTTGATGGAAGGGTCTGTTTTAGTTTGTTTGTATATGAGGTTTTTCAAATGTTGTAAATTCTTTAAATTTTTGGGCAAATGTGGTTTTTTGTTGGCTCAATAAAAAGTTATGAATTTTTCGATTGACTCTTTAACGATGCTAGTAAACCTTGAGTAAATAGTATTGATGTCTTTGAAAGAGTTGAAAACAGAAATCCAGTCAACATCTGATAGAAACTTGTTAATGCCATTATAATTTCCACAGTAAAAATTCTTTTTGCTTGAAGTTTTAATGTTCATGAAAAAGTTTGATGGAGTTTGATTTCAATCATGTTGTGATCGCACGTCAAAGTAAAAGGTTCATTTTGATCAACGTAGATAATGTTCTCAGGTTTTGATGTGATAACAAGATCCAAAGTATTACCACTAACTTGGGTCGGAAAAGTAACCATCTGAGATATATTATTGGTATTGAGGAAGCTTACAAAGTCATGACTTAGAAAGGGTGAATTAGTATTATTGCTATCCAATTTAAACGATTTTCCAATAAATGCTAAATTCGGGTTATTCTAATCAATTTTAGTAAAATTAAAATCCCCCAAAATATATAAATCAGGACACACAACACTCTTCAGAGCCTTCAATAAGGCCTTAACAGTAACTTCATCATTAGTTCTAGAGGGTGGTAGATAGGTACATATAAAACGAGATAATTTGGACATTGAATAATGAAAATCAAAAGCGATAATATCAAACCCTGGACAGTTAATGGGATCGATCTAAATTCAATAGATCTTTGGTGCAAGCGATGTTTTGTAAATTACGCAAACACCGCCTCTATCATACCGTCTGTCAGAACACAAAATACCAAAAAGATTACCGTCAACCAGAAAAAGAATCAGGATAAAACGGTTTCAACCAAGTTTCAGTAATAAAAACAAATGTGAAATCTTGGGAATACAAAAGAGCTTTCAATTGAAAAAATTTGTTAATAATCGACCGCGATGATGATCAAGATGACAGGATCATTTACAGATCTTTTTCAACAATGTAAATCCATCTACAAATATTAACAATCATTTAAATCTTCAAATAATCTTTCAGAAGATAAACTTTTAAATCTATTTTGCTCAGAGACTCTAGTCACTATCATACACACTAGGTGTCAGTAGAAATAATTAGATCATCATCGCATATTGCCAAATATTCAAATTAATCAACTTACCAGGTTTGATTGCTGCTTTTTTCACAATCTGTTGAAAGAAGATATTATTTAGTTTGAAGTTTGAATCAAATTCTGATATAAAAAGATCTTTTATCACTTCAGAATGAATTTAAGTCATCAGTTTTATCTAGCTATGACGGGGAAAAAAATTAACATCATAAGTGAACAGATTTGAACTTAATATAAATCCAACTTTCACCAACCTTTTATAGAAATCATCAAATCTTCACAAATATCTGTAGAATAAAAATCAATTAGCAAAAAAAGAGACAAGTTGAAATTTTCTATAAATTATTTACTCAGTAATTAAATGTTATCAACATAATTATATCTGTCCTGTTGAGCTATTACATCATTGTAGTAAAAATTCAATCAAATCTAAAACAATATCTCACCACATCAACCACTAATCACTTGAAATAACTCAAATGTCCTCCAAATTAACTTATCATCAAAGATACCACAAGATTAATCCTGTATCTTCCAGTTGAAAGATCTTGATGAAGCAACTGACATCTTCTTCATTTCAATCTGGAGCAACATCAAAGACACAACTTCTCATGATCTAATCAAAAACAAGTAAATAGTTGAGAAATTTTTATTTATTTAATCAAATGTATTCCTTCATATCAGTAAGAATGATATATATCAAATATCATACAATGGTTCAGAGGAATGATTCTATTTTGCACAAATTTGGTCTTATATAAAATCAAACAATATATAAGAGATCTTTAGTGCTAAATACACAAATTTATTCTTCAAATATTCAATTAAGTATTTGAAAATTTACCTCAAAACTATCTTCTAATCTTTTCAACTCATCAAAAGATTTCTGAGAAAAAGTCTTCAAATTCAAAAATATCTGTAGAATAAAACATATTATTTATATATTAAATATAAGTAAAAGTACCTAATAATTATAAAAAAATTAATATAATTAATATATAATCTAAATAAATAATTATTTGAAATAGAAATTTATATCAGCTAAAAACTATATTAATAATATATTTGATAATTATGAATTTTCTAATTATGAATCAAGAAACATTATAAAGAAACTTTTTTATAAATTTATTAAGAAATATAAAAATAAAAGAAATATATTTAAATAATTAGAAATGTTTTCTTAAATTAATTTTTCTAATTATGAAACATCTAATCAATAAACTAATAAAATTAATATATATTAGATAAATAATTACATTAAACAATAAGTTCAAAAAGATTTTTATAAACAACTATATAAAACTTATAATAAATTATTAAATAAATAAATATTTAAATTTATAAATTTTGTTGGTTTTATTGCTTTAATAGAAAATTATAAATTATATTTTTTAAACAATAAAAATAAAGTTGTTGAAATAATTTTGTTTATTTATTAATATAAATGTGAAGGAGGTTGCCTGAAGAGAGCACCTCTCGCTAACACACATTCTCACAAATAATAATATATTTTAAGAAAATTTTAATAAATTAGATGTTTATAATATCTATAGAAAAATAATAACTAAAATAATAAGTGATTGATAAATAATATAAATTATTTAAAATAATAATTACAAATAAAAAAGTTAATAAAATACCTTCAACCGATTTTGACTGCAAGGAACGACTGGTTCTAGAAAATCTTTAAACTTGAGTAAATGTCGAAAATGGCTTTTTATTAAAATAACTATTTAATTCTTACACGTGGTTGTTTTCAATGAAATCTTTATTGTAAGTGTTAAGTATCAAAAAATTACAGCAAAGTTTTTTCTTTTAGATTTAATTTCTTATATAATTCTGATAAATAGGCTAATTTATTAGTTCTATCAAAAGAAATACCATTTTGATGAAATATTAAGTCGTTACACAGTCTAATTTAGTGTGTACCTATACAGCTTCATTAGTTTATTATTTTCTGATACATTTTCTTCATCAAAAATGTCTAAAAACTGATTAATATTTGTTCATTGGTAATATTATTAACTATTAGTTTTGATAGAATAGATAGTTCAAACTAGTTTCTTATTATTTCTTCTAATAAATGAAATAAAATGTCGAATAATAAATAGATTTATTATTCGATTTAAATGAAATATCGATTTAGGTATTTTTGCTACTCTGAGTATTACTTCATATTTGCATCCCTTTTTTCAGTATTTTCTCAGCTTTAAATTTTGGTAATTTAACAAATGTTGAAAGATAAGATCGACTGCTAATAAAAGATTGTCACTAACACAAGAGTAGTTTTGCATGAAAAACTCTCAAATCTTAAATAGTTAAATTCGACTCAGTAAATGAGAAAGTGAATTTTACAGCAAAATTTTAATAAACAGTAAAATAGGAAATATTAGAAATAAATTAATAATTAAAAAACTCTTATCATAATTTACTTCAAATCAAAGCATGAAAAGAGAAATTATGAAAATAATTTATATTGTTAATGTTCAAGTAGAAAAAATTCTAGTTTATAGTTTTATTGCAACATATTCTATCACCTTTCTGTTAACATCAATATGTTCACTTATAGCACATCTAGCCGTTCACTGCCGAAGCAGATTATTATGTCAGTTAAAAGATCATAAAAACTACTTTACTTATCAGATAAATTTACAGATGATTTTACATCATGTCTAAACTTCATTTTCATTTATACTAAAATATTATTGTTTTGAATTCACTTAGCAAATCAATATTCAATTTTTATTTTAGTTCAATTATTTTTATCTAAACAAATATTGTGATTTGATGAATAAAATATTTTGAGAGATTTTAATTGATTGTTAAATACTAATACGAAAATATCTATTTTTATCTATTTCATAAAAACGTCAATCAATTAAATAATAATATAAAAATTAAGTAATTTAATTGAAGCATATAAAAATAATTTACAAAAACGTTTATCTATGTAAATGTAAATCTGTTGACTTCACATATTTTTTCTTGATACAAGGCTCTATATAAAATGAAAATATTTACAGAATAATTTTTGATTTAAATCTTAGATGCAAATGGAAAATAAAGATGTAATTAATGTTTTCTCAGTTGTTTCTGCTGAAGTTTATGGTTTCAACTGTTATTCAGATTTTGTTGATAGCATAAAATAGTTCTTTGTTTGATTACCTTAGTGTTTTATTCGCTTCAACCAAAACTTAAATAATAAAAATATGTATATTTAAAATAAACTCAAAATAAATTGAGCCTTATCATTCCAAGAAAGTTGAATTCATCTCAATTTTCAGAATATTAGCTTCTTCTTCTACTTGATTCCAAATTAAATTATTCTGAAATTTTATTTCTTTAAATGCAAGGCTTCAGTTCACAAGTTATACAAATTTTAAATCTTTTAGCGTTTTTAAAGTACAAAACAATACAAGTCAAATAATAGTAAAAAGGTTCCACATATTACTAAAAGCAGTACAAGAAAAAATAAGAATTCTGTAAAAGCATAAATAAATGTTAGTTGTCAATCCATAATTACAAAAAGTAGAAAACTGAAGAAACTGGGCGGCATTTCTTTGTAACAAATTTAAACAATTGTTAAAAACTCATAATGATGTTTTCAATCAGCAGTAACTACATCAATGTAATGTTTTGATGATTCAGATGTTGGAAAGTTGTCATCTTATTATGTTTTGTTTATATCTGTTTTAATAATATGAAAAATAACTCTCTATTTTTGACGTTTTAAAATTATGGAAAATTAATGAAAATGGAAATTATCTGGTGAGTTAATCGAAATATATTTATAAATTACTCCAAACTATTTCTTTCAATATTTTTCAAAATTCTGTATTACTCTTCTTCTCATAGTGAAGGTTATCTCATATCATATTATCTGTTTTAATAATATGAAAAATAACTCTCTATTTTTGACGTTTTGAAATTATGGAAAATTAATGAAAATGGAAATTATTTATTTATTTATTTATTTATTTATTACAATAAATGTGAAGGAGGGTGCCTAAAGAGAGCACCTCTCGCTAACACACATAAAAGCTTTCTGCCGCTTCAATTTCAAATCTATCTCTTTTATTTGCAGCTCTACTTCTTGGTAGGCGACTCTGTATCAACTAAGAAGCAATCTTCAGATGAATCGTTATCATCTGGAAGTTACTTCAGATGAGTCTTCAGCTCCCAACAAATCCGAAGATTTTGTAGAAAGCGATTTGCTCGCTATTAAAGTGGAATTGTTAATAATCAATTTGTTAATTCTCTACAAGAAGAAAGAGAAATTCAGGAAATAATTACAGAAATAATAAAAAGAGATAGAATCAACTCTAGGATGGATTATGATTGTAAGTATTGATAAAGTGACAGGGAGGTTCGTCAAGTTATATAAAGATGAGTTTAAATATCGTTGATGCAAATCCAAGATGTCATCTTCGCTGTAATAATTCTATTATTTGGTTGAGGAGAATATTAAATCCGAAGCTTACGTAAATGTGTTGTCAAGTCATTCCCTTTCAAAGTATTAATTCATTCTGTCGCTACTTACTTTTGTTATTAATCGCTTTTTACAATCGAATAAGACTTTCTTAAAAAGTTATTTTCGTTCACTAGATGAGTATAAGACTAAGCTTTCTGTCCCTAAATAAAAATTAGAAATAGATTTGAAACATTTGCAGCTTCAATCTGCAATTTGTTTGAACCAGTTCGATATCTCGTAAAATTATCAAGTTTGCTACTTCCACATTTTAAACAAACTTTTTTTATAACCGCTACTGTTGGTCCTCCTCTTTAAATTCCATTGACTTCACTACTTCTTCTGCAGCTTCAATCTGCAATTTATTTATTTATTTATTTATTTATTACAATAAATGTGAAGGAGGGTGCCTAAAAAGAGCACCTCTCGCTAACACACATTCTCACAAATTAGATCTATTTGACGTGTAAACGAAAAAGCATATGACAATGAAGAATTGCACAGAATCATAGTATTGTAAAAGAGAAAAATTCTCAGTTTATAAATGGCAATGTTGGCGATATTATAACAATTCAGCTTTTTCTTGAACAGCATAAGTGATTTTGACATGACAATCTCTGATGGCAGAATGTTCCATGTACTGATTGTGCGGTATGAGAAAAAACTTAATCTGGTTAACGTAGCTGGTGGAGTGGGCTTATTAAGATGTAATTTATGTCTTCTAAGTTGATATAACTTGAGGGAGGGACTAATGGAAAAAAAGTCATCAAACTGAAGATCAATTAGGTTGTGAATAATTTTAAAAATCAGAATAAGGTCGTATTTAATTCTTCGGATTTCCAAAGTATCTAGATTGAAGAAGCTGAGACGATGCTTATAACTCTCGTATTTGATATTAAGTTTCCTGCAAACCAATCTCGTAAATGTTGCCTGAACAGATTCGATTTTTCTGATATCACCAACTTGATATGGCATCCATGCACTGACATTGTATTCAAGAATAGGGCGTATGTACAGTTTGAAAAGGTTGACGAAAAACCATGGATCTTTAGAATTAAAAGTCTTTATGATGAGGTGGACAAGCTTGATAGATTTTCCAAAGATTCTGGAAACATAACTGTGCCATTTGAAGTCAGATGTCAGAGTAATGCCGAGGTCTATGACTGAGGATACTCGTTCAAGAATGGATCCATTGATGTAGTATTGGTTGCTGAAGTTGGCAGCTGGCTTACGGGAGAATGTTATAACTTCAGACTTTGTTGGCTGGATTTTAAGTTGCCAATTCGCAGACCAGTTTTCTACAATGTTTAGTGCAGTTTTGAGTGAGAACCAGATAATAGCTTGATGTCATCTGCATACACAAACACACTGACATTGTCTACTGTTATTAGTCTTCTGATGAGGTCTTCAATGAAAATCAAAAAGAGAAGTGGACCCAGAACGGAACCCTGAGGAACGCCGCTGGTGACTTTACTAGGAGTAGATAAAGATCTTTCTACACTGGTTCGTTGGGTTCTACCTGATAAGAAATCTTCAATCCATTTTAAGATGGAGTTGCTGATTTTTATGTTTTTCAATACAGTAATGAGCTTGTTGTGTGGAACAGAATCAAACGCTTTAGCAAAATCAAGGTATATGATGTCACATGGAGTATTACTTTCGTAATGAGCTGTAAGCTCATTGAAAAAAGTGAGATGTTGAGTCAAAGAAGATCTTTGCTTAACAAAGCCATGCTGGACATCAGATATTAGATGATGCTCCGTCAAATGGCTAGTTATATGGTTGTGAATGATATGTTCTTGAGTTCTGCAGATAACCGAAGTCAGCGAAACTGGTCAGTAGTTAACTGCAGTGTTTCTGGGACCCTTCTTATAAATTGGAGTAATAATAGCATTCTTCCAAATTTGTGGAAGTCTTCCCCGCTTAAGAGTCATGTTATAGAGTAGCGATAAGGGTAGCGCTAAAGAAGAAGTACTTTTCCTTACAAACAAAGCTGGGATTTGATCTGGGGTGTTGGAAACTGTTGAATTTAGAGAAGAAATAGCCTTAGATACTATATCAACTGTTATGTCTAGATCTACCATCTCAGAGATATTTGAAAGGATATTGGAGTAGGAAATAGTAGGAGTATTGCCATCATCGGTTATAAAAACCTTTTCAAATTGTTTGTTTAGCAATTCAGCTTTATTCTTTGGTTCCATCACCAGCTGATTGGCGTTATCAAGCAAGGGAGGTAGATGAGATCTCGCCTTAAGCTTGTGATTAATGAAACCAAAAAACGTTTTCTTGCTAGGTGAAGATAAGATTGCACTTTCTTTTCCTAAATAGAGGCTATAAACTGATTTCTTGTAGACTAGACAAAGATCTTTGTATAGAGGTTTGATGGAAGGATCTGCTTTAGTTTGTTTGTATAAGAGGTTTTTCAAATGCTGTAAATTCCTTAAATATCTTGGCAAGTGTGGTTTTTTGTTGACTCTATATAAAGGTATGAACTTTTTAATTGACTCATTAACAATGTTAGTAAGCCTCGAGTAGATATCATTGATGTCTTCGGTAGAGTTGAAAACAGAAATCCAGTCAACACCTGATAAAAACTTGTTTATACTGTTATAATTTCCACGATAAAAGTTCCGTATGCTTGGAGTTTTAACGTTCGTAGAAAAAGTTTGTTGGAGCTTGAATTCAATCATGTTGTGATCGCATGTCAGAGCAAAAGGTTCATTTTGATCAACGTAGATAACGTTATCAGGTTTTGATGTGATGAGAAGATCCAAAGTATTACCACTAACTTGGGTCGGAAAAGTAACCATCTGAGATAGATTATTGGCAGTGAGGAAGTTTACAAAGACATGACTCAGATTAGCTAAATTAGTTTTGTCTCCATTCAAATTAAACAATTTTCCATTGAATGCTAAATTTGGGTTATTCCAATCAATTCTACTAAAATTAAAATCCCCGAGAATATAAATCTCAGGACAAACAAGGCTTTTCAGAACCTTCAATAAGGCCTTAATAGTAACCTCATCGTTAACTTTAGACGGTGGTAGGTAGGTAGATATAAAGCGGGAAAACTTAGATTTTGAGTAATGAAAATTGAAAGCAATAATCTCAAATCCTGGGCAATCAATGGTATTTATCTTAATTCTTGAAATCATAGGTGCCAGTGATGTTTTATAGATTACACAAACACCGCCGCCTCTATCAAACAGTCTGTCACAGCGCAAAGCACGAAAAAGATCACTGTCATCCAGAAAGGAGTCAGGATAAAAGGGTTTCAACCAAGTTTCGGTAATGAAAACAAATGTAAAATCTTGAGAAAGCAAAAGAGCTTACAATTCGAAAATTTTGTTGACAATTGACCGTGCGTTGAAAAACATACCTAATATAAAAGAAAAATTGTCTTTTTGACACTTGTAAGATTTGGTGGTAGGTTTCTGTGTACTGTTATCTTGGGCTGGAAGCATAGTACTAATAATTTTGTGCGAAGAGAGGTTGAATAAGGGTGATTATCGAAATATATTTTTAAATTACTCCAAACTATTTCTTTCAATATTTTTCAAAATTCTGTATTACTCTTCTTCTCATAGTGAAGGTGGATCTTTTGCGATTGCCTCATCTTATCTGAACATTTAAAAACCTATCTTGAGTAACAACCAAACCTACCCAGTCATTGTATTATGGAACTGTTCTACCAAAAAGTTAAAAGAAAAGAAATTTTTATCGTGGATATTGTAATGGTATAAACAAGTTTCTATCAGGTGTTGACTGGTTTTCAACTCTTCCGAAGACATCAATACTATTTACTCAAGGTTTACTAACATCGTTAAAGAGTCAATCGAAAAATTCAAACCATTTTTATAGAGTCAACAAAAAACCACATTTGCCGAAAAATTTAAAGAATTTACAACATTTAAAAAACCTCCTATACAAACAAACTAAAACAGACCCTTCCATCAAATCTCTGTACAAAGATCTTTGTATAGTTTACAAGAAATCTATTTCTAATTTCTATTTAAGGACAGAAAGCTTAGTCTTATACTCATCTAGTGAACGAAAATAACTTTTTAAGAAAGTCTTATTCGATTGTAAAAAGCGATTAATAACAAAAGTAAGTAGCGACAGAATGAATTAATATTTTGAAAGGGAATAACTTGACAACACATTTACGTAAGCTTCGGATTTAATATTCTCCTCAACCAAATAATAGAATTATTACAGCGAAGATGACATCTTGGATTTGCATCAACGATATTTAAACTCATCTTTATATAACTTGATAAACCTCCTTGTCACTTTATCAATACTTACAATCATAATCCATCCTAGAGTTGATTCTATCTCTTTTTATTATTTCTGTAATTATTTCCTGAATTTCTCTTTCTTCTTGTAGAGAATTAACAAATTGATTATTAACAATTCCACTTTAATAGCGAGCAAATCGCTTTCTACAAAATCTTCGGATTTGTTGGGAGCTGAAGACTCATCTGAAGTAACTTCCAGATGATAACGATTCATCTGAAGATTGCCTCTTGGATGATACAGAGTCGCCTACCAAGAAGTTGAGCTGCAAATAAAGGAGATAGATTTGAAATTGAAGCGGCAGAAAACTTTTAAAAATTCTCTTCAACATTTGAAGCAAACTTTTTCAGCGATTTATTTTTCAAGATGCCGTTTCTTCCAAGATGGTTGTAACGATTTCTAAAAGTTGAAAAACCTCTTCAGTTGCTTCTACCTTTTGTCTTCCTTGTATCAATTAGAACCTCTAGATGCTTCTTTGATCCCTGATTAGATCCAGTAGAGCTTACTGTTTGTTCTTTAAGCATCTGCTTTCTACTTTCTAGCTTTTCTACCTCATAACAACTAGAGCGTCCGGAAGCTCTTTTATTAAGTAGCTCACAGATACTCAGTTCTTAGCCGTCATCTCTGATCTTTTAATCTTTGCAGCTCTTTCCTACTTCTTTTCTGTTGCGGTTGCTTCTTATATGATCCGATTTAAACACGAAAGACTATTATATCCTCTCTGCGCATATTTAACACAGTTGCCATGACAACTTCGTGTTTGTTTCCACGTTACATCTTTCATGTCCCACTTTCCTAACTCAAGCTTCTTCGGAGTTTCATGAAAATCTCATCACTACTTCATCTTCTATTCACAAAGCTTTTCGAGGACCCAAGTACAACTGAAGCCTCGAAATAGGCTCTTCAGGTGGTTGTGGTCCCCTATTTCTATCAGATCGTTTCCCCAAGACCTTTTAAAGACCCGACAATAATGTCGTTTTTCACATTTGAAACCAGTATCATTTGAAACACATTTGAAGCTTTTTAATGTAGAAGTTGACTCACTTGGAATCAGGTATCATCTTGTTGAAGAAACCGACTGATAAAACGTCTCATTTGGTTGGTAGTTGTATATATTTTGCGGTTGCTTCTTATATGATCCGATTTAAACACGAAAGACTATTATATCCCCGGTGCCAACACCTAACACAGTTGCCATGACAACTTCGTGTTTGTTTCCACGTTACATCTTTGATGACGTTACACTAAATCTTCTTTTCGACTCCCACAAACACTCTGACCTTTTATAACAAACAGATTTGTATTTATTTGTTTAATAGATGTGGTTGACTTTGCAAAATGAGTTTTTTGTACATCTTAGATGGTTGAACTATTTTCTGGTTTTAATTAATTTCTTTTTCATCATAATTAGAAAGCTTCTTTTGATTAAAGTAGAAAATATTTTTAGTTTTTCTACTAAGCTACAGCAATAGCTTCTTTTTAGCTTTTCTATCTCATAATAATTAAAGGGTCCAGATACTCTTTTATTAATCTGAGTACCTCCGAAGTTTTGCTTGTTCTGCATCTTCCAGTTTCATCGCTTGATTAAAGGCTTCTTCCAATGTCAACGTTTGACGCTCTAACAACACTGTGCTTATTATTTGATGAGGATAATCTATCTATAAATCAATTCCTAATCAAACCAACCCTGTGTTTTGCTTCCATGACACACTTAAAAGCACAGTCCTTGGTCAGAAGTACCAAAGTTCATCGAAAGTCTTTTAAACATTGACTTCTCTGTTCGTAGTCGATGACGCGCGAACCACCAGCGCCGCTTCAGCCTCTACATAACTCTGACAACTCTCAAAGTACTACCTTTTCTTGTCTGTCCAATTCGACCCACACTCTTTCATGTAATTGGTAAAATTCCCACTTTTGAAACATTTGTTTGAACCAGTTCGATATCTCGTAAAATCATCAAGTTTGCTGCTTCCACATTTTAAACAAACTTCTTTCATAACCGCTACTGTTGGTCCTCCTCTTTAAGTTCCATTGACTTCACTACTTCTTCTGCAGCTTCAATCTGTCAGCATTCAATCGGTTCTGCCAGCTCCGAAGAAAAAGTAGTTTTTCTTAAAAACAAAGCTGGGATCTGATCTGGGGTGTTGGAAACTGATGATTTTAAAGAAGAAATATCCTTAGATACAATATTGACTGTTATGTCAAGATCTACCATCTCAGAGACATTTGTAAGAATGTCGGAGTAGGAGAGAGAAGGAGTATTGCCATCATCAATATTGCCACCATGGCGAAGATAAAACTGCACTTTCTCTTCCCAAATAGAAATTAGAAATAGATTTCTTGTAAACTATACAAAGATCTTTGTACAGAGATGTGATGGAAGGGTCTGTTTTAGTTTGTTTGTATAGGAGGTTTTTTAAATGTTGTAAATTCTTTAAATTTTTGGGCAAATCTATTTTTTGTTGACTCTATAAAAAGATATGAATTTTTCGATTGACTCTGTAACGATTTTAGTAAACCTTGAGTAAATAGTATTGATGTCTTCGGAAGAGTTGAAATCCAGTCAACACCTGATAGAAACTTATTAATTTCCACGATAAAAATTCCTTTTCCTTGAAGTTCATAAAAAAGTATGAATTCAATCATATTGTGATCTCATGTCAAAGCAAAAGGTTCTTTTTGATCAACGTAGATAATGTTCTCAGGTTTTGATGTGATAAGAAGATAACCAAATAAATAGTTCATCAAGAAAATAATTAATTATCACGTCATATATGTTTACAAACTTAAACAACTTTTTTATTATTTTTAATATTTCTAAAACTTTTATAGCTAATATAAAATATTTTGTAATTTTGTTTAGTAATGTACTTTAGTTAATGACTTTGGCGTTTTTATAACTCATGAGTAATAATTTTTCCTATCTTCTAATTCATTTACATCGTATATCCATCTTACACAACATTTTAAAATTGATATCTGGATATAGTTAGCTTAAATTTTTTAAAATTTTATAGGTCTGAACTAAAATTAACAAAAAGTCTTCGACTATACAGCTTCTACCATTTAATTTTCTATCTTCGGATGTAAAGTTTAGAAAATAATATTTCAACATAAAACGCTTTTTAACGTATTCGAAACTTAAGCACCAAAAACATAAAACTACTTTTTATAAGTATAATTGGAAATGTAATGACTGAATTTATGGTCGATATTTTCATAAAAACTTGGTTACTTTTTGAGAATGCTTATGCAGCAGTTGAACGTTTTACAAACATGTTTGTGTCCTAACTTAGTAATGTACTTTAGTTAGTGACTTTGGCATTTTTGTCTGTAATAACTGAATAAATTTGCTCAAATTGTAAAACATTTGTTCAAAAAAATTGTTAAATTAATTCTGACTAATTTTCTAATTTACTAAAACAAGAAGCAATCAGTAGCTCTTGTAGTATAAACTCTTTAATAAATATTTCTAAAATTGTTGTTTTTAAAACAATCAAAATCGTTTTTACTTAAAATAAGTGAAATTTTTTATTAAAATTCGAAAAGTTAACAGTTTTTTTTTCAAATTCTTGTAAAATTTCAAACTAGGTTTTTAAATAAAATAACTTCAATAAGTTTCAAAATAATCATTTTAGAAATTCCAAATGTATAAACTGATTTATTGTAGCTTGTTTATAGCTCGGGATATATATTTTTATAGAAAATAGTTTTTGAAGACAATTAAATTCGAGTTTTAAAAGCATTTTTATGTAAAAACGATGAAATAAAAACTACATGAAGTACCACAATATGTTGTCAAAACTTCAGACTTTACAAAGTTCCGCTAATTCTACGAATGAAAATATATAATTGATTCAATTCCAATAATTATCATTTCAAATGTCATTTCATAAATAACTTTTAACTAAAAAAAAATAATAAATAAAAAAAAATTGGAAATAATTAGTTTTTTATTTCAAGTTTGATTTTCTGCTTTTAGTATAACTTTTAAGTTTGATATTAAAAAGTATTTATTTTTCTGTATAATACTTTTAATACGTCCTGCTTGGTGGCGAAGCGGTTACTACACCTAGCTACAAGCTACAAGGTACATCTAGCTAGGAAGTACCGGATTTGACCCCAGGTGGAGACATATAAAACTCCTGAGAAAAACCATAAAAAACTCCTGAGAATGAAACTCCTAATTTGTGAGAATGTGTGTTAGTGAGATGTGCTCTCTTTAGCCACCCTCCTTCGCATTTATATAAAAAAAAAAAAAAAATACAACTGAAAAAAATTTTTCACTTTCAAAAATGTGGTGCTTCATGTAGTAAAAACTTAAAAAATAAACTGGTTTTTGTGAAAGGATTAGTCGATATGATAATAAACATGACCAGGAAAATGAATAAATTGAAAATAATTCTAATAATATTTTAAGATAAGAATTTAGTTTTAAAGAATTCTTAATTATTTTGATGATATTTTGAAGCTTTTTGTTATTGATAAATTTGTTTTAAAATTCAATAATAAACTAATTTTATTCATAATTTTATCTTTGTGTCTTTATAAATAAGTTCTTCTAATTTAAGTAGATTATCTGTAAGATAGTCTAGAAGTATTTTAAAAAACAAAAAATTGTTTAATTTTTAAAAATATATTTGTTGTTGGTTCCTTTCAAAACTAGAACTAGAAGTTTACTAACAGATTGTCAATTATTAAGTGAAGTTAATATTATCCAGTAACTAGTTTGAAATAGAGTTGAAAGCGGCAGAGATTTTGGTAGAATATTTCATATAGAAGTTAAAAGATTAGAAATTTGGTAGATACAAACCTTTTGAAGTATCTAATTAGATATTTTTTTATATTTTATTATTAATTATAAAGTTATATCAACTCAGATGACACACATTACATCTTTATAAGCTCATATCACCTGGTACATTAATCAGAGCAAATTTTTTCTCATACCGCACGATTAGTACTTGGAACCAGCTGCCATCAGCTATTGTCATGTCGAAGTCGCTCGCATTGTTCAAGCAGAAGCTGAACCGTTATAATATTACCAACATTGTCATTTCTAAACTGTTATTTCTTTTTACTTTTATATTATTAACATTCTATGTAATTGTTCACTGTTATATGCTTTGAGTGCTAACGAAATACCATGTGTTACATCTTTTGCTTTCCATCTTTTTGACTTAATAGATGTTAGTTGTGAGAATGTGTGTTAGCGAGAGGTGCTCTCTTCAGGCACCCTACTTCACATTTATTGTAATAAATAAATAAATAAATTATCAGTAACATATTTTTCAACATAATTATATTAAAATAGGTGAAATTTTCTTATATAATAGTTAACTTTTCTCATAACCAAATTTGCGAGAAATTTGAAAGTTATGAAAATGAATAAGAATTGTTCCAAGAATTTGATCTTTCTGCAAAAGAGAATTTCGGTTTACTTAATTTTTCACAATACTGTTTCTATTTCCTACAATTATAACTTTGAAATCTAAGTTTTAAAACATTTAGAAATGAATTCAAAGAATTTTCATTTTCCTGTTGATTTGCGCGTGATATTTTGATATGACTAATAATAAGAATAATATAAAATATTCATAAACTGTATTTCCTGTGAATGTATGATTTTATTATTTGATTCATTTGAAGAAAATTGGAAGATGACTCAATTTTTCTTGATGCATCTAATCTTTGGATATTTAATTCGTTTTGTTCAAATATAAAGTAACAAAGAATGAATTTTTATTTATTTATATAAAGAATTTGAGGTTTAAAATTCTTATAAAATTTTTTTTATTGAAACTACTAATTCGTAGAAACCTTGTATACTTATAGAATTATGTTTATAATAAACAAATAAAAGCAAATTTTATGAAATAACTGATTTAATCTTTTATATTTTAGTAATGAATTTTTATCAATTTAATGACTGTAAAATGGAAAATAAAAATAGTTTGCAGTTGTTTTATATCTTCTATTACATCGTTTATTTTGTTTATATAAAGCACTTTGAATAATGAATTAAAAGAATAGAAATTTTGTAAAATAACTCAACGTAAATTTTTGCAGTTAAACAAAACGTTAGATTATCATCAACTTATTAAATATAATTTTACAAAATGCGTAAAATACTAAAAATAAGTTGTAAAAATGCGTGAAGATATTGAATTAATTAAAGTGAATTAATTAAAAAAGGAAATAATGCTGTTTAATACATGGCTAGATTTTAAACTTAAAAATAATTGACTAGATTTTAGATTCAAGAAATATATTTGAGAAAAAATTCTTTCTTGAAATATTTCAGTTATTTTGAAATTTGAATAATGACTAAAAAATTTTTATATATTTATGAAGCAAATAGAGATAAGTTAACATGAAACTAAACGATATATTTGATAATTAACATTTTGACTTTAAATTTATTTTTTAAATACATAACTTTTAAACCTTCTAATTTTTATTTAATCTTGTAGTTTTTAGTGTTACTCAACGATACTTAATAAATAAATTATATATTTTAAGGTATTAAATAAAGTTGTAATCAAATTTTTCAAATAAAACATTAGCAAATAAATAGAAATAGTTGTTTTATAAGTTATTTAACCAGAAATACAACAAGCTGTTGTTTTTGTAGAAAGATTTTGAGTACAAACTAATCTTGATACACTATATTTTACTTTTTGAACCTATTAATTAGAAACAAAGCCAAAATTAGTCACGTTAATTATATAAACGTCGATATTTTTTAAGTAAACTTTGTTAGTCGACTATTTTCAGGGAATTCCCCTATTTTTCTAACTAACCACTCGTAGTCACATGTTTCAAGTAGTACGTATTTGTTGTGACAGACGAATTTACAAACAGGCTGACGACTTGCTGTAGTCACACATTCGATTTTCCTTTTTTTTCTAAACTTGTTATGATACAAACCACATTTAGTAATAATTAAATGCAAGTATTTACAAATAACTGTACCGCTAGTATTGCTAGTGCTTTGAAAAGTATTTATATTTCTGTGATAGTTTGAAAATTAGAAGATTATTAATGAAACTTAGACAAGTTTAGACACTCAATTTTATTTCTTATCTTTTTTATTATATAAATTGAATAATTTAACTTTTTTTGATGATATTTTTGATGAAAATCTAATTTCTATGTTTTTTTTTTATAAAGTTTTTATTCTTTTAACTTTTTAATTAGAAAAAAAATGATCTTTTATTTTTGATATCATTTTTTGCATCGTGTTTATCTATTTTTATATTTATATAAATCACTTCAATTATATATATAAATATTTATAGAAATATCAAATATTTCTGTGTTGAAATTATTTAAAATTTTCATTTTCATGTTTCTTGTATCATTAATGTTCTTGTTTAACCTTTTTATCAAAATTATTATTTTATTTGTAAATAAATTAACATATAAAACATAAATAACTAAAAGTAGATCTTTCTTAAAAACTTTAATGATGTATCAACAATGATTTATATTTTTATGATTAGTAAGTTTTATATTTCAGTAAATTTAGTAATTCTAAATGTTTTTTGGTTTTATGTAAATCTGTTTAACTTTATAAGTAATATTATTTGCTTTTAGAATTAATTTTAGAATTAGTTTGTTTTGATGATTGATCATATATAATTATTAGTAGATCAAATATATATAATATATAATTAAGTACTTATTCTGATATAATTTAATTATTAAATTTTGTAAAGTAATTAGTTATCATATAATTATTTTGATTAATTTGCCTCATATATATTCATCTTATGTTCAGTTTATTATTCTAATTATGATTTTTTTATATATTTATATTATTGAATCAACTCTTTTCTTTAAAGTATTAAATAGTTATAATAATTGTAGCTAACTTAGAAGCAAGTATTGTATGGATTTATTTGAATGAAACAAATACTTTTATATAAAATGATTTTTATTTGTTTAAATACTTGAGCTTTATGTTGAGTTATATGATTTAATTTATAGTTGTTTATTGTTAATGTTTTGATAAGTTTTAAAATTTGGATTTTGTAAAAATCATTTGAAAAGTTTTTGATATTTCTATTTTAAAAAAGGTTTTGATTGAAAATTAGATTTTAAATATTCTTAATAAAAGAGTTTTTATTTATTAAATAGAAATTGAAGCTTATACCATTTTGTAAAACACTTTGTTGGAATTAGTTGTTTAGTTGTAGGCTTTTAAAAGCATTCTGATAACTTTTTATCATATTTTCAACTTTTTTGTTTGAATTTTGGTTTGGTTATTTAAAAGAATATTCTTAAATTCTGAATTACTTCTGAAAGTTTTCAGGAATATGATGGCAGCAGCACTTTCTTAGTTTTACTTCAATTCTATCTTTGAAAGTAACTTGATATTTCCTTTTTTTCTAGTTCCTGGATTTTGTCAGCTCTTCAAATCCAAATATATTTGTTTAGACTTATTTAGTGTCTCACATAAATTTAAATAGTTTTAATTTTTAATATTTCTTTTTTACTTTTATGTTTAAAGCCATTTTGAACAATTCATTTTTGATGTATTTTTAAATCAACTTGGATAACAATAGAATCAAACTAAAGAAATTATTAGTGAACAATTATTAATAATTTAGAGATTAATTTAGTTTTTACATCTCAACTAATTCTTTTTTTTATATCTTCTTTTTTAGCTTCAAACTTTCTGATTAGTTTCCTAATTTCAACTTTTAATGAAAATATAAAATGTTGTTTTCAGCTTAAATTTTGAAGACTTTTTCTTATTTAATTACTAAATATGTCATCAACTTATTTTAATTAAAATTTGATCTCTTAGCATTTTTGTTTTTTTCTATTTCTTTTGTTAATTGAACCACAAAATATTTGATTTAAATTTCATCTCTTTCAGTTTTTACCAAATTCACTTGTAGAAAACATGAGGCTAAATTGTTGCTGTTTTTTCTGTATTTGTGGAGAAGATAAAAACGAGAAGGATTCAGAAGAGAGCAAACTACTTGACAACAACCACGTGGAAGTCAAAGTTGAATCACCTCAAAAGCAAGAAGATCCAGAAGCAATAAAAGAACTTCCAGAAAAAGATGAAAAAGATGAAAAGAAACACAAAATGAAAGATAAACTGAAACGAATGAATCTTCTTTCCAGGATTGCAAGTTCTTCTTATCTAGATCATCGTCCTCTCGCTCTTAAAGTGGAATTGAAAATCGATTTTAAAGTCTTTCCAACGAGTGACTGTGTGAAGATCTTTGCAGTGAGCGCATATGGAATTTCTACATCCGTTCTAGAAGACGCAGATCCTACAGATCAATCTTCTGAATCTGATTTGATTTCTTTACAACTCCGAACAAAGATACTTCCATCAGAGATACGAGGACACAGCAAAAAGTATCATTTAAAAGATAATTATTTGGATTCAATCAAATTCTCGAATGAATGTCTCCATGATCTCACTTACGAAGTCTTTAAAGAATCCAATTTCCGGTTGAGACTTTATCGACTTCACAAACAGAAGAGGGATCAGCTACTAGGCGAGTTTACTCTCATTCTAAACGAACTAGAGATCCTTTTAAACGAATCCGGAACTACTAGTGTCTCTATGAATCTTCATGATGTCGGAGCATCAGTGATTCAACCTCCGAAGATCAGAAAAGTCTCAATTGATCCTTATACTTCAAGAAGGAAGACGATTAGAAGATCAGATTCCAAAACATCCCGGAAATCTCTAAATATTTCTTCAGAAGGATTTCGGAATCGAGTCTTCTCAGAAACATCTCCTGATGTAGAGAAGAGTCCTTCGAGATCTGCATCCTTAAGATCAACTCCTGCATCCGTTGATAAGACTTTCACGATGCTTCATAGTGCCTTCAAGGATCGTTTAGATCGAGTTAGTGAGTTAGAAGAGACTACATCTGAGATGAAGGAAAATGCCAACAGTTTCAGAGCTGTTAGTCAACATCTTGCTGAAAAATATAAAAGAAAAAGTCAGAGTAAGTAGCCCAGGACCCACATCTCCACGACCCACATCTCCGAGACCCACATCTCCAAGACCCACTTCTCCAAGACCCACATCTCCACGACCCACATCTTCACGACCCACATCTCCAAGACCCACATCTCCAAGACCCACATCTCCACGACCCACATCTTCACGACCCACTTCTCCACGACCCACATCTCCACGACCCACATCTCCAAGACCCACATCTCCACGACCCACATCTCCACGACCCACATCTCCACGACCCACATCTCCACGACCCACTTCTCCACGACCCACATCTTCATCTCCAAGACCCACATCTCCAAGACCCACATCTCCACGACCCACATCTTCACGACCCACTTCTCCACGACCCACATCTCCACGACCCACATCTCCAAGACCCACATCTCCACGACCCACATCTTCGCGACTCCACGACCCACATCCACGACCCACATCTTCACGACCCACATCTCCACGACCCACTTCTCCACGACCCACATCTTCAAGACCCACATCTTCTCCAGGACCCACTTCTCCACGACCCACATCTCCACGACCCACATCTTCACGACCCACATCTCCACGACCCACATCTCCACGACCCACTTCTCCACGACCCACATCTTCAAGACCCACATCTTCTCCAGGACCCACTTCTCCACGACCCACATCTTCACGACCCACATCTCCAAGACCCACATCTCCACGACCCACATCTCCACGACCCACATCTTCACGACCCATTTCTCCACGACCCACATCTTCAAGACCCACATCTTCTCCAGGACCCACATCTTCTTCACGACCTACAACGGTGCCCCAGAACCGTCTCTGAAGCCCCAGAAGCATCTCTGAAGCTCCAGAAGGGTTCCTGAAGCCCCAGAAGCGTCTCTGAAGCCCCAGGACCCACAACGGTACCCCAGGAGCTTCTCTGAAGCCCCAGAAGCGTCTCTGATCTCCCAGGAGCAACATCGATCTCTCTGAGGACTATTTTTGATGTTTTTTCGATTTTTTTTGTTGTATTTATTCGGTGAATATTTCATTCTTTTTATTGTACTTTCTTCATCTAAATATTTTTCTTTTTTTTTTATTCAAATTTTGAATTATTATCGCAAAAGTCTCTTTACAATCACCAATTACTGCCTCCTACCCATAAATAACTTCAAATCTATCCTATCAATGACTTACTAGTTACGTGACTTTATTGTCAAATCGACTTCCTTTTAGTCTAGGAGCTTATTTTCCTCATTTAACAAATCACATGTTCAAAATTTGCTGATGGCAAATTAAACGAAAGATGTTAAAGTCAGTTTCTTACACTTATTCACTCAGTAGTGGGTAAATCTTCTCGCTTATCACTTCTAATTGATTTATTTGCACTTTTCTAAGTGTTTTCTAACTTAGAAAATAATCTAGCATCTGTTTTTTGTTTCTTGCGTTAACTTATTTCTCTGTTTGTTTCGATGTTTAATGTGCAATATATCCACAAAATTCTTGCCACATCTTGTTTAAAACTAAATCTAGAAGAAGATGAACTCTTTAAAGATTTATTTCTTTAATTTCACTTCTTTTACAACCGTTTGAATGTCTTCAACGGTTTCAGACATCTCGTGTTATAAAGTAATTAGATTGATTTAATTTATTACAATCTCACAAAATGTTAATTAAGTAAGTGTTGTCTTGAATTTTTTTCTTTTCAACTAGTAATCATTTTAGTATCTTCTTTTATTTAGTTAGTTTTTTAAATAACTTGTTTGTGTAAGTCTCTGTCATCAAGCAAGTAGTCTGTGTTGTAATTGTATAAATTTTTGAAGCAGTAAATCATAGAACTAATTTTCTTGTTTTTGTTTTATAAATATTATTTCAAAAACTTCAATTAAAAAAATTGTTTATTTTTCACAACTTTCACAATTTTTGGTTTTTTGTAGAATTTCATAAGAAATAAATTTTCGAAAAAACTTTTATTTTATTAAGTTTTTATCAAATATGAATTTAGTTTTAAAAACAAACTAGACAATGATTTGAACTTCGCTTTTCAAAATTGAAATCTCCTTTGAGATTTGTAGGAAATTTAACAGTTTTTAGAAATAAAATTATTCTTTATCATAAGTTGCTAGCTGAAGTTTAAGTTGAAATTCTGACAAATAAATAAAAGTTAATTTTGCTGAATGTTTATTAAAATTTGGAAAAATAAATTTATATAATTGTTGTTGGTATTCAAGTGAAATAGAACTTCTGATGTTTGCTTGTTTTTATTGCATACTAACTGCTTCTGCTACACTTTTCTTACAGAAAGTTAAATATGTTTGATTTAAATACTTTTAAAAATCAATTAACGATTTGCGGGTTTGAATATAAAATCTTCTCCAATTTAGAAGTCATTGAAACAATTAAATTTGTAAAACTGGAAAAGGAATTCTTTTTATTTCTTTCAATTTTCGATGAATTAATTTGTGACTTTCTATTTTTCAAAACTTTTTTTAATCTTATTTTTGATTAAATTTTTTGTAAGATTTATTTATATAAAAATTTAAACTAAAATTTAAAAAAATTGATTCACTAAATTTTGAACAAAAATATTTTTGAATCAAATTTTCTTAGAACTATTTTTCATAAAGTTTTTTGTATGAATGCATGTTGTGTTGATTCTTTTAAACACTTGAGTTATTTAATCTGATTTTTAAAACAAAATGATTTATCTAGAGTTTTATCGTTCAATTATAATATTTAAAGTTCCATAAAATAAAGATTAAAATTAATTTTACAAATAAAATAATGTCAGAAATTTATAAAATTATAATTTGAGTTTAATAAACAAACTATCATCTTATTATCAATCTATAAAAGCTAAATAATTATATATTTATATAAAAAAGGTTTCTTTTTGTAATTTACTTTTAATGAAATTATAAATTTCTAATAAAGCGAAATTGTAGATTTAACTATAAACGCTTTCAATTTTAGTTTTAAAATTTGAATAAATTGTAATTTAATGAAAATTAAAAGCTAAAAAATTTTAAAAATTGTTTCTACTAAAGACTTTAAAGAAATCATCAGTTAGCAGCAACTAGCGATTAATTTAAGAACGAATTGGCAACGTGTTTAGAGTAATATCCGATCAGCACAAAAAAGCAGGAAATACAACGTTCTGCCTTCTAGCTATCTAAAGATTAACTAAAATTGTTAGATTTTGAAAAGATTTTTTGTTACCAACTAAACATTGTGTAAAAAATTACAGTTAGAAAATTATTTAATTTTTGTTAAAGTAATTAAATGATTAGAAAATTTGTAAGTGAAGATTTAAAAGTTACTTCTATAAAAATACTTTACTTTATAAACTATATATTCTGAGGCATTGCACTGTTAACTGTTTGATATATAAAGTCAATAAGGAAACTGAAAACAATGAAAATAATGCATGCAGTAAACACAACAATGATTAATTCTTTTATCATCGTTTTTTTCAATTTTCGGTTTTTAGAAAGTTTTATTTTAAATGAACTACAGTTTTTTCGAAAATATAATCTTGAAATAGAGTAATGTTTGAATGTAATAAATCATATTTTCGAATTTGTTTTTATGTTGGAAACCTTTAAAAAATTATAAAAATATGTTTGTAGCTCATATTCTTTGTTTTTATTATTTTTTTCCTACTTTTGTTTTGGATTAAACCTCTGATTTTGAAGATTTAAAAGCTGCGTCATCTTAAGAAAATATTAATAAAATATGACATCAATAAAGTTAGAAACTTTAATCGTAATCTGCGTAAAATTCTTTATAAGTTGAAGATTCAGTGACTTAGAAAGTTTAGTATTTTGCTAACTTTTGTAATTTTATGATATAATTTTCTCAAGATTATAAATTTTATATTCATTTCGTCATATTTTATTCACATATGCTTTTTTCTATAGATTAACCACAAAATCTGCAGAACATAGTATGTTTGTAAACCACAAAGCTTATGTTACTGCTACTCGTTAGTTTAGTTTGCTAGTCAGAAGTTTTACAATTTTTTATAAGTCTGTAACAACTTTAAAAGTGTTTAACCACATCTAATTTAGAAGTATATTTTAATAACACAAAAAATAAATTTTGCTAATTACTTATTTAAAGATATTTGTTGCCATGTTAAAAAGTAAACAGATTTATCAAATTAAATCACTTCAAGTTACCTTTTTACTCTTTTTAAAAATCCGTATTTTGTTATCAGTAAATTATAGGAGGATTAAACTTTCTACAAGTATAAAATCAAACAATATAATTACTTAAGTTAACAAACTCGTGAAAATGATTTTAAAGTAACTTATTACTGTTTGAATTTTTTAACACTTTATAAATCTTATTCAATAAAATAATTGGAAATCTAGAAAGAATTCATTTCAAATTAAACATGTTAAAACGCTTAAATAAATCATTTGATAATTCAAGCTTAAATGTGTTACAAATTTAGAAATAATTTATAAATTTAGATAAACTGTTTTAAGATAAAAAATAATCACTACTTTGTTAACTTTTCAACTTACTTGGTTAATTCAAGGGTAACTGTATCTATACATAAAATAATAATTTGAAAAACAAAATATTGTTAATGTTGTTGTGACTTTTGTTCAAAAAATTTGAATTTTTTTTTACTATGTTGAATAATTTTTAAAAATTCTTTCAAAATAAGTCTTCCTTTAATAGTTTTTTTTTATATAAATCAAATAGCTTTTTAGTTTCCTAAATTTCGTTTAAGAAACATTACGATTTTTAAAATAAAATAACTTTACAGTTCTAAAAATTGTTTATTTCTTTTTATATCATTATTGAACATTTTTACAAGTATATTTAAAACAAAAATTATTTATTTATTGTTTAAAATATCATTATAAACACATTTATAGTTAAACTTGTTAAGAAAAACATGATTTTTGTAAGTTTTACTTAATATCTAAAAATATGAGAATGTAGTTTAGATAATCTGATAATGTTCTATAGACTTCAATTGAGCTAAAAGTGAAACTATTAACGATTATTTATCGCTGATTAACATAAACGTCTTCTGCAAGTTTCGCAACTTCTAAAAATTTATCAAATAGAGTTAGTTATATAATGCTTTTTAAACACGATAACGAATTATTTTCTGTTTTAAAGACAAATGAAAAACTTAAACAATGAAAACTAATAATTAATTTATTGAACAACATAGTAATAGTTTTTACGATCAAAACGACGAAAACGTTTCAAAATTATTTATTTTATTCCAATTTTGGATATCTAGATTTTTCAAAATTAAGTCTAATAGCTTTTTCTTCTAATATAATTTTTATTAAGATTAAATATTAGTATTACTAGATTGATATTAAAAAGTAAGTTCATGTCTTGTTAATATCATTTTACAGAGATGTATATGAAGGAAATATTTTAAATATAGCAGTTTTGTGGTTAAACTTAAAAAGTTTAAGAGTTATAAACTCTACAAATATTCATTTTTAGTTTTTATCTACATCTAATATTTTTCCAAACTTGTTTATTTCGATCAAAATAATTTGCTAAAACTATTTTAGATATCATACGTGCTTAGACTTAATGTATTCTTATAAATTTTTAATGAAATAATATTGCATGAACGAAAAAAAAATTATAAATTGTTTTTGTCCGTAATATTTCAACAAATTGCAAAAATAAGTTTCAAATGGCACTTTTTCATAAAACTACCACAATACTGAATTTTTTATTTTATTTTTCCACAACTTAAAATTTATTGTTTTTTTTATTTTTAAATCTATATTAAATTGAATTTTAATTCGCAACAAAAACCATATTTGCATTTTCAATTTTTGAATAATGTATAGAAATTATTTTTTCGATTATTTATAACCCAGAAAATTCTTTTGTAAAGTTTTCATTATCCGAATTATTATGTCAATAAATTAGCGACAATCTAAAAAATGTTTATTATTATCCTATTTGAAAGTTCATATATAAAATACTTAAGTAGAAAAATTTCTAATATGTTATTTGGCTTAAAAACCGCAATTATTTCGAACTTTTTTAGAAAATTATAATTTTTAGAATTAAATAAACGAAATTAACCAGTTTTTAACTTTTTAAATTTAAAAGTCTAGCCTCATCAACTAGTTTAATCTTAAATTATTTTTGATGCTGAATAAAAATGAAACAAGTAAAGTCATCAAATAATGTTGCTAACAAGAAAAAAGCTTCAACAACTAATTTAGAAAATAAAACTAAAAGCAAAACTAAAATAAGTGAAAAAACAAAGTAAGTCTTTATCGTTTATTTATTTTTTAAATCTTCTAATAAATCCTTGTTTAGAAATATTATTAATTTAATAAATTGAACAAAATTTTAAAATATTGATAATTTTTGAGGTTTTTAAAAATTTTTGAGTTTAAAATTTAATTTTCTTTTAAAATCTAACAATATTTTCTAATATTTAAAAAAGATTTAAAAATTTGATTATTTTATATTCAAAATTCATTTATTTTACTTTCTACTGACTTGAAAACATGAAATATTTACTTAAAAGTTTGATTTTTTTTCAAATATTGACTAAGTATTTGAATATGTGCTTTTTGTTTCATCATGAATAATGTAGTTTCATATATTTTATGTTTATTTTGATTTTTTTGCTTCAACTTTGTCGTTTTAAAAATATTTCTTAGACCAATTTTTAGTAAAACTTTCAAATAAAAATTATAATTAAATATCTTATGTGGGAATATTTAAAAAATAGAAACTTTTTAATTAGCGATTTTTAGTGTCACTGTCTTATGTAATATTAATTGATTATTTTATTTTTAATTTATTTAAACGTCTATTACTATAATTGTTTTTAAATATTCCTAAAATTTACTTCACACATATTTTTTAACTTTATTTATTGATATCTTTAAATAGATTTATTTTAAAAAATGCATTTTAGAAATAACTCAAATAATTACAAAGTGATTTAATGTAACAATTGCTGATTTTATCAACACTTATTGCATTTTTAGAAAAGCACAGTTTTTAGATAAATTGGAACGACGAAAAATTGAAAATGATGAAGTCGAAGAAAATTTTGGGCCGCTCAAGAAAAGAAAGCCAAAAGGAAGACCTTTAGCACCAAATATAAACAAAGAAAATTATCTCAAGTAGTTCTTACTCTAAATAATATCTTTTATTTCTATTTACTTTTATAGAAAGCAAGATATTTCTTTTTTTATGGACATTGAAAATCATGTACATCATATGCCAAGAGTTCCTTCAATTCATTTAACTTTTAATAAATTAATCACAGAATTATATATCTCATATTTATCAGAACTTGAAGTTGTAAGTTTTTAACAATTATATTTCCATATTTATCATCTACACCATTTAGGCACGCACATTCTTTGTCTGGATAACATGGCAAGATTATATAGCTTTGAAAGATATGGTTTTTTCATCTGAAACAGTAGAAGATTCACCTCTTGGTTATTTACGAGATATAGCTCATGATATAAAACGATTTTCACAATTATTCAGTCGTCTTTGCCAGTAAGTAGAAGACTGGACAACTTTGATTATTCTCAACAATTCTGTAGAGCAGCGAAACTACATGTCAAGGAGATTACTGGATATGTAAAAGGTTCATCTTGGTTTCCTGATTATCAATTTTCTGGTGTTGAAGACCCATCTAGAGGTGCTTGGAATGCTGTATTTGTCGACGGACATTGGAGATTTATTGATACTCGACGAGCTTTATCTGCAGCAGGTTTTTCGGAAATATTTTCTTGAAAAATGTTAATAAAATTATTTGATAGAAAATGAGAATAATACTGGAAAGAATCGGGAAGAATTCTTTTTTCTGCCGGATCCTGACGCTTTTATTAATACACATTTTCCTGATGATAAACAATGGCAATTGATGCCTGTTCTTCAATCAGTTAATTTAGAAGAATTTCAGGTTTTTAGATTTTATTTTCAAAATCAAATATTCGTCGACAAATTTTTTAGTTTAAAAATATTTTCTGAAATTTCATTTTTCAATCTTTTTTATGTCTAGCGCCACCTTGTGGAACTAATAAATATTTTTTCCAGAAAACTCCTAAAAAATGGCCAAGTTATTATTTAAACACAATGACGCTACCACCTGGTTTATCAGGTTTAATAGATGTGGGTTCTTCCTGTGAATTCCTACTCAAATTTTCAGTTCCATTAGTCAGTAGATCAGCTGAAACTTATAAATGTGAGTTACTAACTCGTGATGGAATGTCAAAAACTCAAGATGATATCGTGTTAACGCGATGTGTCCTTCACTACACAGAGGAAGATACAGATGTAAGTGACAGAGACAGTAAAAAGACATGATTGTTTATCTTATAATTTTGTTAGTTTGTTCATATTTACTTACCTAAGAAAGGTGAATATATTCTGGAAATTTATGTAATGTCGAAAAGACCTGGACAAGATAATTTGTTTAATATCGTGACTATCTATCAAATTAATTGTGATGATCCTATCTCTACATCAGAATCTGAATTCAGACCTTTGTTTCCTAAGGTTAGTTTGAAATGATTTCATCTTCTTCTACTTGTAAAGAATATTTAGTAAAAATTCAATTTACTGCTTATATAGCTGAATTTGAAAAGTTTAATTTAGTATTTAATTTTAATAATTAAAAACCTCGATTTAGTAGTTATTGAAAGAAACCAATTTCAACTTCTATGGATTCACTGCAGATTCTTTTATTTATTTTATCTTTATCTTCGAGTAAATAAATTGAAAAATACTTTGAAGTATTTCTATGACAGCAGAATAACTTTAAAATAAAATATGAAAACATAACCACGTGACTTATTTACAGATTTGCTCGTACTACGGTTTAAGTCAATATGGTTTTGAAATTGGACTTGCAAAAGTAAATCCCGTGGACTCCTTGGTCAGTTGTGATAAACATGGAGAAGGAAAAGTGACAGTGTTGTACTCGAAACCAGACTCCAAAGAACAGGATTTCATCGAATTTGCTCATAGTCTTTATCATAGTGAAGCTGATCAAACAAAACCTTTAAAAGATCGGATACTTCAAAGTGTATCTTCTAGAGATGATAGATATCTCATAACATTTCGTGTTCGTCTTCCTAATGAAGGAAACTACGCGCTTATTTTATATGTAAATCGAAACAAACAATCACCTCGATTCACAGATTTCGCTCATTACCTAATTAGTTGGCGTAAAAACACCATCTTAAACAACCCACCGTTCCCGAAATTACCAGGAGGAAAGCTTGGTTCTATTTCACCTAATTTCGAGAAACTCTCGTTACGTTTAGTTGGTGTTTTTCCCGCTGAATCAAATGATATCAACGATGGTTGTTTAAATGTAAATGAATTTGGTGAAGGAATGGTTTGTTTCGAACATTCTGAAGCTGTTGCTTTTATGGTTGAAAAGATTGATGAAACAATTGAAAGTATGATCGAATGTACTCCTTACTATTCATTTATTACTATCAGAGTCCAACCAAAAGATGCTAGAAAGACATTTCTTCTTAAGGTTTAATCATCTTTCTGTTTTCTACTTTTTATTTTTACTTTTTTCTTTCAGATTTATGCTTCCAAAGTCAATAAAATTGATGGGATACCACAAGTTTATCAATTCATGGTATTTGCTGATAAACCAGCTAAAAGAAGTCCTCACCTGCCAGTTTGTCCTGTCTATTATTGGGGCGCAGTCCAGAACAAGTAACTGCCGACCACCGACCTGAAATCATCTCACAAACCTTCTTTCAGACTTCAAGAACGGAAAACAACGGTTGAAGGGTTCACTAATTCAGTTTCTTGGACTCAAAGCAAATTCAGAGTTAAATCTAAAGATGATTTGGTTCCTTGTCGACTGTATGCTGGTGGAGAGGACCTTCAATTATTCTTTAAATACAAAACACCCTACCCCATGAAACCGACATTGAAAATGGTGGAACACAACGGGCAAGAAACCAACTTTGACCGTTTTTGTATGTCTCAATTAGCTGATTCAGAAAACTCAGCAATCAGAGCACGATTTCCTAAGAAAGGAATCTATGCTCTTGCTGTGTTTGCTGGAACATTTGAAGATGAGGATTCGAGACAGAACACTCTGACATCTGTGTTTTATAGTTTGATTGTTGTTGATATTGAAAGTGCGATTGTTAAACCTTTTCCGCACACTTTCTCGTTGTGGACTTCTAGCTATCATAAACTTGTCACTGGTCTTGAAGATAATTTCTTTAAGCGGGGAGAGGAATCAGTATTAAAGGTTTGTTGATTCGACTAATTTGGACTTTTCTCAATTTGGTTTCATGTTTTTAGTTAGAATTGAAAGAATTCGCGAAAGAGCCTTCTGGAAATGGACTTGTTGAAAACCCTTACAACGAAGTTATATTGTTGATTGATGAGCGTAAGATAGTGAAAGCAAAACCGGGACCTGCTGGTTTGTATGAATGGACTTACAAACCAACATCTGATGTAAATACGATTGGTGTGGCTGTTATTAGAAAGACAGGAAGTGAAGAAGTATTTTTTGTGCTTCAATATAAAGTCGTTTGACAATTTGAGCTGTAAAGTTGAGAATATATATTTTATTGCATAAATTAACTTTATTAAAAGTCAAGAATGAAATTTATGATTGTAAAAGACACAGTTTAGAGAGAACTGGATGTTTGAAGCGGTTTTTTCATCGTAATAACAACTTTTCCAGTCGATTTTCTTTGACTAATGTAACTGAAAGCTTCATTAATCTAAATCGGAGAATAATCAATTTCACGACAACAACAACAACAACAAACTCACGTCTTCAAGCCGAAACACTTTACAGTAATAAGGATTAATCTTTCCTTCTTGAAAATACTTCAGACATTCGTCGATACACCAACTAATAGTAGAAATTCAGATGAAATGTTTAAATGATTGAAATTTACTTGAAAATTTCTCGATCTTTCCAAAAATAAGCTCCAAAATAAACACCAACTGTTGAAGCATTTTTCACCAATAAATGGTTTGCTGGAATGGTTGGTATTTGACCAGATGCAAAACCAACAACAACCAATCTGCCTTCCCAGGCGATACTATCAACCAATTAAATCAACAATTACTTCATCAATTAGCAACTTACCTTCTTAAACAATCTTTAAAAACCTTTCCACCTACAGATTCAAAGATAACATCAACACCACGAGGTGCGTTTCTCATCACACATGTTCTGATATCTTCTTTACTAGTAGAGAATGAAGATGAAGATTAGAAGGATTGTTGCAAATTACAGTTACTTGTAATTGATGGTTACATGTGAACCTTTCTCTTTCGTTAATTCGCATTTTTCATCACTTCCACAACAACTAATCACAGTTGAGTTGATCACGTGACTAGCAATATCAACTGCTGCAAGACCTGTAGCTCCTGCAGCTGCAGTTACAAGTAAAGTTTCCCTGTAAAAAGATGACAAGTCACTAAACATTTGAGATTACTCTATAAAATTAGATAAACTGAATAATTCATCCAAAGTTGTTATTTGAATTTCTATAACACTGATATAATCTATTAAATTGCCACCAGAAATTTCTTACCCTTCTTTAAGCTTTCCTCTTCTTACTAAACCCATGAAAGCAGTTCCATAAGATATCAGAAAAGCAGCTGCCTGTTCAAATGTCATTTTATCAGGGATTTTCCAAACCATCTATTTCAAGAAAGAAAAATTACTAAAATATCAGTTTCAAAACTTTGAATTAAATTTTTATATATTTTTTACAAATTTTTAATAAGATTTTGTAGCTATGAGTCACAAATTCTACAGCTCTTATAGCAAACAATATGAAGTCATCAAATGATTGAAAACTAACAAATTTGTAAATTTAACAAAAACTAAATGAGATAAGAAGATTGTAGAAAGAAGTAGAAACGTCTGATTATTTCAGTTTGATAAAAAGTTACTTTTATTTCAAGTTTTTTGGTTTAGAAAGTTTAGTCTTCGCTTTTAATAAAGTTCGATTTTAATTAGAAACATTTTAATTATGTCAATGACAGATAGACCCAGTGAGGTTTGATTAAAAAAGTTCAATTAATTAAAATGAAATCAGAATCTGCAAACAATCAAATCTTAATAAAAAGAGAACACCTCTCGCTAACACACATTCTCAAATCAATAATACTTCTTATATTAAGTTAACAAATATAGAAAGACAAACATGACGTTTCAGTTAGATTCTATTTAATTAAAGTCTATTAAGTTAGAAATATAAAAAGATGTAACACATGACATTTCAGTAGTCCTCAAAACATATAACAGTGAACAATTACATAGAATGTTAATAATATACAAATAAATATTATGAATATCATAAAAATAAATGAAGTCACATATTAACTGATTTTTCAAAACACAAAAAAAAATGATTTTGAATTTCTACCACCAAAAACTAATTTGAAAATATAAAAGTTTAAATCTCACTTCAGATGAACTGACAACTTCCTCAGCAAAAGCTCCTGAAACAACTGACCCCATAACCCTCATACCAGCAGTAAACTCTTCTACATCATCAGCAACATCCAGAACAACTCCTGAGACACAAAGATAACATTCTTTTTTGTGTCTTTTCTCAAAAGTTACCAGAAAATTCTCCTCCTGGAGTAAAAGGTGGTGGAAGTTTAACTTGATATTTTCCGTTGACAACCAAAAGATCTGCAAAGTTGACACCAGAAGCTTCGACTTTGACTCGTATCTGTCAAGAAATTGTTCAAATATCACTACTTTTAATCACTTGATTTAAAAGCTACATCAAATATATTCCTACTTCTCCTGATTCTAATCTCGTTCGAGTATTTTTATCTTCAATCACAAGGGCTTTGCCAAACTCTTTACAAACTGCAGCACGATAAGTCCTACAAAGATTTCTACAATTGATTTATAAATTACTAAATAAAAACCAATAAGGGGCTAACTACAATTTATTCTTTCATTTTAGAATCAGTTTCAAAATAACATCAAAATAATTACTGTAAGAAATACTATTTTGTTTGAAGATTAAATTTATTAAATGTTCAAAATATTTTTATGTGATTTCAAATTCAGTTTTCTGGAAATATTTCTTTAGAATTGATTTAATTTTTAGATTAGAGACCTTTTATTTGAAGAGGAACAAAAATTTGTTGATATCTTCTTTTGATTGTTAAAAATTAAAGATTTTTCTGAAAGAAAATAAAACTATTTCAAACAAAAAAATTAAATATTTATTTAATAAATAAAGTTTCAGTAATTAAATCACAAAAGTTTTTATATTTTGAGTGACTTCTTTAAACTTAAACTCACAAAATAATTATAACCTAAAATTATTTTATTTTTGTTATAATAATTTTGTTATAATATTTAGTTTATATTAAAAAACAATAGATGAATTAAAGAATATTTAAATTTATTTTTTTACTTTCATCAAAACCACTAATTTGTTGAATAAAAGATTTTTTGATTGAAGGAAAAAGCAAAGAAGAATTTTTAAACATTTTTAACAAAATTGTTCAAATTCTGAAAAAAATTCTGAAAAAAAAAATATTAACATTTATAATTAATTATAGTTTTAGATTTTTATGTTAACAGCAAAAATTGTTATTAATTTACTTATAAAATGATTGTATTTATAAAAATATTAAAAACTTTGAAAGAAAAACAAATAATTTTTTCGTTTAATTTTTGAAATTATCTGAAGCATGGTAATCATTAAACAGAATATAAAAAGGGGATTTCCCTTAAACAATACTTTCAAACTAATTTTGTATTTATTTATTTATTTATAATTTTTATATAACTTTACAAATATAATTAAAGAATTAAAAGTAACTTTATACATCGGTCATTTTTCATTTGAAATTTTATAATTTGTTTATTAATGTTCAAACCTTACTATTTAATAAAAGCAATTACTGTTTAACGATTTTATTTTAAGTCTTTATATGAAACAAAACAACGGAATATTAAAATTCTTAATAAATAATTACAAACTTGCTGAAGATATTAAAAAATTCAGCAGTTAATTTTAGAAAAATTGTAAGACGCAGTTTTAATTTGCAAAAAATAAATTAATTTTGATTTCGAACTATTACTATACCCCAATAAATCACAACTTGTAAAAATATGTAAATAAAAAAGCACCAAAGTTTGTTGAGCTTCTATAAAATGTTTAAATGCCAACAAATTTCAAGCAAATATTGACTTTGATAATTGTATGTTCGTTTAGTTTGAAAAACTAGTCAAGTAAATTTTAACTTGGCTGAATTATTCCATCAACATATAAACCAAATATTTATTTATAAGGATTTTGTTGTTGGTTCTCACATACTTCTTGGCATCTACTACGTTTTCATATAACAACTTCATGATAATGAAATGAAAATATGTTTTCTGCTGCTTAATAATCAAACTTATTTCTTTTCCAAACTTTTTTAGGTACTTAGTAGTTAAATTCAGAAATTAAAAAGTTGTTTTTAAGTTTGTATCAAAACATATAGATGCTTAAATGATTTAAAAACCTTGATTGAGAGAAAAACTAAACAACTAAATTGTATTTTAAAGAAATTTAAAATTTCTTATAAACGATAAAATTGAATTTTGTAAATTTTTGTATTGAAATTGAGGTGATGTTTTCGAACAATAAAAGCAATAATAATATTTTTAAATGATAATAAAAGTTAATAAGATAAAAAAATAAAAGAAATACTTTTATTAACTTGCTTTTAAGGTCTATTTAGTTTGATGTTTAATTTGATTTTTATATCTTAAAGGTTATGAATAACCTGCCTTCAGTAGATATTTATTCATCGCCTTTAACAAATATCAAATGTGTGTTTACGAAAACTCTTAAAGATTTACTTTCTTGTTGTTAACTTTTTAATTTCATCTTTAGTCACTTCAAGTCTTTCAACAGAGATTTATTTTAAAGTATTTTTGTTTGAAAAGTCTTTAAGTATTTAAAAATAGATTAAAAAGTAGAATTATTAAATTAAATAAAGAAAATTATAAATTGGATTTACGTTATTGAAATGTATTTTAGAAAATTATTTTTGAAAACTTAATAAGCCAGCTTTTGTTTTTAAATTTTTGGATTTAAATTCTAAAAATAGAAAGCTTCTTAAGTAGAAAGATTAAGATGTTTATGGCAACTTCTTTAAAAGTTTTGATTATAAAATGAACTCTAAAAAAATTAAAATCTAATAAAAATTTATAAAATATTATTATATTATTTTTATTTAGTATAATCATAAAATAAACTCTTCAAAAAATTATAATGAAAATAGATAAATAACTTTCTAATTTTCTAATTACCTCATTATATAAAAGAGAATTTTACCGCTTACGTAAATGTGTTGTCAAGTTATCAACGCGCTTTCCAAAAAACTACTTCATTCAGTTGTTTCTTATCATTGTTAAAAGTTCTCTTAGTATCTTTTTATTAGTAGAATTTAAATCATAAATACTTTAAGTAAAAAATTGAAAATATATAAACGATTTATTCTACAGATTTTAGTAATTACTGTTAGATATGGCAGATAAATATTTTTTAATGATTTATAATTGTATTATTTCAACTGCAATTGGTGCTTGTGGTGGTATGGAGTTATCAGCTGTTATCTCTAAATCGTGGTTTCATTCAGATAAAATAACTTGTGGTCTGTTCACTTGTTGTTCAATTGGCAACTGCTGGAGTGTTGGTAAGTAAAAAATCGATTTTTTTCAAACTGTTTTTGTTTTATCACTTTCTAGGCATTTTCACATGTTAACGTCTAACTACTACTAAAACGAATTCTTAAAAAGTTTTAAATCTCATATAATTTTGAAAAAAAGCTGGAAGTACCTTTTATCACTTAGAAATTTATTTGTGTATCCTGACAACCATAACGACTTCTAGTATGCTAACGATACATCTCAAATAGAAAGTTAACTAAGAAATCGCTTACTACGTTCATACATAACAACTCTACTTTGCTTTTGAGTCTTGACTATCTCTCTAAACTAAATGGTATAATCCCCTATCTACACTAGAAGGTATCTGCTTACTTTATAAAACTGACTTAAAAATTCACCAATGTTGATATCAATTTAGATTTTTTCTACAAAAAACAATTTTGAAATTATTTATCTTTTAACTTGAGATCCAAAGTCAGTTTTGTTGTATTTATATCCCCTCTTAAAGTTTTAAAATAGATCAATCTGATATCTAGAAAGTCGTTAGTATGCAGTGGAATATTCATTTCTACATATAAGGAGATTTTAACTGTTAGAAGATTGGACAATTCCTTAAATTTGTCAAATGATTTGGTTACATCACTAAATAGTTTCGGAAAATTAATACTTTTTACTGATGATGCCAAACTCTTTAAATCTAAATCAGTTGTTTTTGAATTCATTTTCTCAGTTATTAATTCTCATCGTGACCCACTCGTTCAAAAGATCACATTTTAAATCTCTTATTCTACAACCTTCGAAGACAAACTGTTGTTCTGTTCATTTAATTTCCTTTTTCTTCAATCTGCGAATATTTCTCTTTTCAGTTTATAAACTTCATCAAAGCTGAAATCCTACTTCAAATCCAACTTCAAAAGATCTATTCTAAAGAGCTACTTTGAAAAGATTATCTTCTTCTAACACGAAGTAGATGATTGATTGATACGAAACTATCCTTTCTGTCATTTGAAGACAATTTCACGTTAAATGAAAAGCATCTGAAGAAAATCTAGAAAATTCATACGAAGCAAAAGATATGAATTTGAAGTGGCTGTAGGGAAAGTTAACCTCGTCAAAGTCTTTCATCCATTCCTTAAAGATCCTCTCTGATTCCAGATCTTTGCTCTCTAATCATCAACTTAAATTCCCTCCTTATCTTCAAGTGATCAGCTGTTGTTCTGTCTCCTCCAAATTCCTCAGTAAATAGCTTAACTGCTAATATCATCTGTACAGATATTCACTTTCCAACTTTTACATTAGTAACAAGTTTCACACAAGTTTAATCTTTAACATTACTCTTATATCTTCAAATTGAAATGATTGAATTTTTAAAGATATATAAAAGGAAGTTAATAACACTTTTTCATAAAAAAATTCCTTAAGTATAGACAATCTAGTTAATAAATCTAGTTAATAAATCTTCTTAAAGTTTTTTGGAGGTTTTCAGTGGTGTTTTCCAAAACAGCATTATTATTTTCAATACTTTTTTCAATGACATTACAAACTAAATATAAACTAAACTCTACTAAATGGTTCTAGAAACTGTTTATTATTAAATCAATTATCAATTACTCTTCATTGGAATCTAATATTTATAAAAATGGAAACATAAATAAATAACCAAATTAAATTTGTGATATTGTAAAATCATCAATTTCTCTGCAGACCATTTCACTAAATATTCTTCAACGATTCTTAAAATTTTATTAATAATTTTCAAATTCATTTTGAAGGTGGTGGTGGTTGGCAATTGTGGGTGAAAGCACTTTTGGTGATTAGTGTCACTTTGATGATAATTTCTACAGTTTTTGTCTGGTTTCATGGTTTAAGTTGGCAACGTAGTCTGACTATTGGCTACATTTCACTTGGTGCTCTCTATATAGCAGGTCAGAACATATTTATATTAAAAAAATGAAATTATTATTAATCAACAAAACAAACAAAATAAGAATAATAAAAATTAACTTTTGATTTAGCTGCTGCAGCAACTTCTGGATTGATAATTTATTTGGTTGAAACCAAACACAAAGAAGATATCATCTACAGCTACGGTTTTATAGTATTTTGTATTTGTGCTTTTGTCTCCTGGATTATTTGTATCATTCAAAGTGTAATGCTTCAACACATGAGGAAGGTTACAAAATCTTATGAACTTTGTGACTAAATATATTTGTTCATTGTTCAGCTAATTGAATAATTCTGCATTTGCAATGAAATATTTTGTTAAAAACTCTAATTTATTTAGAAGTGATTCAAAACTAAAGTTTCAAGTCAGTTACTTGTTATTTAATTTTGTACTTTACCAAGATATATGCAACTTTATTTGAAAATTAAGTTTATAGAATTGAAATTAGAATATTTTACTAATATCCACTCGAATGAATTTATAATTCTTAATAAAAGCTGTTTCAAGTTTATTTCTTAATCAATACAATATACGGAAAAGCAATTTTTTCTTTACAATGTACTTTTTAAGTATTTTTAATCATATAATAAAATTCTGTCATTTATGTACAATAGTATTTGATTATTTGAAAGAAAATAATGTTTCATTTAAGAATAAATTTAAATGATTTCAAATAAATATATTTATTTATTTCAATAAACGCGAAGGAGGGCGCCTGAAGAGAGTACCTCTCGCTAACACATTCTCACGAATTTTATCTGTTAAGTTAAAAATATAGAAAACAAAAGATGTAACACATTACATTTCAGTAGTCCTCAAAGCATATAACAGTGAACAATTACATAGAATGTTAATAATATAAGAAAGAAGAAAAATCATATTTTAAAAATGAAAATGTTGGCAATATCATAACGCTTCAACTTCTGCTTGAACAACGCGAGTGACTTCGACATGACAATGTCTGATGGCAGCTGATTCCATGTACTAATTGTGCGGTATGAGAAAAAATTTGCTCTGATTAATGTACCAAGTGAAATGGGCTTATTAAGATGTAATGTGTGTCGTCTGAGTTGGTGTAACTTGAGGGAAGGACTAATGGAAAATAAATCATCGAATTGAAGGTCAATTAAATTGTGGATAATTTTGAAAATAAGAATTAAGTCGTATTTAATCCGTCGAATTTCCAAGGTATCTAAATTGAAGAAGCTGAGACGATACTTATAACTATCATATTTAATATTAAGTTTCCTGCATACTAATCTCGTAAATGTGGCCTGAACAGATTCGATTTTTTTGATATCACTAACTTGATATGGCATCGATGCAATACGTACGTACAATTTGAAAAGATTGATAAAAAGGCATGGGTCCTTAGAATTAAAGGTCTTTATAAAAAGGTAGACAAGGTTGATTGATTTTTCAAAGATTTTGGAAACATAATTGTGCCATTTAAAGTCAGATGATAGAGTAATGCCAAGGTCTAGGACCGAAGATATTCGTTGAATAATAAATCTATTGATGGAGTATTGGTTCAAGCAATTTAAAACTGGTTTACTAGAAAAAGTTATAAAACTTTGTGGGCTAGATTCTGAGCTGCCAATTCATAGACCAGTTTTCTACAGTGTGTAGTGTAGTTTGAAGTTTTGAAAGATTACAAGATGCTTGATATCATCTGCATACACACACACTGACACCATCTACTGCTACTAATCTTTTGATAAGGTCTTCAATAAAAATTATAAAAAATAGGTATATTTAAAAGTATTTAAAATGTAAAACAGTAAAGTATTTTACCGCTGACGTAAATGTGGTAACTGCTACTATCGGCTAGACAGTCTTAGTTAATTAATAGGCTTTGTGATAGAAACTGGTAATCCTCAATCAATTTATCGTTGTCTTTATTTAAATATTTAAATAAAGCTTTATGTAAAAAGTCACTTTTATTACGACTTATTCAAATTTTTTAATTTATATCTTTGGCGAACTGTTACCAGTTGTTTTGGAGTTATTGAAGTTTATTTAAAACTTAGTAACAGTTAAGAAATTTTTTGGTATACCTTTTATAGAATACGATTCTATTTTAAAAAGTACATTTAGTTTTTTACTGCAACAAAGTTTTTATATAAAAATGTTGAATCCTAAGGTGTTGCCTATAGACTCAAAAAACCCGACAACAAGCGAATGGTGTTACTGGAAAGAACTTTTACGAAATTTGCAAGCCCCCTAAACCCTATTTGCTGCCCCCTAAACCCTGTTTACAACCTCCTAATCAGTGAAGTCAATGGAACTTAAGGAAGAGGACCAACAGTAGCAGTTATGAAAGAAGTTTGTTTAAAATGTGGAAGTAGCAAACTTGATGATTTTACGAGATATCGAACTGGTTCAAACAAATGTTTCAAAAGTGGGAATTTTACCAATTACATGAAAGAGTGTGGGTCGAATTGGACAGACAAGAAAAATAGTACTTTGAGAGTTGTCAGAATTATGTAGAAGCTGAAGCGGCGCTGGTGGTTCGCGCGTCATCGACTACGAACAGAGAAGTCAATGTTTAAAAGACTTTCGATGCATTTTGGTACTTCTGACCAAGAACTGTGGTTTTAAGAATGTCATGGAAGCAGAACACAGTTCTAAAATATATAAGTAAATCTGAATAATATAATAGCAATATAACATGAATATTATAAATATCATTATTATAAATGATATTTTATAATTTAAGAAGGTAGTTTAGGTTGTTAGAGATAAATTTTGAGAGGAAGGAACGTTTAATCGCGCGATGACACTGGACGCAGCAGAAGAAGACATATGCGACCAGAAAAATGATTTTTGTCAAAAATAATAAAATAAATGAATTCTGTCGAATTGTTACTTCATCGACGATAGATAAGATAGTAAACGCAAGACTTTATACAACTTTCTTCTTATTCTTTTTATTGTTTGTTTTCGAGTTGTTCTTTTATTCAGTTTGTCGATAGGACAACTTCAAATCCGTCGGAGACACTAAAATGACTTTTAGGTTGGTCCTTTTAAATGGTCCAGCAGTTTTCTGTATCATCTCGTAGAGGTCTTTCTGGTGTTTGTAGCAAAACAACTTTCTTTGTAACTATCACAGTCTCTGAGGACAGCATGAACAAATATCTACGTCAGACGAATTTGGCTTTTGACGAAATTGGCTTTTGACGAAATTGGCTTGTGGTTTTAAGCTAGAAAATCGGGAGTTTCTTGGAGACATTTTGAACGTAAGGACTTGCCACTTTTATTTGGGTCCGCTACAGTTTTTAAAATGTTGTCTTTTCACTGTCACTTATTGAAATTGAATCCGGCGATATAAGCGAGAATCCTGATGACGTCATCATGACTCGAAAGAAAGAAGATGAGAATCTAGTTTTCAATGACAAAAAGAACGAGCTTTGATGGTTTGGATACCAGGAGTGGTAACGTCACGCCAAAAAGATGGAGAAACGCCGACGTCTGGAAACGGAGATCATTTAAAGTTTACTTCTAAAGCGCTACGATTGGACTAATTGTTGTCGGTGGTCAAGACGTTTTCTTGCAAGGTGAAGATAAAACTTCACTTTCTCTTCCTGAATAGAAATTAGAAATAGATTTCTTGTAAACTATACAAAGATCTTTAGTAAATAGATGTTAGTAAACCTTGAGTAAATAGTATTAATGTCTTCGGAAGAGTTGAAATCCAGTCAACACCTGATAGAAACTTGTTAATTTCCACGATAAAAATTCCTTTTCCTTGAAGTTCATAAAAAAGTTCAATCATGTTGTGATCTCATGTCAAAGCAAAAGGTTCTTTTTGATCAACGTAGATAATGTTCTCAGGTTTTGATGTGGTAAGAAGATAACCAAATAAATAGTTCATCAAGAAAATAATTAATTATTACGTCATATATGTTTATAAACTTAAACAACTTTTTTATTATTTTTAATATTTCTAGAACTTTTATAGCTAATATGAAACATTTTGTAATTTTGTTTATATTCCAAATATTAGTTTTATTTCGAAGTTCTTATTCTTACGAGTTGAAGTGTACAAGTTCATCTGGTGAAGAAAAAGAATTATTTGTATTAATTGAAGAAGTAGTAAGTTGTATTTAACTTTTAAATGAGATTTAATGGAAGTTATTAGAAGTTATCATATCTGAAAAACTATTTAAAAATATTTTAATTTCATTTGAAATGTTTTTTTTATTTTATAATTCATTTTTTAATATTTCTTTCTACTTAAAATAAATTCTTAAAAAGTTTTTAAGGTGACATAAAAAAGATAAAATTTTATTACAAATAAGTTTGATAATCAAATCAACTATTACTAGATTTAAAAATATTATTTATAAAACTTTTATGTATTAAGAACAACTTATTTGCTTTATATAAGGAAATACACTGCCCTTTGCCTAAAATTGTTCAACCTTATGTATATTCTGAAGAAAAGTCCTTTAAAATTGAAGCTATTCTTTCTAATTCAACTTGGAGTAAAAATTTGGTTTACAATTCAGACTATTTACAAGTAATTAAATTTATTTGTAGCATCTATAATTATTTGTTGAGAAGTTTTAATAATAATTTCTGTTGCGAGGTATTTTATGGGTGTGGTTAATCAAGTTTTAAAACATTTTTTTATTTGATTTGAATTAAAATGATTTTAAAACTTTCACAGAATTCAACATTTATTTTGAAGATACTCAAAAATGATTTTATAGATGCAGATTTTATATCAGATCATTTTAGACTTTCATATCTTCACAAAAGTTATAAATGGCAATTACTTCTCAAATTCTGTCATCCAATTTTATCAAATTGTTTGACTTCAACTTTAATTGTAGTTGATGAAGCTTCAAGTAAAAATTATTCTGATATTTTATTAAAGTCTCATTAATCAATAGTAATTTTAGAATTAAAAACTCTTGTTTAGAATTCTTCCTTAAAAACTTATTCAGCTTTTTAGTATTTCAATTTTTAAATTCAGATATATTGGGTCAGTCTATCTGGGGAAAAATCCAGAATACAAAGTTGAAAGTAAAAAGTTCTGATATTATGTTAGATGTTCCATGTCAGCCTGGAACCAAAGTTGTTTTCATCTCAACAAAAGATAATAAGAGAAGTAAGACATCAAAATGATTGATTTTATCTTAAAATTGATGGTTTTAGTGGTTGTGTTTACTAATGATGCTTTTAACCATCATATGTGGTTCTTACCAACTAAATGTGACCAGTGTATTGTGAATCAAACCATTGGTGGTCTTATGACATCAACTCATCTATTTCTTCTCACTAAAAGTGGAGTTTTTATCTCAAATAATTTTGATGAAATTAAAATAGATGCTGAAGATAAACAAGTAATAAAAAATTCATTTAAATCCAACTTTCAACTAAACTCTTGTAGTTGAAGTTTAAACTTTTACATTTCTCAAACTTTTCAACAAGTTTTGATTGGTCAAGTGCCAAGCTGACATTTACACCTCTTTGTGTTGCTATGGAACAATTACTTCATAAAGGTTGGTTACTCGATGAAACACTAGCATCATTTAATTGAATTTGTTCTTAAGGAGCAAAAGTTATTTTAAAAGTGGAACAAGTTGCTAACCCCACCAAAGTTTGTAGATTCATAAGTTTTTTTATCATATGGATGTTCAAACTATTAACTTTTAAATCCATGTTTTAATCTCAGCTTCTTTTTAGGAGTTTATTTTTGCTTCTAATTACCCTTATTCTGTTTGGAATCTTATAAAAATGAACGATCATAAACCCCAAATGTTGATGGTTTACAACCAGCAAAGAAATCACTTCATAGAAATCAAGAAAGAAATAATTGGATCAAATAAATTGAAGGTAATAATTCACTTTTACTAAATTTATATCTCAATTTACAACTTGGATTTTAATTAATAGATTTTTATCAATTTATGAATAGTTAGAGATATTTATATTTGTTTTAGAAGATCACAACTTTTTATATAAAGGTTGGAATAGAAACATTTAAATATAAGCAAGCTGGAAGTTTGATTAAAGTGAAGAAGACAGTTAGATTTATAAAATCAACTTCTATATCACCCATGAAACATTTATATAATCCAACAAACGGATATTTATATATTTCAATTCAAAATAAGATCTTCTTAATAAGCACCAAATCCACATTTATCAAAGAGTCAGTCATCTTTTAATAGATTCAAAAATAATTCAGTTGATTCAATTTTCAGGATATTTTCTTTGAAATCGGATTCTGATGTAATCACTCAGATAGTAAGTCAGCAAAATTCGCGAAGTTTCGCGTTCTTGACTTCTCAGGGTGAAGTTTACTTCGTTCAAATCGACTCTCTCCGATTTAGTCTCCTTGGTGACATCAATAAAGTAAGTTGCAGCTTTCTATAAACCTCTTACTAAAAACTAAACAGGTTGAAGTAGAAACTTCCTATCTGATGTTTAGTTATTCAAACAATCTAGTTGTTACAACTTTCAAAGAAAACAGTTTCATCAAAAGAAGAACATTTGATTGGATAAAACCTGACAACTGTCTGTTAGTTTTGATTGGTTTAAATTTATTGGTTTGTTTCAAACTTTTTCAAATTTTTTAGAATAAATTTTGAGGTTCCAGTTTCTTCAAATAATTTATATTTTTTGGAATTCAATGAGACAATTTCATTTAGAGCAAAAGTCAGGCTACTAGGTGAGTTTTTCAGGTTTTATTTCCTGAATAACAAAAGATATCTTCATAAATACAACCAATTCAAATGATCTCACATCTCAACGAGTATGTCTTCATCAGATGTAAAGTTCTTTTTGTATCTTTTGATCTTCAAATGTCCCTGGTTACCATGGCGACCCTAAACCACGTCTATTTCTTGGTTAGTTACCAGATTTAAGGTTTCTGAGCCAACTGTTTGCTCCAAAAACTGCCTCTGAAACCCCAGATTAGATCTATCTTCCTGGAAGCGACGTATTCCTCATCTTCTGATCTTCAAAGTCTCTTTCATCAGCATCTGCTGCTCTTCTTGACTCTTTCAAGAAGTCCGGAGCTTTTGTAACATCTTGTGATGGTGCCCCAGTTGTAACGCCCTATGCGATTATCAGTATCGCGAACAACTACGTCACTTCTGTTATCGCCGTTTCGCGACACGCCGCGGTCGTTGTTCAGTTACCTCCAAAATGTCTGGATTTCGCGAATCGCGTTGCTTCCGCCTTGTTGCTATAGTAACCCGGCTGCCTCTCATAGTCTTGTCAGCTTGTAGTTTTGATTCAAATGTCTTTACATCAATACTATTCTGAATCTTTTAATGTTGTTGATAATGATTCAGCGTTTTGACGTCGATGTCGACTTTTAAGCGAGAAGACGCGATATGCAGCGCGATATATCTTTGACGATGACATGAGACAAATCACAGATTGATTTCTTGTTTGAATATATTTGCTGATTACCAATTACAAATTCAAACTTATTGTGGAAGTAAATGTTCTTTTTTTTTCAACAGATGTTAGAGGAACCACAAGAACTGCTTCTGTTTCAGTAGATGTTGGAAATCCTGACAACTTTGATGTTGTAATTCATCATCAAACAATTCCTTCAACTTCTATCATGACAACTGTCGAAATCCAAATGAAATTTATTCAAAATGTTAATTTCAAATTAATTAAAATAAATTATTAAAAAATATTTTATTCTTTAGTCTTTCACATCTTTACAACTTGTTCCTATTCCTACACAAGCATGTCCTTTAGCTTTATATCAAGCTTATATAGTTGCTTACTGTTCAAATAAGAACCGTTTCATGTTTGATTACAAATCATTTGTACCTGAAAACAAACTTCTTTCAGATGAAGATTACATCAACACTACTTCTGAGTTGTTGGAATATTTACCTGTAAGTTTTGTGAGTGATAAACCCCTCTTCAACAATTTTTATCATAAAATAAATTTAAATACAGCCCAATTATCGACCACCGTCAAATCTATCTTATTCGATTCCAACATCACAAAATATATACAACTACCAACCAAATGAGACGTTTTTATCAGTCGGTTTCTTCAACAAGATGATACCTGATTTCAAGTGAGTTAACTTCTACATTAAAAAGCTTCAAATGTGTTTCAAATGATACTGGTTTCAAATGTGAAAAACAACATTATTGTCGGGTCTTTAAAAGGTCTTGGGGAAACGATCTGATAGAAATAGGGGACCACACGGACCACAACCACCTGAAGAGCCTATTTCGGGGCTTCAGTTGTACTTGGGTCCTCGAAAAGCTTTGTGAATAGAAGATGAAGTAGTGATGAGATTTTCATGAAACTCATAAGAAGCTTGAGTTAGGAAAGTGGGACATGAAAGATGTAACGTGGAAACAAACATGAAGTTGTCATGGCAACTGTGATAGGTGTTGGCACCGGGGATATATTCATGTTGAAATTGTCAACTATAAATCTGTTTGTTCTGAAAGATCTTGGTGTAGAGGTGGTGCTTGTAGAAGGCTTCCTTAAAATTCATAACAAGGTTAGAGTTAGGAGGTCCAAAAGAGGGTTTAGTGGGACACACGTAGATGTTCGCCCCACAAAGCCCCTTGAGGAGGTCCAAAAGAAGGTTTAGTGGGACACACTTAGATGTTCGCCCCACAAAGCCCCTTGAGGAGGTCCAAAAGAAGGTTTAGTAGCGGGCCAAATATTCTGATCTAAAATGAGTAAATAAAGAGGACCCCAGGAAACCTCTTGACCTTTTAAATTTCTTCTCAGACTCAATCATAAATGTATAGATGAAGATGTGGAAGTCATGTGTCCTTGTTCTTCTTCACAAAGAGTTTCATCTTTAATGAAATATTCGGAATGTCGTCAAGCAGTAAGTAGTTGACTTCATCTTCGATTTCTAATGATTTGTTGTTTGAAGGTTTATAAAGTGAATTTCGGTCAAACTTACAACCTCAAATTTCATATGATGACTCATCACTTCGACAACGATGATGCAAATCTCAATTTCTCGACTGAGAATCGACGTGAAACTGATCTAACTGTCTTCCTTCAAGAATTAAACAATCGCGATGTTTATAGCGTCTATGACGACTCTGAGGACATCTGTAAGAGTCTTCAAGATGTTGACATCTTTGAAATATAATCTTTTAAGGTTCGAGAAACCCAGAAATGTTGATCTGTAAAAGTCTGGTTGAAGATAAAACTGATGAAGATGAAAGATTAGCTGCAAACGAACTCCGTTCCCATCTCACTTATGGAATGAATCTCCGAGTTTATGACGCAAATAGTCTCTCCATAAAATTTCAAGTTGGTTTCGATCTATCAACACTTCACGCTGACACATCAATCAAATTCTCCAACTTTTGTATCTGTAGGGCGCTGGACTGTTTCATTTCCGTGTCTTCTTGACTAGATCTTCTCTCTGTTTCACAAGTGATGAGTTTCAGGTGAAGATTTGTTTACAAATGTCTCTTCTCGACAAATATTTAGCATTTTGTTGTTTATAGACAAAATTTGTTCACAGGTTTGAAGTGATTTACTTTTTCTAGGTTTATGTTACAGGGCAACCTCTACCCTATCCAATTTCTATCACTGTTTACATATCAGCAAGTATTTTAACTTGTTTAATCGCCTGGCAGTTCCATTTGTACTACGAGAAGAAAACTCAGAGAAAATTGGAACAAGAAAAGCTTTTTGAGCAGGCAGAAATCGAAAACAACTTAAATGTAAGAAAATTTCAAGTATTTCCAGCTTCTTCAAACTGTTTGTTTGTTTGCAGAGTAATTATTCCAAAAACACTGCGTTGGTTTGGAATAATGTCATGAATGGATTACGCAAGCGCTTGTTTCGTAAAGTTAATCCAAATACGGGCATCATAGTTGATAGTTCAGTTAGCTTCAGACCTTCTCTTAATTTTGCTCATTTATTTCGTTCCACTCATCCACAGCAAAATTAAAATACTTTTCTCGAAGTTTCGACGCCATTTGCTTCTTTATTAAAACTTTTTTTTGAGTTTTTCAATTTAATTTGTGAATTCGATATAAAAGAACAAAATACGTTTCAAAAACAACTTTCTTATTTTCAAAACTTTTAAATGTAGCTACTAGTCGTTGGTAATTTTATAAATATTTACTAAATCGTCAACAACTTCACATAATAAGATATAATCGGAATTATTTGGATTTATAAATTCAACAAACTTTTATTTTTATATTTAAAGTTTTAAATGTTTTTTTCTTGATTATTTATTTTATCAATTTATATTTTACAATTTCTATTTCTAAACATTTTTTTTTGAAACAGGTTTTTAGTATTTTTGTTAATAAATTGCTTCTATTTGTGGAGAGAATTGAAAACTGGTAAGTTAAAAAAATGTCTAAAAAAAAGTTTATAAAATTGCATGTGACAACTTTCATCAAATATTCCACATTTTATGTCTTTTACATTTTCTCGAAGTTTTAAGATTAGAAAAATGAGGATTTAATTTATTGTTAAAGATATCCAAAGATTGATTTTTTGAAAGATTGTCAGATAAAAGTGAAAATATAATATTTAGAAGCACTATATACGACCTTTATATGTGATTGGGCGAAAAAGTTTTTCTGATAACTTCTGTAGTCACTTTCCACTTACTTCATTTGTCAGGACAGCTTCACGAGATTATCTAGTATTTTTTCAGTTGTTTTTTTTTTACAAAATATTTCTATTTCAGTTTTTTTGTAATATTTTTTAATAATTTCCTAATATAATTTTTACTGAAATATTATTTCTAATTTTATATATTGGTTTTTTTACCTGAATTTTTTTATCAATTTAGTTATTTCCTAAAATATAAATAATTTAATTTTTTTATTTGACTTTATTACTTATTTATAGAAAATAATTTCCTACAAATATTATCAATAATTTATTTATATTTATAAATATTATTTAAATTATAACAGCCAAAATTACTAAAATATAAATTTATAATTTGAATAAAAATAATTTTCCATTTAAATATGATAATTTGAAATAAATTTTTAGATATTTCTTTCAGTTTAAAATTAGTTTTCATATTTATAGAATTTCTTGAAGATATTTGATATTTAATAAATTTTGTTAGTAAGCTTATAATCACAGCCAGCACAAAAATGTCAAGACCTATTACAAAGAAAGACACTAAAATGAGAATAAGAGCTTTTCCAGTAAGTAAAACATCAATTGATTTCATATTACATCATTTTTGGTGAAAATTCTAGATGTTTTACTGAATTAGATTTGATGTAAAAGTTTTCAGAATTTCATTTTAAAATTTTCTTACAAAAATGTTGGATAAATTTTCTGTTTATTATTTTATAAACTTTTTTTTTTTGAAATATTTTATGTTTGAAAGTTTTGTAACTGATTCATAAAAACTTTTTATATTTTTATTATAATTAATGTATCTTCTTAAAAATTTACTTTTCTCAAATTATATTTCTTTTTTTAAAACTACTTTATATTTTTATATAAACTTTTATATTTTTAATTCAATTTGAAGAAAATGTTGAAATTTGTTTATTTTATGTTTCTCAATTTGATTATTCTTTCATCATTTATTTTTAAATATTTTTTAATTTATACAAAAGCTTCAATTCCAATATTTTCAATTCTAGTTATAAATTTAATAAAATATTTTTATATTATGATTATTTATATAAATTTTTATTTAATAAATCTAATGTTTGGATATCTGATGTTTCTTATACGACTAGAACTTCTTTTTTTTTCATAATTTTCGAATAATTCCATCAATTTAATAAATTCTCAGTTCTGTTTTTCTTAAAATTTTAATTACAAGAAATTCTTTTCATCATTTATGATGTCATAATAGATTTGTTGCTATTGTGACTATTTTGTATTTTCTTCAACTTATTTCAGTTCATTTCAACGTATATGTTACTTATGTTTGTTTAATTTGAAGATATTAGTTTAACAGGAGATCTAATTTCGAAATATCTTCGATGAATTCTTTTGTAAGATAAATTCAATTATGAAATCTAACTGACTATCTCAAAAATTCTTTTTCTTTATTCACTATTTTTTTTATTTTGAATTTTTGAAACAAGAAAATATGAAATTTAATTTTTAACTTTCTAGATGACTATGGACGACCGATATGTTTCAAATATCTGGGACTTGCTCAGAAAAGCAATCCAAGAGATTCAGAAGAAGAATAACGGTGGTTTGAGTTTCGAGGAACTTTATAGAAATGCTTATACAATGGTCCTTCATAAACATGGTGAGAAGTTGTACAATGGACTGAGAGAAGTGGTCACTGACCATCTTCGTGGAAAGGTTAGAGTTTCTTTGTCACATCAAAATATCTTCTAAATAATTGGCCAACTATTAAGTCCTAACCTAGACAGACACTAGGTCCACTGTCCCAGTCCACTGTCATCGACCATCGGGTCTAATTGGGTGTTGTAATAGGTCCGCGGTGACGTAATTGCTTCTCTCAAGAACAACTTCCTGTCCACTTTGAATGCTGCTTGGGAAGACCACCAAACCTGCATGGTGATGATCAGAGATATCTTGATGTATATGGTCAGTATCTTCATCTATTTTTGATGTCTTCTCACATCTTCTTTATATAGGATCGGGTTTATGTGTCTCAATGTAACGTTGATAATGTGTATCATCTGGGATTAAAGATCTTTCGAGATGAAGTGATCCGCCAGCAAGAGATAGGAACTTATTTGGAAGAAGTTCTTCTAGATCTCGTTGCTCGCGAGCGAAAAGGGGAAGTTGTTGACAGGTAGATGACTCTAGAATGTTTAAAAACATCTTTTTAAACATTCTTCTACTTTCAGAGGTTCTATCAGAAGCGCTTGTATGATGCTCACGACTTTATCTTTGAATAATCGAGACGTTTACGAGCAGCAATTCGAAATCGCTTTCTTGCGACAGTCGGCTGAATTTTATAGAGTAAAAAAAATCCTTAAAATTTTGACAAAAATTCTAATTTCAATTTTCATTTTAGTTGGAAAGTCAGAAATTTTTAGCTGAAAACAGCACCTCTGTCTATATCAATAAAGTTGAAGCTCGAATTGAAGAAGAAGTCGAAAGAGCGCGTCATTATCTCGATCCAATGAGCGAACCGGTTATTATATCTGGTAACTAGGCAACCTCGTCATCAACGACCAGCTTCTAATTTTTTTTTTTTTTTATTTAGTTCTTGAAAGTGAACTGATTCAGAAACACATGCGAACTATAGTTGAGATGGAAAACTCTGGAGCTGTTCATATGTTAAAAAATGATAAAAAAGAGGGTTTGTTGGATTTCTCCAACTACATAAGCTATATATAAAACTGGTTTTTCTTTACAGATCTTCTTTGTATGTACAAATTGTTTGAACGAGTTCCAGAAGGTCTTTTAACTTTAAAAGATTGTGTGAGTGTGTACCTCCGAGAGCAGGGTAAAGCTCTTGTTGAAGATTGTAGTCAAAAGTCTGCAGTGGATTACATCCAGGTACTTTTCTTCTATTTATCATCTAATCTTTTCATCTTTCAACCTTTTTAGAGCTTGCTGGACCTCAAGGATCGTATGGATGACTTTTTGACTAAATCATTCAAGAAAGATAATATCTTTAAGAAGATGATCGGAGGTGACTTTGAATGGTTTGTTAATCTCAACCCGAAGTCACCAGAGTATCTCTCGTTGTTCATTGATGATAAACTGAAGAAAGGGGTGAAAATGGTTCGTATAAAACGACCCGGTGCTCTCATAATCATTCCAATCTTTCTAGTTATCTGAACAAGACGTTGAAAGCGTCTTGGAGAAGTCGATGTCGCTATTTCGCTTTCTGCAGGAGAAAGATGTTTTTGAGCGCTACTACAAACAACATCTCAGTAGACGTCTTCTCACCAACAAAAGTATCTCAGATGACTCTGAGAAAAACATGATCGCCAAATTGAAGGTTTGTTTACATTTCTCTTCAACTACGTCATCAATCGCGTGACGTCATCGAATTTCTAGACTGAATGTGGATGCCAATTCACTAGCAAGCTTGAAGGTATGTTCAAAGACATGCAAGTCTCCTTTACAACCAACGAGGACTTCAAACGTCACATCACCGATAAATCTGTAAGCGCGACTCCGCTGTTGATGACGTCATCAAACCCATGTTTTTCTAGGTGCAAATGTCTGGTATCGACCTTACAGTGCAAGTTCTGACCACTGGTTGTTGGCCAACACAAGCAACCAGTCCAAATTGTAACTTGCCGTTAAACGCTTCACTAGCCTTCCAAGTTTTCAAAAGGTGACCAATTTGCTGTCCACTAACCACCTCTACTCACTTCGAAACTGTCCTAGCTACTATCTGGAGAAACATAGTGGTCGCCAACTAACTCTTCAATTCAATCGAGGAACTGCTGACTTGAACGCGTGCTTCTATCCGGTTGCTAAGCAACAACATGAGAACGGCGAATCAGAAGCGACTAGTTCTCAATCGAAGCTAGCAACCACTCGACGTCATATTCTGCAAGTGACAACTTTCCAAATGACTGTATTGATGCTGTTTAATAAGCAAGATCGTTGGGTCTTGGAGGTTCGTATCCCTGCTTCTGAGGACTTTTTGTGATCTTTTTGTAATGTAGGATCTTCAACAAGAGACTGTGATCCCTGTGAAAGATCTTTCTCGAGCTTTGCAATCGCTTGCTTGTGCGAAACAGACTCAACGAGTGTTGGTGAAGGAACCGAAAGGAAAAGAAATTAACAAAGGAGACGTCTTCTATGTGAATGACAGTTTCACTTCAAAACTTCATCGAGTCAAGATCCAAGCAGGTTTCTACATCATCTTCTGATCTTTACATCATCTTCAGATCTTTACAACATCTTCTGATCCTCACAACATCTTCTGATCTTTACAACATCTTTTGATCTTTACATCATCTTCTGATCTTTACAACATCTTCTGATCTTCACAACATCTTCTGATCTTTACAACATCTTTTGATCTTTACAACATCTTCTGATCTTCACAACATCTTCTGATCTTTACAACATCTTTTGATCTTTACAACATCTTCTGATCTTCACAACATCTTCTGATCTTTACAACATCTTTTGATCTTTACAAAATCTTCTGATCTTTACAACATCTTCTGATCCTCGCAACATCTTCTGATCTTCACAATATCTTCTGATCTTCACAACATCTTTTGATCTTTGCAACATCTTTTGATCTTTACATCATCTTCTGATTTTCACAACATCTTATGATCCTCACAACATCTTCTGATCTTTACATCATCTTCTGATCTTCACAACATCTTCTGATCTTTACAACATCTTTTGATCTTTACATCATCTTCTGATCTTTACAAAATCTTCTGATCTTCACATCATCTTCTGATCTTCACAACATCTTCTGATCTTCACAACATCTTCTGATCTTCACAACATCTTCTGATCTTCACAACATCTTCTGATCTTCACAACATCTTCTGATCTTCACAACATCTTTTGATCTTTACATCATCTTCTGATCTTTACAAAATCTTCTGATCTTCACATCATCTTCTGATCTTCACAACATCTTCTGATCTTCACAACATCTTCTGATCTTCACAACATCTTCTGATCTTCACAACATCTTCTGATCTTCACAAAATCTTCTGATCTTCACAACATCTTCTGATCTCTACAACATCTTCTGATCCTCACAACATCTTCTTATCTTTACAACATCTTCTGATCTTTACAACATCTTCTGATCTTCACATCATCTTCTGATCCTCACAACATCTTCTGATCTTCACAACATCTTCTGATCTTCACAACATCTTCTGATCCTCACATCATCTTCTGATCTTCACATCATCTTCTGATCTTCACAACATCTTCTGATCTCTACAACATCTTCTGATCCTCACAACATCTTCTTATCTTTACAACATCTTCTGATCTTTACAACATCTTCTGATCTTCACATCATCTTCTGATCCTCACAACATCTTCTGATCTTCACAACATCTTCTGATCTTCACAACATCTTCTGATCTTCACAAAATCTTCTGATCTTCACATCATCTTCTGATCTTCACAACATCTTCTGATCTCTACAACATCTTCTGATCCTCACAACATCTTCTTATCTTTACAACATCTTCTGATCTTTACAACATCTTCTGATCTTCACAACATCTTCTGATCTTCACAACATCTTCTGATCTTCACAACATCTTCTGATCTTTACAACATCTTTTGATCTTTACATCATCTTCTGATCTTCACAACATCTTCTGATCTTTACAACATCTTTTGATCTTTACATCATCTTCTGATCTTTACAAAATCTTCTGATCTTCACATCATCTTCTGATCTTCACAACATCTTCTGATCTTCACAACATCTTCTGATCTTCACAACATCTTCTGATCTTCACAACATCTTCTGATCTTCACAAAATCTTCTGATCTTCACATCATCTTCTGATCTTCACAACATCTTCTGATCTCTACAACATCTTCTGATCCTCACAACATCTTCTTATCTTTACAACATCTTCTGATCTTTACAACATCTTCTGATCTTCACATCATCTTCTGATCCTCACAACATCTTCTGATCTTCACAACATCTTCTGATCTTTACAACATCTTCTGATCTTAACATCATCTTCTGATCTTCATCATCTTCATCATTTTGATCTTTACAACATCTTCTGATCTTCACATCATCTTCTAATCTCTCATCTTTTGATCATCTAGTCGCCCAGAAGCAAGGTGAATCTGAACCAGAACGGAAAGAAACCAGAAACAAAGTTCAAGAAGATCGTCGTCATGAGATCGAAGCAGCGATTGTTCGAATAATGAAGTCGCGAAAGAAGATGCAACATAATCTTCTCGTTGCAGAGGTCTTCATCTTCTTTTCATCCAACTGATACTAACTCTATCTTCAACAGGTTGTGTCTCAACTCAGTCACCGTTTCCACCCGAGCCCCCAGATCATCAAACGACGAATTGAAGGTCTGATCGAACGCGACTACATCCAGAGATTAAGTAATGATCGAAAAGTCTACACTTATCTCGCCTAGATTACTTCTTCTCTATCAACAATCTTTCAAAGTTTATTTTGGTTGGAACTTTCTGATTCCTTCAGTCGACAGACTATCTCTTTTCAGTTAACTATTTCCTTCTAAATAAATGAGCAATTTTTATCTCTCATTTGTTTGTTTGTTTGTATATTTTGTATTCCGCTTTTTATTTCCTTTTCCTTGCTGGTAACTGATGGTGATCAGTTGATACACAATAGTTTTGGGTTTGAACTTTTCATGTTTTTTCTGCATGTTCCCAACAAACCAACCAACAAATATATCTGTCACAATTCATTTTAAAAGCTTCAAATCTACTTCAATCTATTTGTAGTCGGTTATTCATCAGAGTTATTTGAAAATATATAACTTTTCTCTGCTAATACCATTTCAAGGATTTCAATTTGTTGGTTTTGAGTTGTGGCAAATTTGCTTCTATTATAAATAAAATAATTCTTCTGCTACCAATAAGCAGATATTACATTTTAGTCAAATTTTTTGCACCAGTTCACAGAAAGTTTGTGTTTATCACCTAGCTTGGTTTTGTAACCACTACAAGAAGCCTCTAGCTATTTAGAAGGGTATTTGATGACTTGTTTGTGGGTTTCAATTCTATTTTTATAGTTAGAAAAAGTACAGATTGGCGAAAGTATTGGAAAAATATCAACTGAAAGTAAAAAATAATGAATTTAAAAAATCAAGTATAAAGGTCTTCTATTTTAATGATGAAATTTTACATAAAAATCAGCAGAAGTTTTAAATAAATCTTTTTAGTTTGAAAATAACTTCTTTTAATCATTTGAAAGTAATTTTTGTCAATTAATAAATATTTGTTAAAGTTGAATTTTTATATTTATTATATATAAGTTTCATATAATAATTCTTAAATTTAATAAATTGATAAGAATTATACGATTTATTTAAAAGTTATGTTTACAAAAGAAAATGTAAAAAAATTTTTGAATTTCAGAAAAAGTAAATAAGAAAAATATTGAATAGAATTAAAATTTATACAAAAAAATGTTTGAAGTTATTTCCCAAATTGAATTGGAGCTAAAAGTTGCTAAAATTTCTATCTAGATCATTTAATAGATTTAAAATTGTAATAAAGGACTTTATATTTTAAATAAATGGATAAAATTAGATCTAAATATTTGTTTTCATTAAAAAACTTACTTTATATTCAAATAATTATTGAAAAAATCTTTTTAATAAATTAAAATATAGTTAGGATTAACTTTTTAGAAAAATAAATATTCATTAATTAATCAAATATATATTTATTCATTAATTAATCAAATATATATTTATTCATTTGTAAATATATCAGAAATCACTTCGCTTCTTTATCAATGATGAAAAATAATAATAAGACAAAAAGTTAAAAAGCCAAATTGTTTATATTTCTAATTTTTTAGCAAATTTTAATTCAGAGCATTAACCAATTTAGTTGGATTTATTTTTCTGTTTTTGTTTTTAAGTTTTCATTTTCTATTTATTCACTGTTAATATATTTTAGTGATTATTTGATAAATTAATTTATTATTATTTGTAATATATTAACTTAAAGTTGTTGATTATTATTTAAATTTGCTTTAAGTAAAATAACATTTTATTTTATATCAAAATTTCTATTTTATTAAAATTTTATTTATTTTATGATTTCTTATCGTCTTGTTTCTACTGCTAATTTTTTTACTAATTTTTAATTTATTTGGTTGATAATTTACTTTTTAAGTTAATTATTAAACAATTTCAACTTATTGAAAATCTTATGTTAAAATTAGTCATTAATTTTTTATAAAATTTTTCAAAAATTAATTTTTTGTAATAATTGTTATTTGAAAAATATAATTTATTTTATTTTTATTTAACAAAAATCATATTTAAATTGAATATTTATTTTCAGTGTTTTATTCTCAACTATGGCTATTGAAAGAAAATTTGAAAATAATTTTTTAAAAATGAAATTTTGCTCATTTGTAAAAAATACTAAAAATGCTTATATCAATTTTATAAGTGAAAATCCTAAAACAGTTTTACAAGTAAATTTTTTTATATATATTTTTACAACTTGATGATAATTGATTTGTTTTTAACTCATTTTCTTTAAAAGTATTTTAAACTAATATAATTTTATGATGTTATTTGTATAAAAGTTGTTTGTTTGTAATCCAACTGATTATTATTTTTATTGAATTTATAGATTGAAAAATCATTAAATACTGCCTCTTATCTTTATGAAGGCTTTTCTAGAAATTACAAGAACTCGATTTTTGTAAGAGAAATAGGTTAGTTGAAAAGTTATTTTTATTGAAGTTTATATTTATTATTTTGTTATGAAAAGTTTTAGAAAATAATTGTGAACTTTAAACTTTCAGTTTCATCTGCCAACAATTTGTTTGCTTACGCAAACGCCTGTCTCCTTTTAAAATCAAAAAGACCTGAAGATACGTCTACGAAGATTGTAAACAAAATTCAACATCTCATTTCAGTTATAGAGTTTTCACAGGTATCTGTTGTAACATTTGTTAATTTCCATGAAATGAAAATTCCAACTTTTTAGGCATTCATAGAAATTACAATCAACAAAATTTATGGAGAGAAAATAAAATTGGCAATTATTTCAATAATTTGTTTGATTAAGGTAACAACTTCTTACTATCTACAATCTTAATTAAAATATTTGTCGTTTTATAGGCTGTTCTTCGATGTATTTTATTGTTTTGTTTCAATTCTGGCATCCAAACTCCGTCTACAAGATCTTTATTAGATCATAAATCACTGATTCAAAGATTTCAGAAACAAAAAGACCCAAATGATGGTGAGCTTAAAAATCTTCTTCTGATTATCATTTAAAGATGAGATCTTCTGCAGAGGAGGACTTCTATGTCGGGAAACATTCTGGAGTAGTGATGAGGACCCTTAATTCTTCCTCATCTAGTAAAGACACTGATCTTGTATGGATGCCTCCTTCCCAACTCAGTGGATCCGAAAAATTCGGGGAATTTCTTCATATTTGTCGCCCTATAATTCATTGTAAGTAATTTCTTGTTCCAAATACTTAAAGATGAAATTTTTAGGATTTTTTCAACTTTTATTTTCATTTCTTTTCTTGAACTGAAGTGAAATATGAGAGCTTTTAAAAGAATTCTATTTTATATATTATTATATTATCAAATTATTATTATTAAGGAAAGATCAGATTTATTTTGATTTTGAGAAAGATTGATTTTGAGAATCTTTTAAAAGGAAGATCAGATTCTATTTTAAAGAATCTTTAATCTAAGATTTCAGTGATGTTTTGTAGAATAAACTCTTCGAATAATTTGATTTTTCACAAATCCAACTTTTCATCTTGTTATTTTTTCATCTTGTTATTTTTCTAACTTGTTATTTTTTCATCTTGTTATTTTTTCATCTTGTTATTTTTTCATCTTGTTATTTTTTCATCTTGTTATTTTTTCATCTTGTTATTTTTTCAACTTGTTATTTTTTCATCTTGTTATTTTTTCAACTTGTTATTTTTTCATCTTGTTATTTTTTCAACTTGTTATTTGTCTAAATCATCGACTTTTTGTAACTCTGGTCTTTTTAGTGTCTCTAGCATCATTCACTGACCGCCAATCATTTGTTCCTTGGATTACATCATTAATCACAGATGCTTCATCTCATGTCCTGCTACAACGGACTGAGAAGAAGATGAAGAAACTTACAAGATCAGAACAGATTGAATTAAGGCGTAGATACATGAATCTCATCATGTATCTACTTCGATCCCCTATTTTCGATAAATATTCCGGGTTAGTTTCGAAAATATTCTTTTTTTTCAATATTTTAACTGATTTATTTGTAGACCTGTCATCTTCAAATTGTTCAAGTACCTGTCTGACCACATACCTCTGGCCCACTACCTATTAGAACCACTCAGTGGTTATCTTCCAGCCTGGCAGCAAATTTATTTTTATAATTGGTCAAATTGAAGTGTTTAAATTTTAATTTTCTTAATTATGCAGAAGATGAAGTAGTTTTTTTTGGTTGGAAACATTTTTCTAATAATTCGAAAACTTCAATTATTTATTGAATCCTCTTTTTTTCAAATTATGTCTTCGATAGAAAACTTCGCATGTCTTCGAGACTTAAATAAAAGTATTTCGTACCAAACTCAACAAATAAAATATCAAACATGAAAATATTTGAATGCTTTAAACAGATTCACTTTTAAATAACGATTTAGTTTCAACCAAAATGGCCTTTTTTCCTTTTGGAGTTAGATCTATACATTCGTGCTCTATCCCAAAATCTTTTTGTACCCTGATCTACCTCACGCCCCCTCAGTCTCAAAAGATTCGTCTGCTTGACTGACGGCTTGAAAATTTTTTTCTAAGGTGTTTTCCAAAGACAAATTTTTTCAGTAATTACTGAACATCAGGTCTGCTTCAATGTCTTCTCTATTTGCTGAAGCAAGATAGTTCAGTTTATACTTTGCTCTTTTGTACCTGTCTTGTCGAATATATAGATGTGACCAGGAAAATTGGTTTTTATTTAAAGTTGGAAAACTTTCTTTATTCTCAGGTAATCTCGTTTGTTAGAAAATTGAAATCATCTGAAGGTCGATCTGTTGCGAAATCAGAATGAACATCAGAAGTAGATGTAATAAATAAACGAAAAAAGAAGTTGTTTAAACCTTCTCCGGTAGATAGAATGAAAGTCATCTGTATCTAGAGACCTCTTACAAACTCAATATTCAAATGTGAATTCAACAGATTGTTTGATGCAATTACTGATCTAACAACTTGAATATATTTAATATTCTATTATAAAAGAAAAATTTTATTAAATTATGAAATGTTACAAATTCGTACTTCAATTATTTCAAGATTAAATAAATAATTTTTGCTTTTACAGAATAAGATGTTAATAACTAATGACTTTAAATGTTTTAATGTTTATTAAAAAGTAGTTATGATGAGAAAACCATCATTTTCACAATTACTATTTGCTTGTTTGTCTTTTTATCATTTTTTATCTTTGAGAGAACTTTTAGATTTTTGAGAGAATTCTTTGAATATTTCAGCAAATTACAAATTACATAAATCCCTCAAATTTTTAGCAGCTTCAATTTATTTATGATCACAACTTCAAATTGAAACTTTAAATCCAACTTTTTACAGTTTGATTTAGATACAAATCATCAGAAATAAAAGAATTTAACCAAAAATAAGTTGAAAAAAACATCCAGTTAAAAATTGTTTTTAATTTCATAAAATCCGAGTTGAAATGAGAATCGTTTTAAACAGTTGTTGATGGGAATGGATTCAATTTACTAACAACCAACATTTTATGTTGATGTGAAATATATCCACGAATAGAACCGCTATGAATCAAACCAGCTACAATACATTCAGTCTCATCCATATCCATATCAGATACTCCTTGAGCTTGCAGAACATCAACAAAAGTCTGTAGAGGTAGTTGATGTTTGTTGATAGTTTGTTTGACTTTTTTGAAGAGGGTTCTGAAGGTAATAGCTCGAAGCTTTTCAAGGATCAAGTAAGTTCCAGTTTTGATGAAGAAGCTTTCATTATCAATCAAAGCTTGATTGAACATACAAACATTACCTTTCCTACAAATGTAAATTATTAGAAATAAAACCAGAAATTAACTGAAACAAACCTAACTGCTTCTGCTACTCCAGCAAACTGAAGTAGATTGTGGTTTTGAAGAAGAGATTTCGGAGGTAGATGTCCTAATAACATCTTCACAGGAATAAGACACAAAAGAATTGATCTCAGATTCGATCGACAATTTTTATGACAATTTTCAAACGCATATGAAAGATATTCACCGGCTGCAACATGAAACAAGTTTACATCAAATGATTTGAAGTTACAGAAGATACCTGTATTGAAATCGCTATCAAACATCGCTTTGCGACCCACAAAATATCTGTGGATTAATACAATTAGTAATTGAGATGTTGTTGGTTGTAAATTTACTTGTAAGTAACTTTCTGCGCCAGAGTAAAATCCTCTTTAATCGAACTGCTCTCTATCGCTCTTATGAGAGGTTTACATAAATGCAACTTTCCAATTCTATAAATTAGAAATTTATTGAAAGAAATAATTTTGATGAAATAATTATTATTTTAAATATTTGTTAAAAATTTAATTAATTTTCAAATAAACTTTTATTTGTTAAATTGATTTAAGTCACCTGAAATAAATTTTGAATAATTGATTGACCAGAAAAAGCATTCCCCACTTTTTAGAAACTTCCAAAGAAGTCCGGCTGAAAGAAGAAAAAGGAAAAAAGGGGATCATTTCACTGATAAAAGAAAAGATAAAAGAAGACACTAATATAAGAGAAGATACTAATATAAGAGAAGAGACACTAAATATATAGATATATAAGAGAGATTATGACATAAAGAGATATAAAAATCAGTCTAAAAAATTACAAAATTTGTTGTCAACTTAAAATCATTAAAAGTTGAAATTCTAAGAAACAAACCCATCACTTCCACAAACTCTAAAACAACTCATGATTGAATCAGCAGCTTTTTCAAAAGCATCAGTTTTGTTTAAACCACCAGAAGTGTTTTGTATCTGCGATTTGATTTTTTTAAAAATGTGATGAAAATAACAGAACCAATTTCACCTTATTCGCGAGAAATCTCAAATCTAATATCAAAGTATACATCAAAGGTAGAGACCTAAAAAAAGTTTTTAAAAATCTTTGTAAAAACTCAAATTTAATTCAATGAAATTTGAAAATGATAAATATAAAGATTTAAAAACCAATTTTCATCTTTGATAGCTTGCAAGGATTTCACAAAACTTTGGACAGATGAAAGTTGGCATGCGAACACAAACGTCCAATCTTCTCGAGAATACGCCCAACAACCTCTGAAAGACATCTTAAGTAAGAAGTTCACTCCATAAATACATCAACAAACTTGATGTGAGCCGCCCATAATTCATCATAAGGAGAGAAACTGATGAATCTTTGACAAAGTTCTTCTGGTGATTCAATTAAAAGATTTGGGTTTGAGATATGATCATTTTGAAATGATAGAAGATTTGATAATATCTCTGCATCATAATCTCTTAAAGCTTGATTAACCTAAAAAATAAATTCTTTAAGTAAATGTAAATAAAATAAATTTTAATATATTTCTATTAGATCACCATAAAACTAATAATTATTATATTTATTATTTCTAATTATTTTTCTTCAATAATATATAATAATAATATATTATATATAATTATTATAATTATAATAATAATATATTTCAATAATTAAAATAATTACAAATTCATAAAGTTCAGAGTTTAATATTTGTAATAAATATATAAAAATAAAACAATTAATTTTCCTTTTATTTATTTTATATAATAAATTAAAAATTAACTTACTTTTTGCAAGTATTCATAAACTGACATTTTCAACAAATTTATTTTTTAATAAAGTTGAAATATGAAATTATTCAAAAGAATTACAATTTACAAAATCTCTAACCTAATTTGGACTTTTAAATATTTGGCGCAAAGCTGTTGTATTAGAAGTTAAAAAACAAAAAGAGTTTTTATTCTATAAATTTATTTTAGTCATATTATTTATTAAAATATGAAAATATTTACAGCTATTAAATTCATCTTACGAAATTCACTATTAATTCTGAAAAGTGATCTGAAGCAAAATAAAGTTGAAGCAACAAAAAGTTTTCTAATTGAGTTTCTAATGCAAAAAGTTGGTTTATTTTTCAAATAATTACAAAGAAATTTAGTTTTATTAACAATCAGTTAATTTTCTCAGAAATTATACAACCTGCTTCCCAGTCTACAGACTAATGCAAGTATCGTGGTTAAGAAATAGTTAAACCACATAGTTAAGAAAAACTTTCGTGGTAGTAGAAATTTAGGTGGGCTGTGGATAAGTTGTAGGTGAAGCTAGTTGTATTGTAAAAAGAAGGAAAAGTTCCAAATTCAATTTAACATAAAAACTTTGTGTTTTATATATGTGCTGTTCTCAATATTAGGTTACTTTTATTGTCTGTATTATCTTAAAATAAATTTTGTATCAGGTTTAAGTATCAAGAAGGTTAAATACCTGCTTATATATGAGAATATAATTATATAATAAATGCTTGCCACCGAGAAAACCAAAGCAACCAAAAAATAAACTAAACTTGAAAATTAATCGAAAAAGTAAATATGACAAATAAATTAATAAAACTTTTCGAATTAAAGCAAAATTTTTCGATATTCAGATTTCTGAGAAACTGAAGTCGTCCAAGAGATCGAAGGAAGAAGCTGCAAGACGCGAGTCCAACTGTAACATGCAGCAAAGCTCAAATCGGAAACAAAATAAACTCGATTTATCAGAAGTATTTATCCGACGAGTCTACATCATAGGTTAACAGTTCAACAGCGAGGCTCAAAATTTTTCTTCCTAACTTTCAAAGTCGAGAGTTTCTGATGTTGATGTTGAAAGATTCTCGACTAACTTGAAAATTAAAAAGGAGGTATTAAAGAATTACGTTCTAGAAGCAACTGTTGATGAAACTGAGAATAATTTGAACAAGAAAAGCAATTGAAGGCCTGAAACTCAAAGACGAACGAGGCACCGATAAAAGCTTCTTATTAAATGTCGGTTTATGTCGTAAGTCTAAGAACAAAGAAGCTTTTCTTATGAAATTGTCAGTTATTAGATTAGTGATTCAAAGACTTTGATGTTCTTTTCAGGATGGGGTAATAAAGAGGATAGTTCCCGGCGGGTTTTGTCAAAAGGTGAAGAAATCCTAAAGTTTTTATTGGATTAAAATAAACTTAGGTAATAAGTATATTTCCACTAAGATTATTTAATTTTCAAAAGTTTAAAATCTTACGAAAGATTCTAATATACAAGTTTTAGCTATTAAATGCATTCAGCATATTCTTTTCAATTTATAACTTTTTTATTTTTATTATTTATGAAGTTTTCAAAGTAAGCCTATAAAAACATTTATGATACTAATTACTTCTTTAAGTAACTGATAATAAATAAGTTATCTTTTGTTTCTTTATATATGATGATTTTATAAGATTAAATTTAAAAAGTATTTTGATAACTTTATAGTACATTAGTTACAAATTAACATTTCCTAAATGAAAATGAATTAAACTTAAATAAATTTAATAGTTTACTTAACATATAGGGCACACTATTTGTTGTTATTTTTTTATTCTCATTGTATCCTTATTGGTAATATAAATACAGTTTGACATTTTTTGTAATAATTGCAATAAAATTTTTCTTTATTTTTCGAATTAAAAACTTTAAATTGGTTTGGTTTAAATATATTTTGTTACTTTTAAATATAACTGAAAGATTTGTTTTAAGAGATTTTTGTAGAAATAGGAAAAAGCCATTATAGTCTACTACCCTTCATATTTTGTTTGCAAATAAAATTACTGATCAGAAAAATAAGAAAATTTAAAGTTTTCTTAAAATCTTTTTTTATATATTTATATAAAATATTTTTTCTTATTTTTTATGCTATCTTTAAAACAGTTTTTATTAATTCATTTTATCTTGGATTTTATTATTTACTATTTACTCTTACTGAAATAAATGGTTACTAATATAATTAATTTAAATTATTTATTAAATAAATGGTTAAAATATTTTATTGATTATATTTATTATACAATTCAATTTATTTATATTTCTAGAAAATTTATTGTTTTTTGATTCTAAAATTTTTCACATTTTAAAAAATATATTTTTATTTTTTGATTCTAATTATAAAATTTCATTTTAGAATTTTTGTTTTTAAAGTTTTCTAATTCTGCAAAATTATTAGAAAGCAGTAAGTTAAATCTTTAAACTTTTATTCTTATAAATTTAACTTTTAATACTTTTTATTTAACTATTTTTTTAATTTAATTTAATATTTTTGTTCAGATTATGGGGGCAAAAGCATCTATTAGTTTAAGAGAAGAGGAAATTCATGAAATTCATGAAGCAACTGGTTGTAAGTTCAAAAATATTTCAATTTTTTCAATTTTAATAAATAAATGTGAACTTTTGAAGTTTCTAGAAATCAGATCATAAGACTTTTTACCAGATTTACATCTCTTGATAAAGAACAGAATGGTTATTTGACGTGAGTTAGATGAATATTGATTTAAAAATTTAATTTTCCAGATTATTTTGAAACTTTTGAATAAATATTTTAGAAACAAATTGAAATCATAATTAATTATAATTATTACATTTTTCTGATAATTTATAATCTATTATTTAAATATTAATGATAATAAATTCTTAAATTGTATCGATAAATTAAATACTTTTTTTTCTTTGATATTTGAACTGAAATTTTAAACTAATCATAAATTTTAAATTGAACTTATTTTGAAGTTTTTCACCAAATTTCTGATTAATTTTTTTATTTATTTTTTTAGAAGGGAAGATTTCCTTCGAATTCCGGAACTTGCCATAAATCCACTCGCTGATAGAATCGTTGATGCCTTCTTCACAGATAAAAAGTAAATCATGTGATGTTTGTTAGTGGTTCAGAAAACTTCTCGAACAAAATCTGTTTATAAAAATCTATCAGTAAAAAATAAAACACAAACTTGCACTTTTATTAATTTAAATTTTAGAAATGTAATCTTCTAACTTTTGATTGACATTTTGTATTAATTTTCTGTTTTTATGTTTTAGAGATGAATTCGTCAACTTCCGTCAGTTCACAGACACTCTTGCCATATTTCGTCCTCTAAAACGTCGAACTGAAAAGTCAGATGTTAATAGTCGTTTCCACAAGCTTCAGTGTGAGTTGATAATTGATTCAAACCACTTTTTATTCAACTTATCAACTTTTTTAGTTGTTTTTTCACTTTATGATATCGACAAGGATGGAAAAATAAATAAAGCTGAATTATTACAAGTAAATTTTTGAAGTAAGAAGGTTTCTGTTTCATAAAATTTCTTTCAAATCAAAAGGTTCTTCGTCTGATGGTTGGATCAAATGTCAATCATGAACAACTTTCTCATATCGCTGAAAGAACGATCTTAGAGTCTGATCTTTCTAAAGACCGTTCAATTGATTTTGAAGAGTTTCGAAAAGTAATTCTCAATTTTGTAATCAAATATTTGATGTTTGAAAGTACACCATTTGGTGGAACAGAAAGTTTCAAATGTTTGTTTTCAGGCGATGACGAAAGCGGTGATCGAATCAAAGATGAGTGTACGCTTTCTCGATTAAGAAGATCTTCTGATATCTTTAACTGATCTTTTATCTTTTCGTTTGTGATCCTGTCTCTACTTTTGAAGTTTCAAATGTTTTTATTCAAATCGAATCATCTGAAGGTTTTGAAATTCTTTTATTTAAATGTATATACAAAAGACAGTTTATCAAGTTTCAATTCTTTCAATTTCAAATCTATTTCTTTAAATCGTGAAAATTAATTCGATGAAAGTAAAGATCAGAAGATGAACAACTTCCTTATTTACTTGCTTCAAAACTTTGAACATAATTGCTTATCTATTGTAGCAACTGACTACTTTGTACTTCCTTTTGATTCGACTATGGTATAAACTATTAGTTGAAGCGATTCTGTTGGAATTATTCAATTGTTCATTATGCAAATGAATACGTCCGTTATTTAAAATGTTTACTCCGACAATTAAATCAATTTTGAAAATTAAGAAAATATTCTTTATTTACTTCATTAAAATTGATTTTTGAAAATCAATAAATGTATCTCAACAAGTCTTCATCTGCTTGATTTGAAAATCTTTAAAAAGATCTTCCCATCTAGCATCTGGTTACAGCTTTTTAATAATTTTATACAAAAGCCATCAATTATTACTTTTCATTTTCGAGAATATTAAAATAGATGATGACTTTATATCAATAGAATATCTATCAACATATTGACAGAATCTTTAGTTTCAGTTTTGAATCTTTATATTTCATTTTCAACAAAATTTTTGAATCAAATTGAAACTGATTCAAAATTCAACTTTTAACGACGAAGGCGATGAATTCACGATCAAGAGATTTGATACAAACAACAAACTATAGATAAAATCAAATGCTGTTTGCAATTAGTTGTTGATGTTTATAATGAATTGATTAATGATCTTCAGTTACAAGAGATGAACTGAAACAGATTTGACAGATTCTGTTGTCATCTCTAACAGATGAAGGAAGACATCTGAAAAAAGTTTTTTGTGAAAATTAACTTTAAATATCTTCAAATTTTTACCTGAAATGTACAAAATGTGAACAAGTTTGAATTGTTTCAATTCTTGTACTAATTTCACCAAATGGTTGTCTACAAACTGCACAAAACAAACACAAATCATCTAACATTTGATGATATCGTAATGTGGCTGCTTTAGCTTGCTCGATATGAGTCAGACGTTGATGTAGTACAGCAAGTTCTCCATAAACACGAACGCACATCCACTAAAATAATCAATTCAATTTGTAATTAGAAAATTAACAATTTGTCGGAAACGGAACTTTTGTTGAAGACTGTTGTTCAAAACTATTTATTTTTTTACTAATTTTTAATTAAATCATTTATTTTTTGTTCTTTATCTCTAAATTAAGTTAATTTGTTTGTTTTTCGATCAAGAAAATCTAGTTGATTGCTTTGATTTGTTAAAAAGTAATTGAATTTGTTATTTTGTTTTTTGACATTAAATTGGCTTCACTTAAATTTTTTCATTAAAAGGAAATTTAAACTTTTTATTTCCAAATTTTCTTTCTAAAATTACCCTGAGGTTTTTAGAAATGAAAATTGTTTTTGTTTCGTTGTAAACATAAAGTTAAATGTCTCTAAATCAGTTTTAAAGTTAAAAAAAAGTAGATTTACTTTGTTTTCAATCGACAACGACAACTCCAAACTGCAAGCAAATTGTTGTAGCGCCTAAAAAAATTTCAATCCGAATACTGAACTTTAAATAAAACTTTTACAAAATACCTTATCATAAGATTTGATCTTAGATAAAGCTTTAGCTCTTCCAACATAAACAAGAACTTGTCCATATCTATCTTCGATTTCAATCATAAGACTTTGTGCTAAATCATATCGAGGAAGGGCTTTGTTGCTATCTCGATTCATTCTGTGAATATCAGCAAAACATAACATCGCATATGCCTGGGTTCGACGGTTTTCGTTGTCAATAGCTGTTTCCAAAGCTCTCTGCGAATAATTCCTTCAAATTAATTAAGATTGTTGAAGTCAGTTCACTAAAATATTTCTTGTTATTTGTTTGCTGATAAAAATGAAGTTCTACTTTTGATGTTACTTTAACAGAACTACTTTTTAGTTTTATCAATTTCAACAACTTTTTGTACTTTTGTACTACTTCCACTACCTTTGAATAGAAATCAAGATATAAATATTTCAAGTATATAAATTTTAGAAGCTTTTTGGTTTTGATAAAAGCATTTTAAATGAGAATTTTTCGCATTTAATTTTCGCATATTCGTTTTTTCATGCTTCTAAACTTCTGAATATTAATCTAAAGCTTTTAACGTATTTTTAAAGCTTTTATCATTAGTTGTTGTCGATTGAAACAGAATCCTGGTTACACCTGGCATAAGTGATAAATCAAAAGTAACTTTCAAATTACAAACTTTTCTAAATTGGCTTTTTACGAAAGTGGCCTGAAAAATTTGCTTATTTGATTAATTAGAATCAAATTTTGATTTTTATAGAAAAGATTAAATTAAGAATTTGTGGAATAAAAACGCGCGACTTCTAAAAGTTTGAAAATCTCATCAATGAAATTTTACCTCACATAGAGTAAAAGCTTCAGAATTTTTTCCAACTTTTCGATAAGCTTCTGCTAATGATAGTTGACAGAGACTTAAGATATTATCATCTGCTTGTTTCTCATTTGCAATTTCCAAAGCTTTTAAAGGAAAAAATAAAGCCTGAAAATTGAAGAGTTTTTAAAAATATCTTTTTTTAAAATAAATAATTTCACTTTTTCATTATCTCTCAGAATCAAATATAATTCTCCTAGTGATAGTGACGTCATAATCTGCAACATCCAATCACCATGTCGAGCTGATTGCGCGAGACTTAATTCGAAGTCACCTAAAGCTTTACGAAGTTCACTTTGTCCCAATAGTCCCATACCGCGCCAAAGCGTCGTGAACCCCGTGATCGAGATCGCTTCAGGGTTTTCTTGATGATCTTGAAGACATTTTAAAGATTTTTCTGAATAGTAGAGACACTTCTTGTATTCAGAGATACAGAAGTTTGCTCTGAAAAAGAAAAAAGTTGAAAAAAGTTGATTCAGTGAAAAGATGAGGATCAAATAATGAAGCAAACATCTTGAATTTGTTGATAAAAGTCTCTTTTAATAGATTTATAAAAGTTTATTTGGATTCAAATTTGAATCATTAACAGTTTGAAGTAAATAAAAAGAAATACTTCTTACTGTGATAAAACCAGAAATGATTTTGACAGAAGAATCTTTCTTTTATCCAACTGATTTTTCACATTTTTTTGAGGAACACTTTTCTGATCGTTTATCAATTCTATTTGTTTTGCTGCAAATCTGATAACTTCACAAAAATTACCTTTTTCTTGCAAGATCTTGATAGCTTCTTCTAATAAAACCCATTGTGAAAATGATCCAGAATATTTTCGTGAAAAAAGTTTTAAGCAATCTTCAACGATATTTTGTTTATCACTAAATTTCAAAAACTTTATCAATCTTGCTTTATCATAACTTGAAACAGTATGATGTTCGGTTAACACCGATTTCATTTGTGAAATATAAGCTCCCATTATAAGTAAATTAGTTAAACTATCCATACAAAGTTGGCATTTTAATATCAATCAACAAATAAACTACAAAAAATTCAAATTTTTCTGTAAAATAATAAAAATAATAAAAAACAGCTTCAAAACCCGATAAAATTTCTTTCAGAAAACTTTACATTTTCAAATGTACTTTTTATCGTTGTGCAGATGATGTTTAATTAACAAATATTTATAGATTTACATTTCTCTTCACTTTATGACGTTTAATATCAGCTGTCATCTTAGAAACATCTTTTAGATAATTACTTGTTGATTTCACAAACTACCTTCATATATATAATTAATTATAATTATTACAAACGTTTCTCTGATAATTTATATTCTATTATTTAAATATTAATGATAATAAATTTATAAATTGTATCGATAAATTAAATACTTTTTTTTTTACTCAAAGACTAAAATTAGAAATTTAATTTGATGAAATTAAAATTTGCTAAATGTTTGCAGAAGATTTGCTGAAAAACATTTAAATTTATGCCAACACGATCTGTTACACTCAAACGAGCCATATGTGATGTAGTGAATCTTTCAATAAAATCCAAATGAAATTCAAAAATGCTTTTAAAAGATTTCAAGAAAGATATGAAAAAGTAGTAGTTGTAAAAGTAGTAGTTGTAAAAGTAGTAGTTGTAAAAGTAGTAGTTGTAAAAGTAGTAGTTGTAAAAGTGATAATTGTATTTAAAAACTTAATGAATATTCCAAATAACAGAATAATAATATCAGATTCCAATAAAGTTGAATTTTTAATTGTAACAAATAATAAACTTCTTTAGTTTCTAAAGTAAAACTCGAAAAGTTGAAGCAACAGTTCCAATTCACAAAACAAAACAACGAACTTCAGACTTCTTTTCATATTTCAGCTCATTCGAAGTTTGATCTTTTAATCCACTATCTGATTTCTTATCAAACCTTAACCTTCCTTTTAGTCAGTCTAAAAGCTTACATCTTAAGATCTATCATCACCTTATCCTGTTGTTTGTTATTTTGTTGAATATTGTTGTTTGTAAAGATTAAGTTTATTTCAAAAAGTGTCTTGAAAAGTTGTTGATGAAATATTTGTTTAAATTAAACGACAGAAACAACTTTTCTTCAAATTATCTGCTAACATTTCGTCTTATTTGTTGATAGATTCAACTAATCAAATTAGTAACCTGTTAACATTTGAATCTTTACAAATAACAGATGTGTAATAACCTTATGTAACTTCTATCTCTTAATTTATTATCTTACAACATATTTTTTTGCTTTTTTTAATGTTAGCAGAGAAACATCAATTTTAATTTAATTAAAAAAAACATTTTTAAAATTATAACTTTTAAAAGATTTGAAAACAGAAATATAATTTTAGAATTATTTTAATGAAATTCAGCTTTAAGTGTTGACAAGTTATCTGTTTGAATTTAAATATTAAAATCGAATTTAAATATTTTAAACGGTTTCTGAATCAGTTTTAATTTAAACTGAAAGATTTTTAAATCCATAAAATAAGAAAAAGTCCTTCCTTATTATTTAGAGGATGATTCAAGACACATTTAAGATTCAAGACACATTTAAGATTCAAGACACATTTAAGATTCAAGACACATTTACAAAATCGTTCACTTTGAAAGCTTTTAAAGCAAAAGAGTTGACAAATTATCTGAAGTAAGCTGTTTAAAGTCTCAAAATCATTATCAAGTTGTTTTTTTTAAACTATTTTATTCTTTAATTTAATTTTAATTTTTAATAAGAACATAAACTTAAAAGTTTTCAAGAATTTTTGGTAATTTTTGACAAAAGTAATTTTTACAAAAGTTATCTTTGAAATTGAGATTCTATTTTTAGAAATATGAACTTAAAGAAATTTATTGAAAAAAATATAAATGAAAGTCAACTACAAAAGACAATTGAGAAAGTTAAATTTTCTCGCCTCTATTTTTAGTTGTTAGACTTTAAATACGTGACTTCATTGGTGTTTTCTTATGATTAATCTTCATTATAGGCAGCGAGTTGTAACAAATAATTCCAAAATGTTTTTTTCAAAACTTTTATCTGTACTTGGCTGAAGTAAGAAGAATTAGAAAGGTTACATTTGCCGACGAACTTCTAGTTAATGTTTTGTAATAACATTATAAAAGTAGATCGTAGTATCTAGGTTTATGTTGAAACATGTTTTTATTACATTTGATTTTCAAGAAAGTAAAAAAGGAAAGTATTGTAAGATACGACTATCTTCAAACCTGAAACTTTTGATTAGCTCATGAGGGATTTTTTGTGTCTACAAACAAAGTGAAAACCCTTTAAAATGTGTAATTTGTAAACTACAAGCTTTTTCGTTTCAAAAGTTTTAATTTCATTTTTCTTTTAACAACTTTTTATCTCTTCTAATTTATATTTAATTTATTTTTAAACTTTGTCTAGTCTGAATGGATTTGAATCTAAAATGGCTTTTAAACAAATTTTTCTTTCTTAATTTTGAATTAAATTCCAAATTATTTTAAGGTTGAATGTTTTAAACATTTTTAAGGTTTATGAAAATTCAATTTTTTCAATCAAATTGGCTTTTTTGTAAAATTATTAAAGTTTTAAAACACTTTTTATCAACAACAAAACTATTCTATTAACTTCAATTAATTATTAATTAGTATTTACAGTTTTCTGTTCTTAGCTTTCTAATTTGCTTTTTTTCTAGTTTGTTTATCAAAAGCTAATTTATTTATATCAAAAACACTTTTACTAATAACCTTAATACTACAAAGTCTGTTAATTCTGTTCTAGATATGAAAAACGCTTTCACTTACTTTTGTTGATAAAATATCTTTATAAGTTTTCTGATTTTTTATTTCATTAAATGTTATTCCAATTTACAAGAAATTTAAACACTTAAAAAGTTAAGTTTTTTTCATTATAATATTCTATAAAATAGCATCAGACAAACCTGATTAATTATTAATGAAAAAAGTTTTATTTTAAGTCTAGATTAGATAAAATTGATTGAATCAAAAACTGAATTTCAATTAAATGATTTCAAAGTCGAAAATCTCATTTATTTAACTTTAATTTTTTTCTATAAACTTTAAAAAGTGGCTAAAAAGAAAGATTGAAAAAAGTACATTTCACTTTTTGTAATTTTAAAAAGTAGTAAATAAATCCAACAATTTAAAATTGAAATGTTTTATTCTATTAATGTCACCTTCTTCCAAATTACTATAAAAAAAAACTTCTATTAAATAAATAAAAAGTAAATTTAGAAATATATAAATGGCTCAGAGTCAAGTTTCTAAAAATTTGATAAAATCTCCAATAAAATTGCAATTAAAGATTTTGAAATTTAAAAATTTGTGAAAGTTTAATAAGTTAGTCGACTATTTTTTATGTTAAAATAAAAATATTTCAATTTAAAGCAAATATGATTTACTACTTGGAGTAAAGCTATAAAAAGATGAAATATTTTTATAATATTATTACAAATAAATAAAAATTATTTAACAAATAAATTAGCAGTTTATTGAAAAGAACTTTTTAGTAAATGAAGTTTTATTTTCAAAAAAGATATATTAGAATAAGTAGACAGTATCAATAGAAAAAGTAGATCAAATTGAATAAACTAAAGAATTGAAAGAACATGTCTTTTGTTTGAAGGTTCAATATGTTATTAACATCATAGTTGATATGAAACAAGTAAAAAGTTAAAGTATTTCTCATCTTATCAGATCTTGTTGTATTTTCTATTTATCAACTAATCAAGCAATTTACTTTTTCATGATTTTTATCAAATATTTTTAGAATTATTTTTCTTCAAAGTATTTTTTTCTATCGATTTTTAAATATTAAATTTTTTTGTTAATTTTTTAGAGTAAATAACTTAATAATCCAATATTTAGCTAATTAAGTAGTTTGAAAACTAATAAACTATTTGTACGTGACAACAATTAAGAAACATATTTCCTTTTTTATCTATTCTAAAATTCAATTTATGACTGCAAACAAATGTAACTGACCTTATTAAAGAATAAATTGATAAAACTTGAAAGATGTAATTTGAATTTCTTGTTTAGTAAAATCCAGAAGTTGTTATCCAGAAGTTGCTTAAAATCAAATTTGATCTTCACTTTGATTTGTAGAAATCACTCAAACAGTTTACTAATATAAGTTTGATATCCTTTTTTCTTTCAGTCGATTAGTTTCAAACTATCTGATACTTTTAGCGAAATAAAAAATTAAGAATAATATTCAAAAGTTAAACTTTAAACTTTCTAATTACAATAAATTATTTGATGAAAATCTTTTTGTAAATTTCTGTGATAGTTTTTTGTAGTCTTTAAAAATTATGATAAAATGTTGATGACTTAGAAACTAAATGTTGTTATTTTCAAGACTGATATATTTTCTATTTTTGATTTTATTGAAAATTCAATTTTTTGATTTGAAATAAAACCTCAAAATGGAGATAAAATTACATCCTTTTCATCAAATCTTCTATCAGATCCATCGCCAACGTTTTTAATCTTTGAAAAAGTTGATTAGAAAATCTATAAAGACTTCATTAGTTGATTGAAGATGAAGTTAACTTCATTTCTAAAGAACTAAGTTTTGTTTTTCTTTCAAATGTCTACCAACTGCTTCAAATTAACTTAAAAAGTTTCGAATAAAATATTTCCAAATTTATTTTATTTCTTCTAAAAAATGATTAATTGAAAAAAGTCTTGTTTTTAAACTTGTTTTTCGACTGTATTATCAATTCAGAGTAATAAATATTTTATAGCAGAATTCATAAAGCGACAGTGAATATGAATTCTATTATATCTTTAGACACCAAAAAGTTATTCTGTAAAAAAAATAAAATTTTTTCAACAAACTTATTTTTGTTAAAATTATTTTATAGAAATTTTTATTTACTTCAAAAAGTATTTTGATTTTCAAACTACTAGAGATACTTGTGTAATTATCAAAGATCAAAACATCATATGTTGAAATTAAAAACATAAAAATAAAGTTCGAAAACTGAATTCAAATTTCTGTGAAGTTTTCAGCTTTGAAAATGTTGTTTTGAAAATCGAAAAATTTGAATTCAATTGATATTTTAAATAGCAAACAAATGTCGAAACAAATTCATTAACTTTCCATCAATTTGAATCACCAAAAATATAAAAAAATTTTTTCAATCTCACAGTGATTTATTTGAATGACCCAAATTGACTTAAATTGTGACACTAAAGTACTTTTATGGCTTTCAATTTAACAAAAAGTTGTAAAAAGTTCACGCAAATGAACGGATCTAAAAATATAATCTGAAAATAAGTTTCATTGAAACAAGTTGATAAAAACAAATGTTTTAAAGATTTTAATATTAATGAAGGTAGTTTTGAAAGGATTCAAAATCTGTATATAAATGCTTTTCACTTATTTATTCATCTGATATTTGTAATCTTGAAGAGATTTCTGTTTAGTGAAACATCTTCAGTAGTTTTTATAATTTGATTTTTCAACACAAAACGAGTTTTGGTCAAAAAGCTTTTAACGATTAATACTTCAAATCGTGATTCAATTAAAATATTTTAATTTTGAAGAATTCAGTTTTGTTAAAAGTGACAACTTCTGTTTACAATAATTAGAAATCAATTTGTTTAAAAGTCAGTTTGTTTAAAAATCAGTTTGTTTAAAAGTCAGTTTGTTTAAAAATCAGTTTGTTTAAAAATCAGTTTGTTTTTATATTCTTCAACTATTTGATGAAATTTGATGTTTATAAATCGAAGGATTATTAATGTTGCATCTATAATTTGAAATCATCATCAAGTGAAAAATCGTTTAGTTTATTCAAACTATAATTAGTCGCGATTTATTTATTTACAAACTTTTTATAAATTTGATAATCTAATAAAAAATTCTCTAAAAAATCTCTAAAAAATTCGAATTGATTGAAAAGAAATATTTAAAAAGTTCGAAAAAATCGAAATCGAAAATTTCGATTAAAAAGTTTTTCTTCGATATTCAAATAAATCGTCGATTTGTTGAAATTAACATTTTTATAATCAAATAATAACAAGAATAAAAACAAACAAACTAGATAACTTAGATCTTACTCGAAATTCGTGGAATCGATACAACTAGATAATGGCGTTGAAAAATCACTGAAGCGAAACGTCGATGACGACGAAAGAAGCGATGAAGAAGGCTTTATCTCATAGTTTGAATATTTAAGCAAGTGAAGTACTTTTCGAATGAACAGACAGATTTAGTTTGCTTTAGTAGTCTTTAAAAGTCACGAAATTGTTATTTCCATGACGACGACGACTCGATTAATTATCAATGGAAGATTCAGAATCGATTTGTAATTTTGAGAATTTAATTTGTGGCAAAAGTTTGAATGGAAGTTAAATTAGAATAAGTTATCAATAATTCAAAACAATGTTTTCTCGTCAACGATATTCACTTCAAAGTCAAGTTTAAGCAATATTAGAAAAGAAATAAAACTTTGAAAGATTTATCACTAAGATTTATTTGATAAAGTATCTTAAAATGGCTTCTCTAAAAGCTACAAATCTTAAATAACTTCAAACTATTTACTAATATAACTTTTAATGGAAAACAAAATGTTAAAATCTATTATTCAGTTAGTTTTTAAAAAGTATTTAATAATTTTCTTCAGCTTCAAATATGTTGTTTCAAATTTAATATGATTCTTTCGCAGTAGTTAACTTGATTTTAATACAAAAAGACATTGTACCGTTAGCAAGTTTCCATGCAATAAGTAATCGATAAATATTGGTTGATGACAACAACATCTTCAAGATCTTCTTTTTGAAACTACTGAAGTTTATCAATGAAAATTAGTAAGCAAGACCTTTAATGCTGGCTGTAGTAGTCTCTTATTTCAATCGTTTACTTGGATGGGAAGACCCAGAGGTCAGTTTCTACTAATTACACAAGAATCGTTCAGAGTTGTTAACTTCTTCAAAATAGATTTCTTACTTTGGAGTTGTATTTGTTAATTTTTTGACTTTTACTTTTTTGCTACAAGTTTTGTAATGACTTTATAAGCTGACAAAAATCCATAATTTGATGAGAAAGTTGTTTTAATTCAACTGATGGCCAAATTTTTTCATTTGAGATTTAAAAGGTAATGAATTTGCAACAAGCGAATATAATTTGATGAAAATAGTATCACTACGTTGAAACTATTTCTATAACTACAACAATAGCACTGAAAATCAATAACTTTATTTTAGCTCCGACTGTAAGTTAGTAAAATACATCAAATATGCATAGATGTTGTATTTTGTTTTGATAAGGTTGATTATAACTTCTTTTGCTATTTGGCTGAAAACACAAAAGTCTTGATGACGTCATCTTGTATTTGTAAACAAAAAGTTATTTGTTTATGTTCTACTTTTAGTTGTTTTTACAACTTTTTAATTTTGTTGATAAGCTTCAAAGTTGTTTCAATTAAATGAAGATTTTTGTAAAACATTTTTCAAAGTCATTTATTAAATAATCACAAAATAACTGAGATTATCTTCATCTACTTTTACAATTTTATACGTTTGTTTGCAGTTCATCAAAATATTTCTTAATATAAGAAACAAATTTTGAATTTTTTAATAAATGTTTGACGCCTTTTAAAAATTAAAATTGTTTTAAAATATGCCAAAACAGTTTAAAGACAAATAAGTCATGTTGGTTTCAGTAGCATAAAGTTCACGGCTAGTTCTTTTAGTATGAAGTGTTAATTCCATGTTTTCAACATTTGTAATTAGAAATCTAATCCAATAATTTGTAGACTTTTTATTGAGTTTATTTTTTATGATTTTTTTATAGGAAGAAAATACAGAGAATTTCAATGGAGCTTCAGGAAATAAGGAAATGGTTCCTAACCATCAAAAAACACTAAACTTTGCCAAAGTTTTCTTCTCAAATGACTGTGAATTAAATGAAGAAAACGAAGCTCATGAAAGGTTTGAAAGAAGTTTTAATTTCAAATCTTATAGTTCAATTCGTTTAGAAATATTTTGTCGTTACAAGCAGATATTTTGATATTTTGAATGTTGCTGTGTTAACTACATTAAAATTCAAGAAGCTCTTCACCAGTAATGCCATAAAATTGATTTTCTTTAACAATAGAGGAATAGGAATAGAATGAGAAACAGCAAACAATTTTATGGCTTTTATTATCAGTTTGTTTCCATCATTTCTTGATAATAATGGAAATATTTGAAACTCTAATTTTTCACGCAGTTCACTTCTAAAAATAACTTTTATTTTTCAAGTAAATCTGAACTAAAACCTAACAAGCCTGTCTTACCAAATATCCGGTTTTCTCTGTTGCAAGAATAATTAATTTTCCAAAACAAAAAAAAACAAAAAGAAATTAAATGTTAATCAAAAGTGAACAAGCTATTAAGATATATTGAAGAAAATATGTTAGATTTGATAATATCAATTTCATTTCTCAATATTTGGAATATTGATTTTTAAATTCAGGTAATAATATTCTTTTGTAAGTTGTTTAAGATCAAATCTTTGATAACTTCAATATTCAATAAAGTCATCGCTTGTTAAGTAATTCATTAAAATAATTTGCTTCATTCGAAAAAATTCTCTTTTTAACAAAATGTTCGATGACGAAATACTCCTTTTTCAAATCCTGCTTTTTAAAACTTAAGATAGAAAAATGTAAACAAACTTTTAGAGTAAATATCGATTAGATAAGAAACGTCTAATTACAACTAGATTGTCGTTTCAAGTTCCAATTCAAATCAATGTTTACAATATCATTAATTCAATAAAAAGGATTTGTGATAAATTAATTATAAATCACGCCAATTCTGGTTTTATTTCCAACTGGCTTCAGTTTATAAGAAGACTGGGACTTATAAATTCTTAAGCCACTTTTGGCGACTTACAGAGAGTTAGTTTGAGCGAAAAGATTTTGTTTTTTAAAGATATTATTTGAAAAGATTTTGTTTTTTATTTGAAGTTTACAAAAATTTATTTCTTTTTTGATTTCAAACAACTTTCAGAAAATCAAATAAATTTTCGCGATAAATTGTCACCATGGCAACGAATTTGTTGACAAATTTCAGCAATCACTTCAGTGAACAACGACGAAGAATGGGAAGATATCGAGCGCAATCAACAACTAGTGACCTTCACACCACTACGTCATCTTCATCACTAATGACGACACGTCATCAACAAAGACTTCTGAAGACTCGAGCGGATACAGTTGGAGGATTATCTTTTACTTCTCAATCTCGACCCACAAAAGCATCTCCTCATTCAGATGGTTCTTCTAATGCTCTTAAATTTCCATTTGAATTGTGGTTTGAAGTAAATTAAATCCGATTTTATATTTGTGGTTTTTATTGTTGTTTTTTTTTCAAACAGAATTCCAACCAACAAAAGCCCGTCGAGAAACCCAAATTCGGTAATTTGGAATTCACAACTCACTATGATTCGTCGGATAACTCGTTTGCTGTCAAAGTGATTCGTGTAAGTCTTCGAGTTTCGAATATTGATTCAATTTACTTTTAATGATGGAATCCGACTTAAATGTCAACAAACCTCTTGTATTCAAACATCTCTTGTTTGCTTTTATAGTGAATTGCATCGATTTTAGACAACTTTGAAGTGATTTATTAGAAATATTCACTTCAATTCAACTCTTCTTAATCTTCAAAATTTCTATTTAAAAACTCAAATTATCTTTAATCTGAAAAAGTCTTTTTTTAAGAAGATTAAATTTTCAAATCGTGAAATTCTTTCTTTCATCTAAGAAGTTTAAATCTCTTCTAAAAGCAAACAACATCTCTGTAAGATCTTCATTATCAAAAGATCTTACTTCGACAGGCAACTGACCTTCCAGTAATGGATCTGTTTGGTTTGACAGACCCTTTTGTAAAATGTTGTCTTCTGCCTGATCGAAAACGTAAACTAGAAACTAAAGTGAAACGGAGAACACTGAACCCTCATTGGAATGAACAATTCATGTTTCAAGGCAAGTTTATTTAGTGACTAAAATGGACTTTTACTTTTAAGGATTTTAGATTTTTCTCATCTTTATTTTCAGTAATTTTTTTGAAGTTTTAAAAACTAAATTCTTTTAATTTCTCAACAATTCGTCTTTTTCAAAACTTTTCGAAATAAATATATTTTTGACAAAAACTCTCTCAAGGAAAAATTCGAAAAAAACTTTTTCAAATTTATATTATCTAAGATGTCATCAATCGTAAAAACTTGAAACTTTAATAGTTGCTACAAAAACATTATTGTAATACTCGGTTGTTTTTCTGTAAAACTTTGACAGTATTAAAAGTTTTATAAATTATTAATTGAGGTGAAAATCAAGAAAAGTTGCTTGAAAACCTCAACGGTCAGTCTGTCTGTAAATAAAGGTCATCAAAATAACTTTTAAAATTGGTAAATAAACTTTAAAAAATCAAAATAAATGAAAATCTTCAATTGATGATATCTGAAAGTTTCTTCATTTTGATAAAAATCGTTCAGTGATTTCAAATTGTTATTTTCTGTGTCGATAGAAACAAATAGTTTTGAAGATTGATGTCTACTTACAGGTTTGTCGATCGAGAAGATCAAAAACCGAATACTTTCTCTTCAAGTTTATGATTTTGATCGCTTCAGTCGTAATGATCCAATCGGAGATGTTTTCTTACCTCTTAAAGACCTCCAAATTAATGAAGAGAATTTTCATTCTGTCAATCTAACTGAATCACAAGGATCTGTAAGTTTTTATTGATATTTTGATAAACAAGTTTTTAAGTTGTAAATTTGATTTGAACTGAAAAAAGTAATTAAATAATATTTGAAGAAAATCGAATCGTAGAGTTTGTTTATTGGAAGAGTTTTTAACTTGTAGCTTTTATTACAAGTTTTGATATTGAACTCAACAAGTGTTTCCAATTGAAAAAATCTAATTACGTAAAGATATTTGTTTATATGAATGTAATTTGCGACCAAAAAATATGTTTTTTCGAAAACACATCGAGATATTTACAAGTCACTTTTGAAGTTTAATATTTTCAAATTAAATTTAACAAAATATGAAATGATATGAAATGTTTGTTTATACCAACCCTTCAATTTCGTTTGAATTGTTTATTTTTATGTTTATATTTCTTCATTCAAATAACGAAGATAATCTAAAAAAAAGAAATTATTGAAAATAATAAACTTTTGTGTTTGATGGTGGCTTTACTTAAACTACTTTTAGAATTAAATTTTCTTAACAAGCTTTTATTTCTAACTTTTTATAGAAGCTTTTTGAGTTTGACAGTTTTTTTAAATCTCTAAATACATTTTGTCGCTTAATTAGATTAAAATTGAATATTTTTTTCTATAAAAATATCAAATAAATCCAATCAATTAGATTTTAATTTTAAAAACTTAATGTTTTTTGAAACAACTTTCGAATATTGAATCTTGAATAATTGTTGTTTAGAACAAACGAGGTGAGCTTCAACTCTCGCTTTGTTATCAACCTCTCGAAGGTATTCTTGATGTTGCTGTAGTGAAAGCGAAGAACTTGAAACCGATGGATATCAACGGCACTTCAGGTGAACTTCCGTTTCAATCTTGTTGCTATGACAACAAGCTTCGTGAACTTCTGTAACTAAATTCGAAATTTATTTCAACAGATCCTTATGTTAAAGTTTGGTTAATATATAGAGGTAAAAAAATGGAAAAAAAGAAGACTTATATTGTAAAGAAGACTTTAAATCCAACTTTTGAAGAAGAATTCACTTTCTTGACTCCGATGAAGAAGATGAGAGAGACACAACTTGAGATTACTGTGATGGATTATGATAAGATTGGAAGGAACGACACGATAGGAAAAGTAAACTTTCATTTACTATTTGAGAAATTAAAAGCTGTTGTCGAGTTGACTTCACTTCTAAAAGATCTTCTAAAAGATCTTCTGACTTCTAAGAGATCTTCTCACTTCTAAAAGATCTTCTAACTGTTGAAGACACTGAAGACTCACTTGCTTCTATCAACAGCTCTTTAAACTTAAAAGGAATTTGTACAAAAACTTCACAAACTAAAATCTTTTTTAAATTATTTTTTAATTTTTTAGAAATTATTTGATTGAAAAGTTTTTGAAATTTTAAACTTCTCTGTGATAGATGATAGAGATCTTACTTTCAGTTTAAAATCCCAAAGAACTTCAGGATTTCTATAAAATTTTATTCTAAAAAAGCTTTTATCCTTCGTTAACTTAAGTAACTAAATATTTATCTGCAAAATTTCTAGAAATGATCTTTCATATTCAACTAAGAATTTTAATAATTTAATATCTTCCAATAAAGTTAGGTTGATAAATACAGTTTTTATCGATTTCAATCTTATACAGTAATCTTTAAAATCTATTAAAACTACAAATTAATTGTTAAATCAATATCTTCAAAGTCTAAAAGAAATTATTCTTAGGTTTATCTCGGCCATAAAAGTTCTGGGTTAGAAAAACAGCATTGGAAAGACATGCTAAACACCGCAAGACAACCAGTCACTCAATGGCATGTATTAAAAGTGTGAAGAACTTGTCCAGTTACTTATCAACCAAATCATTTATGGCTAGGCTTGATAAATTGATAGAATGTTGTACAGGTTACACGAAACACCAACAAAACGCCTTTAGAATAATAAAGGTTGCTACGCGACTGTTGTTACTTCTGGTTATTTTCTCTTTCTGTGATTTTATTTTTGATGATAGTTGTTTTCATAAAATCGAATTAGTTCACTGAACATATGATTGTTACTTGAAGGTTTCAGTTCAATTTATTAGTGTACAAAATGAACTTTTGCTAAATAATAACAGAAATTTCAAATCGTACCTTCACTTGCATGTTTATTGCAAGTAATTATTTGTATATAATTACGATAAATATAAAGTTTTGACTGAAATCAAAATTGCCAAGCAACAAAACTTATTGTACTTTCCTATGTTTGTTTGAGATATATAAAAAATACTGGAAAAAGTTGCTGACTTTCTATCTTATAATATTTAAACAGATGTAAAAATATTAGTTACTTTTAGATTTCTATTAAATAATTTATCAACAATTTATTAGTGATTTTTATTTCGTTGTGTATATACTTTACAAGTTTTTCAAATCTGAAACAGTTGATATTTTCAAATAGCAACATTTTACTATCTATCTAAAAACTTAACAATTTTAAACAAATGAAATAAGAACTTGAAGATACTGATAGAAAAGCAGATTATTTAATGGTGAACAAAGATTGTTTTCTAAACTACAAAATATTATTTCGTTAACTTTAATACTTAGTTTTTAATAGCCACATTAGAAATATCAAATATTACTTTCCTTGTATTATTATAATTCCTTGAATATTTTCTATCTCATTTTTCAAATCATTTTCAATTCATTAGAGAATATATGAGTCTAATGTAACCTTATGGCCTAAATATTTCTAAAATCAATGAATTCATTTAAGATGTTGAACTGTGGTTGGTTTTTGTAAACAAATTTTCTTAAATAAATTAGTAGAAATAATCCAGGTTTTCAGATGAAATGTAAGTGGTTGCTGACATGCTAATATTGGATTACTTTCTATTATTTGCAGCTTAATAAGTGATCCATTCATTCTTTCAATTTAATTTCTGTCTTAGCTAACATTTCATTAGATTTTGACTTTTAAGTCTGAGTAAAATGTAATTTATTTTATTGGTAAAAGAATTAATATGTTTCAAAAACCTTTAAGAAATTGCAGATTAAGAATTTGAAAGCATTAGTGCTTCAAATACTGGAAATAAAATTATTAAAATAAATGAAATAAATAAAAATATTTTAAATTAATCTTTTTATTAAATATGAAAGTTATTATTGAAATGAAAAAAACATTTATTTGTTTTTTTAAACTGAAATAATTTATTTCTTATTTCTGATGTAAATCTTATATTTCTACTTTTATTAAAAATAGAAAATTCAATTGAAGCTGATATTTAACAGAAACAGTTTCCTGTTAGTTAACTTTTATATTCACAGCTCTAGTAATTCATCAAATCTTGATTTTGATAACTAACAGATTTCTCAATTTGATAAATTAAAGTTGCAACAATTGAAAGAATAAAAGCTTATTTAGTTTCAACTAAATTTAGTTTTAGAAAACAAAAAATAGTTTTTTGTAAAATGTTGTAATAAAAGTTCTAAAAAAAGAAAATTTAAATAAACTTTATGAAATTTACAAACAAATTTTTATCAAAAGTTTTTTTTATCTGATGAAAAATTCACTTTATTCATCAATTGAGAAATTTATTCTTTTAGAGTTTCAATCGAGAAAAGAATTAACAAAACTCGTGGCAAACTGAAGAAGGAAGCAAAAGTATTTTATCCACAAACCTGACTTTAACAGCAAACAATTTTGTTGACAATTAAAAATTCAACATTTTTTATATTGAATGAATTTTGAGGCATTTTTGTTTTTAGACAATTTCTCTACAAAACCTTATTAAGATCTATCATCAAAGAAATCAGAAATTTTGAGAATCTTATTTTTAATTGATTAATTTGATAAAATAAAATTATTAACATTCTTTTAAATGATAAAAACTTACAAAATATTTTCTGGTTTCACTAAAATATTTTATGGAAAATTTAAAGTTGTAAATTTTTGAAAATTGAAATAAAAATCCTGTAAACGTGTCACTGTTTAGTAAATCTAAAAATACTTCTTTAAATTGAAACTTCACCAACAACAAACTCATCGCAGAGAGATGAGAATTACTATTCAAGATAGATTTGTAAATTGTTGGATTAAGTTCATTAATTAAAAGAAGATTAACTTGATACCAAAAGAGTTACTACTAAGCTTCGAAGTTGTATTTAAAGCTTTCGTGTTTGAAGCAGATGAGTTGTTGAAAGCAAACCCCTTCCCACTACCACAGATTTCAAACAAACTGCTTGGGATGTTGGCGGTGGAACTCTTTTCGAAAATTTTGGAGCTAATTTTATAACACTTCGACATGACGATGACGTCATCAGCGCGTACCAATTAATACGAGTTTTTGTTGATAAATTTGATGAAGAGAACTCCATACTATCGTTCCAGAAGAAGAAAATTTGTCTTTGTTCATAACCAGGACGGACAAGCTGCTTGGGGCTGAAATCAAAACAACTCTGTTGTGGAAAAGCTAAAAGTCGTTGACCGCAACTAGAGTTGTGACGTCACTCCGAAGAGCTGGAAACGGCGACGTGGAGGTCATCTAAAGGTGTACCTTCAAATTGGTTTGGATTGTAACTGTGGCACAAAGTGGTCTTCATTGTTCGGCCCAATTATATAGTTGAGGAGAATGTTTGTTTAATAGTAGAATTTTACCGCTGGCGTAAATCTGTTATCGAGCTTCGGCTTTCATCACCAGTATCTTTGTTAATAGCTTCCTTTTACAATTGATTAATTCTCTCTTAAGAGTTTTGATTACGATTTTTTATAATATGCAAAATAGCAGAGCAGCTAATCTTGATCAATAATTTTTCTTATTTTTAAAGATTTGTTTTGAATCTTAAAGTCTCTATAATTGTTGTTTTATTTTTATTAAATTTTTTGGTCACTTGTTATAAAACTATTCAATAAAAACTTATTCTATTGTAAGAACAATTATTATTAAAACTTAGTTTATGATAGGCTACATATGATAAAAAATAAATAAACAAATTTGGTTGTTTAAAAAATTATAAGTAAAAATATTAATAATTAGGATAATGGTATCTGCTGATGATAGGTTAATAAAAATCAGACTTTTGTTGTCAAATAAATACTTCTACACGTTCTAGATGTTTAAAACTTATGTAAGAAGATGCTAGTTAATACTAGAGTTTTCAACAAACAAATAAGAAGTATTATATAAGGAAAGGTAAAATTTCAACGAGATATACCAGGACAAAAGTTATGGAGATCCAGTTGTTACCCATGCAGCAGGATTCCACTCTCCACGCCAACAAGGTTATGCAGCGGAACAGAAGGACTGATAAGTTGGCGTTGCAGGAGCTGCCAGAACGACTCTGAGTACAGTAGCGAGTTGCCTACGAGGCTCCAACTCCGGCTTTAAATTCGGAGTTTTGCGTCTTCTAGAAGTGTTGTCACCATCAACACGGCCATTATATCCGGATTTTGAATAAACCTTTGATTGTTGCTAGTATTTGTCCACCTGGGTTTGAAGGCGGGTATTGTAACCACAACACCTGATAGATAGACTGTCGGCTGCTATTGTATAAATAATTGTATTTAAGGAATAGAGTAATTAATTTGATACAAAAATGCAAATTTTACATTTAATAAACCATATTTTAAAAAATTGATGGATTTAAATAGAATAATTTACAGCATTTCATTTAATTAAATATCTGAATTGATTAAAAAGTTGCAAAATATTATAAAATACTATTTTGTTGATTTTAATAATAATTTATAAACTTAATGAAATTAATAAAATAGAAACTTAATTTAAACACCTTTTTTACTTAAGAATTAATTGATAGTTTCATACAAGTTAGAAAAACTCAAATAAAAACACAAACCACTTTTTGAGGTGGTCGTTTTTACCGCTCAGATCCTATATCTAATCTCGCTGGAACTGTGGGCGAAACGTTTACTTCTATTGATAGGATGCTTCTAGCACGTGAAAAATCATTTACAAATCAATATCAGCTGTATTTTATTGTTTTTATTTGAATTACTACATAATTCCAAGTTCATTTATCTACAATTACTCTTTTATTTTATTAGAAATAAGAAACTTTATTGAGATATTTAAATTGTTAAAACCTTTATATAATGTAATTATTGTATTTAGTTTCATTTGTATGTTTATTTTTTTTGAAATTAACTTATTTGTTGAATAAACTTTTAACAATTCATTTATTTGATTTTGAATATTATATATTGATTTTTTACATATTAATTATATAACAATTTGAAAAATGTATTTTTTAGTTTACTTTTTAAACATTTTTATGTTTTGTTTAAAAAAATCATAATTTTATTTTTATTTGTAAAATTTATTTTTGTGACAATTAAAATATTGTTGTTATAATTTATGAAATTTATTAATTATAATATTTTAAATTTAGTTTGTCATCAAAAGTTATTTTTGGATAATCTTAAGATTAATCAGTTTATCTATTTCATTATTATAATATATCTATAGTTTTAAATAAATATTTTTTATGGATCTTATATGAAATGAGATAAATATATCTGTTTATCATAGACTGATGTGTTTTTTATATTTAGTTGTTTTTAAATAAGTTTAATTTTAAGCAATTAGTTTTAACTTACTTTTTAAATTTATATTATAAATTTTTAAGCAATTTATTATTAGTATTTGATGATGGCTTCGAAAAGTAGATTTTATTGTTTATTTTTGTTTAGTTTTCATTTATTGATTAATTTATTTATTATGAAAAATATTTTTCTAAATTATTTTCAGAATGTATTTTAGTAACAATTTTTATTTTGTTGATGAATTTCAGTTTATTAATTTTTAATCTTAATATTTTATTTTTCTTTATATGATTTTATAAAAAGTAAAAATTTCCAGTTTAAACTTCGTCTATAAAAAGTTAACAGGTAAAAATAAATAAATAATAGTTTAAGATTAAAGTGTAGTTTCAAATTGTTATATTTCTATTATTTACATTAATTATATTAAACTTTGGTTTTTAGACTTTAGATTTTGTAGTTATTTTTTGTGGTTCCTGTTTTGAAAGCTTCATTTTTTATCATTTGTTTTCTTAGAGCCATCTATTAAACAAATAAAATAGTTGTTTTTAAGTTATTAATGTGGCTAAAAAGATTCTCTGATAAAATTAGGATTATAAAAGCTCTTATTATATAATTATAATTTATTAGAAAATCATTTTGAATTGTTTAAAAACCATTTAAAAAAAGTAATAATTTGTATGTATCTATTTTGTGTTTTTCCTTTAATGTTTATTATACTTAATTTTAATATACTCTTATCAAATTTTTAAGTTATAGTCAATAGTAATTACTAATATCTTGAAGTTAATATGTTTGTTTATTATAAAGTACTTGGCTATAGTTTGTTATTGATGTTGTTATTATTTATAAACTTTTTGATTTTACTTTTAAAAATTACATTTTATTTATACTTTTTTGAAATATAGTTTGTATAATTTGATAAATTCATAATTTTTATTATTTTATTCACATGTTGTCTTTATGCTTAAAATATTTTATAAAAAAATAGTTGTTGAAAATGAAATAATTGAGTTTTTACTAATTATAAAATATTGTTAGACAACCAAACTATTTTTGTCGAAGTTATTTATCGTTTTCTAAAACTTTTTAGTTTATTGTTTGTAAACGTTTTTGGTTTTGGAATGAATGAAAGTGAAAGTTTAATAAATAAAACTTCAGAAGTGAAACCAACTGAAATTTCTACTTCTATTCAACAATATATCAGCAAATTATCCAAAAGTTCTCAAGAAAACTCTACCAATTGCCCAAAAGTTGATTTCTTGAATGAATCAAACTTCAAGAAAAATGAATCAACAGATTCTTTAACCATCAGTCAATCTTTAGAATATAACTTTTCAAATACTTCGAGTCAAATAAATTCTTCAAAATCTCTAAATTTTTTTGAACAAAACTCTTTAATTGATGAAGGAGGCAAGATTGAGAAAGATCAAGAATTCTCTTCTAGTGGGTTTTATGGAAATGGTAAAGAAGAACCTCAAAGTATTTCTGTTGATAAAACAACTTGTAAAAAAATTGATTTACAAATAGAATCTTTGCCGACAAAATCTGATAACCGTGACACAGACCAGTTCTTGGCACTTTCAACAGGATTTGAAAAATGTGTTGAAGTAAACACTTCTTCAAATACTGATAACAAAGATCAACAGGAAAATACTTTGGAAGATTTATTTAGTAATAGTATCAATAATGGAATGATAGAATTGAACTTTGTTAGAAATTCTGATGTTGTAGATGTAACTGAACAAATTAAATCTCAAAGTACAACATCAGTTGATGGATCATTAAATCAAGATAGATATGTTGTAGAGATTAATACTGAAGAGCATGAAGATTCAGATAACATTTCTCTAAGTGTTGCTCAACAAAGTATATCAAGGTTTGTGAAGTCTGTTTCTCAACTTTTTTTACTAATTATTTAAATATTTATGATTATCTACAAATAAATTCTTTCAATTAATTTATGATTCAAATCCAGAAACAACTTGTTACTTAAATCCAACTTTAGCAAACCTCTGCAATCTTCTATCATTAGAAATTCATCTTTATCTATCATGACTTAACTATTAAAGATTAAGTTCATCTGTGTGGAGTTTATAACTTGAAAAGATAATCTTGAATCTGTTCAAATTGCTTCTTTTAAAACCATAGCAGAGATAATATGATTTTGTTGATAAATATCAAATAATAAATCTGATGTTAGTTGTGATCTTTTCAAAATCATTTTGTTTTCTGTTTGATTTAAGAGTTGGAAAAGTTGTCATAATTGAATAAATGAAATAATATTTTGAAAAATCCAAATTAACAAGTTGTATTGTGGAACTTCTGAGCACCTTAAGTATTTGTTTGAACATTTTTCAAATTATTGACGAGTCTAAACACTTTCTAGAACTGATTACAGATTTACTCCAACTAAATAAATATTCAGAAGAATTTGAAGTTTTGATTTTCTTAGAACAACTCTTTAGTTGAAACTTTTTTATTTTTTTAGTTCCAATTCTATCATCGTTGAGCTGCATGCTGATGGATTTGAAAATTTTGATGAAAAAAAGTAAAAAAAATAAAAAAAATTTCCAAATAAATTTCATAAAAATTGTTCTCAGGAAATATAGGAAAAGGAAATCATCAAATCCAACAAACTCTTTGAGTCTTGTAGTAAAGCGAAGATCAAATGATTTAAATCAAGACGTACAACAACTTCTACCTCCTGGCTCCTGTAAATATGAACTCTCAAGTCGTGGAAGTAAAAAACTGATTGACCCAAATGGATATTCTTACAATATTAAAGCTGTCAACCCAAATATTGGAGTTACTTATTGGCAATGTTCCATTCGACCAAAAGTGAATTGAACTTGACAACTTTTGTTGTTTAATTGAAGTTATTTGTTTCAGAAAAATCCGTGTAGAGCTTCTTTGATTGAAAAAGCAGATGGAGCTCTTGTAATTGGAAGGCATACTCATAATCATGATGTAACTCCAGGAGCTGCAATATCATCTCGTGTAGTTGCAGCAGTAAAGGAATTAGCTGCTTATAATGTTTATAAACCAGCTCAAATGATTGTAAAAGATGTAATTGATCGAGAAGTAATTTGTGCTGGTGAAGGAACAGATCTAATCTCACAAAATCAAGCTTTTCTGCCGCCGATGAGAAGTCTCATAAGAAGTGCAAATAGATACAGAAGAAGTTTAAGACCAAGTGAACCAACAGATCTTGAATTTGATCTTGAACATAAACATCTACCTCCGGATTTCTTTAGAGTTGATCTCAGAGTAAGTTGCATCTTTTACTAACATCCTAAGTTACTAACCACCAAATCTCAACACCTCAAATCATCAAATCTCAACACTTCAAATCAACAAATCTCAACATCTCAAACCATCAAATCTCAACACCTCAAATCATCAAATCTCAACACCTCAAATCATCAAATCTCAACACCTCAAATCATCAAATCTCAACACCTCAAATCATCAAATCTCAACACCTCAAACCATCAAATCTCAACACCTCAAATCATCAAATCTCAACACCTCAAATCATCAAATCTCAACACTTCAAATCATCAAATCTCAACACCTCAAATCACCAAATCTCAACACCTCAAATCATCAAATCTCAACACCTCAAATCATCAAATCTCAACACCTCAAATCATCAAATCTCAACACCTCAAATCATCAAATCTCAACACCTCAAATCATCAAATCTCAACACCTCAAACCATCAAATCTCAACACCTCAAATCATCAAATCTCAACACCTCAAATCATCAAATCTCAACACCTCAAATCATCAAATCTCAACACCTCAAATCAACAAATCTCAACACCTCAAATCAACAAATCTCAACACCTCAAATCAACAAATCTCAACACCTCAAATCAACAAATCTCAACACCTCAAATCATCAAATCTCAACACCTCAAATCATCAAATCTCAACACCTCAAATCATCAAATCTCAACACCTCAAATCATCAAATCTCAACACCTCAAATCATCAAATCTCAACACCTCAAATCATCAAATCTCAACACTTCAAATCATCAAATCTCAACACCTCAAATCAACAAATCTCAACACCTCAAATCATCAAATCTCAACACCTCAAATCATCAAATCTCAACACCTCAAATCATCAAATCTCAACACCTCAAATCATCAAATCTCAACACCTCAAATCAACAAATCTCAACACCTCAAATCATCAAATCTCAACACCTCAAATCATCAAATCTCAACACCTCAAATCAACAAATCTCAACACCTCAAATCATCAAATCTCAACACCTCAAATCATCAAATCTCAACACCTCAAATCATCAAATCTCAACACCTCAAATCATCAAATCTCAACACCTCAAATCATCAAATCTCAACACCTCAAATCATCAAATCTCAACACCTCAAATCATCAAATCTCAACACCTCAAATCATCAAATCTCAACACCTCAAATCATCAAATCTCAACACTTCAAATCATCAAATCTCAACACCTCAAATCATCAAATCTCAACACCTCAAACCATCAAATCTCAACACCTCAAACCATCAAATCTCAACACCTCAAACCATCAAATCTCAACACTTCAAATCATCAAATCTCAACATCTCAAACCATCAAATCTCAACACCTCAAATCATCAAATCTCAACATCTCAAATCATCAAATCTCAACACCTCAAATCATCAAATCTCAACACCTCAAACCATCAAATCTCAACACCTCAAATCACCAAATCTCAACATCTCAAATCATCAAATCTCAACATCTCAAATCATCAAATCTCAACACCTCAAATCATCAAATCTCAACATCTCAAATCATCAAATCTCAACACCTCAAATCATCAAATCTCAACACCTCAAACCATCAAATCTCAACACCTCAAATCAACAAATCTCAACACCTCAAATCATCAAATCTCAACACCTCAAATCATCAAATCTCAACACCTCAAACCATCAAATCTCAACACCTCAAATCATCAAATCTCAACACCTCAAATCATCAAATCTCAACACCTCAAATCATCAAATCTCAACACCTCAAATCATCAAATCTCAACACTTCAAATCATCAAATCTCAACACCTCAAATCATCAAATCTCAACACCTCAAATCAACAAATCTCAACACCTCAAATCAAATCTCAAATCTCAACTCCTCAAATCAAATCTCAACACCTCAAATCACAAATCTCAACACCATCAAATCTCAACAAATCTCAACACCTCAAATCACCAAATCTCAACACCTCAAATCAAACAACATCTCAACACAAATCTCAACACCTCAAATCATCAAATCTCAACACCTCAAATCAACAAATCTCAACACCTCAAATCACCAAATCTCAACACCTCAAATCATCAAATCTCAACACCTCAAATCATCAAATCTCAACACCTCAAATCATCAAATCTCAACACCTCAAATCACCAAATCTCAACACCTCAAATCACCAAATCTCAACATCTCAAATCAACAAATCTCAACACCTCAAATCATCAAATCTCAACACCTCAAATCATCAAATCTCAACACCTCAAATCAACAAATCTCAACATCTCAAATCATCAAATCTCAACACTTCAAATCAACAAATCTCAACATCTCAAATCATCAAATCTCAACACCTCAAATCATCAAATCTCAACACCTCAAATCATCAAATCTCAACACCTCAAACCATCAAATCTCAGCACCTCAAACCATCAAATCTCAGCACCTTAATTCACGAAGGAATCTTTGCAGGTTGATTATGGGCGTCATCTGATCTTTGCAACTGATGAACAGATCACGGCGTTGACACACGCCGAGTCATGGTTCGTTGACGTCACTCCGACGATGTGTCGCGCGCCTTTCAAACAACTTTTCACTCTAACCGCATTTGTGGGTCATGCCCAAGAAAATGGGACGGTCCAGAACATTAAATTAGTGCCACTTTTGTACGTCCTCATGTCCACTACCAGAAACTCGATGGCATATGAAGCGATTCTTGGTGAGTTGCTCAGCATCTTGCCACAACCGCCAGTGGTCCAGAAAGTTGCTGGTGTCCTGGACAAGGACCTTTGGAAGGCTTTTTCGAGGACTATGCAACATGTGAAAGTTCGAGTTTGTTCTAATCACTACATGAAAGCTGTTTGTAAAAAGGTAAATCTGAAATTTGATGAGTTTTCTGATTACTAATTGCTTCAATTTTCTGGTAAAAGTTTTAAAATCAAATTTCACTTATACTGACCGGGTCTTATTCCAGGTGTCCCAGCTCAACTTGATGGACTCGGAAATTCAAGACCAGGCCAACATCCGGACACTGGTCCATCAATACATGGCCCTTCCTTTCCTACCTGCCCCGGACATTCCAGAAGCTTTCCGGGTCCTCCAGTCGAAGTGTAAATCTGGTTCTTTACTCACATTTTCGAGATATATACAAAGAACATGGATCAACAGCAAGAATCTGTCCATTTCTAGCTGGTCCTCATTTGGAGAGGTGGTCAGGCTTGATTCTGATGTAAGTGATTGGCAAACCAAACTGTCCGCGAGACGAAATGAGATTCGAGCCCGTATCCCCTTCTATTTGCTGGTCTCTGTCCTATTTGAAGAAACTAAAACCCTTTCACAAGCTTGTCTGGTTGATGATGCGCGTTTGAAGATAAGACCTTTGAGAGGAATTAATTTAGGTTTAGTTTGGAACAGATATCATGAAATGGGTGAACGAAGATGTCCTTACGATCTTCTGTGTGAATGTGCCCTTATCTTGGATAATACGATTATTAATTTGTTGTCAAATTGAAAGACTTTTATGTCTTCTTCTCACTGTTTATAATATTTCAGCTTTTTATTTGAAGATTTCTACTTTTCTTGAAAATCTGGAAATTTTAAAATGTTAATTAGCTCGTTACAGCTTCCAGATCCAATCTTCTTCTTCTTAGTAACAAAGCAAATTTTTTCATTTATTGTATTTTCTTTTAGTAATCAATACATCATTTCTACTTTTTACATTTATTTAGAAAGTTTTGTTTACAAGATTGAGTTGAGTAAGGTAACTAAAAAGTATTTAGTTGAATTTAGGGGTTAGATGGAATTGTTTAGATAATTAAACTTTAAGTTATTGATAAACAAGTTGATTTGGGTGGAAATATATTCAGATGAAATATTCTAAAAATTATTTGAAAATAAGAGATAGAAACAAACAAAATAAGTTTGAAAGTAAATGAGTTTTGGTTTTACAAGTAGATATTATAAGAAGTCTGATAAGTTTTCTTTCAAAACATTTACTCAAGTACCACAAGTTGTGCTGAAGAAACTTTAAGATAAGAAATTAGCAAATGGATGTTCAAAATGATGATGGTTGAGAAAGTTTGAGGCTAAAAATTCGATTAGTAAACACAAAAACCTTCCTACTTTTAGTAAACTGTTCAAACTAGATGATAAAAGTTGAAGTCATAAATATTTTTATTATAAAAACACACAAATCGAATTTTGTTGGTTTTTATTTCCTCTCACAGTGAACCACCTGGTAACAAATGATTTATTCAAAATTTTGTAGAAAAATTGTTACAAATTCGACATGATTTGAGAAATAAAGATGGAAAAAGTCCAACAAAATTAAAGATCTATTAATAACGTTTTATTGGTTACAAAAAAAACAACCAACAAATACAAGAAGTTACAACAGAATCAAGATCATTAAACAAAACATTTGATGAAAACTAACAAGGAATCACAAAATCTTTCAAGCATACATCATCTCTGCCATCAAAGACATCTCCTTAGGTAAATGGAAGTAGTTCTCCATGTAGTAAGTCAATTCTAAAACGTTCATATCATCTATTACTGCACGATCTGAGTCATCAGAAGATGTACAAGAAGGGAATGTCTTGGAAGAGATTTGAAGATCTTTTGGTTGAGTTCTTTTTTCTTCAGAATACTCAGTAAATATGGTTCGACTTGATAATTGGAAATTAGTTTGGTTACATTTCTTCGATTTCTTAGTGATTGAAACTTGATTAATTCTTTCAGATAAAGTTTTAAAGTTAATTGATTTACAGCTTTGATGAAAAGAAGATTCAGGATTACATGATTCTTTGGGTTCAACGAAAATTCTTTTTGATTTATCAACACATTTTGATGATGATTTAGTAAGAGATAAATGTTCAAACTTATCAGCTAGGATATTAGAATTGTATGGAGTATACCTTGGGTTTCGTTTGTAGTTAAATCTTGGTAAACGAATAAGCTTCTTACATGATTTAACAGAATTATCAGAAGTAGTTGAAACCGGGTGATCTGTTTCTTGTTTAATACTACCTTCTGAAGTATTTAAATTTAAGTTTTTAGTTCTTCTGATGAAGTTAGTTTCTTCAAAATCTTTTTTATGAGAAAGATTATTAACAGAATGATTCATGTCCATCACTTAAAAAGCTTTTTTTTACAGACCTGCAGAGTTATAAAAAATAATTTCTCTAAATGGATTATATAACTTTAATTCTTTAAAATTATTCCAAACAAATTTAATTTGAATCAAAACTTAAGTTTATAGTAATTATGTTGGTTTAGTCATACAACAAATTAATTTAAACAAATAAAAACTAATCTAGAAAAAAAATCAATATAACCTAACAAGTAAACAATATAATGTTAAAAGTTAATTATCAAATAGAAATAAAACAAATTTAACTTTTACAATTTAAACAATCAATCTTTTATATATTAAATTTCAAGGTTTTTATATATAGTATAAAAAAAATGATAATAAACATAAAATGGTTTTATTTCAAACTTTTATACAAAAAACTATAAAAATTAATTCCAAAAAAAACAATATATATTTAAATATATAATTTTCAAATACTAATTTTTATATAATTATAAAATAAAAATAAAACTTATCAATATGACAAGATTTGCAAAAATTAATTCTATAAGATACTATTAAGAAAAATATTCAAAAAAGTTATATAAATAATTAATTATTAAATAAGAATTAAAGAGAAAATGCTGAAACTACATTTTGAAAACAATTGAACAACTTAAAATTGAATATATTTGAAAAGTACAAATTAAAGATTATCTTTTTGGGAAACTTATATAAAAATTTATCAAATTATCAAGAAAATTGTAATTAAAAATATAAACTGATAAACAACCAATAAATACCAATATAAAAAACTAAATCAAAAACTAAAGATATAATAGCAAATATAAATGATTCGGCAAAGATAGAATTAAATACTTATTATTAATATTTATACAAAAAGATTAGTATTTACTTGAGTTAGCAGATAACAACGTCTGATATTACAAAAAGAAAAATTTATAAAGTAACAAAAAACAGATTAAATTTGAAAATTCTTTAAAAATTTGAAATGAAACCAGAATCAAGAAAAAAAAATGTTCTAGAAGTGAATGATTAGACTAAAGGAACATGCCGAAGCTTTGCCGCATATTTATAAGGTCCAAAACATTATGGAACCTAAACAGTAACTCATAATGATAACGCGAAAATGATAAGTTGCTACTGAAAATAATACCAGAAGTTGATTACTCAAATATAATAAAAAAAAATTATAATATAAACATTTAGTAATTAATTGAATTTAAAGATATGTGTAATAAATATTATATGTAATTAAGATGCAAATATAGAGCGCAAAAATAGAATACATGTCATTTTAGTAATTCCCGTACAATAAATAACAAAGAATGCTAATAAAATAGAAAGGGAAAAATCATAGTTTAGAAATGACAATGTTGGCAATATTATAACGGTTCAACTTCTGCTTGAACAACGCGAGTGATTCTGACATGACAATGTCTGATGGCAGCTGGTTCCATGTACTAATTGTGCGGTATGAGAAAAAATTCAATCTGATTAACGTACCAGGTGATATGGGCTTATTAAGATGTAATGGGTGTCGTCTGAGTTGATATAACTTGAGGGAAGGACTAATAGAAAAGAAATCATCAAATTGAATGTCAATTTAGTTGTGGATAATTTAAAAAATAAGAATTAAATCGTATTTAATTTCTCGAATTTCCAAAGTATCTAAATTGAAGAGACTGATACGATGTTTATAATTATCATATTTAATATTAAGTTTCCTGCATACTAATCTCGTAAATGTGGCCTGAACAGATTCGAATTTTTTTATATCACTAACTTGATATGGTATCCATGCACTGACATTGTATTCAAGAATTGGACGTACGTACAATTTGAAAAGATTGATAAAGAAGTATGGATTCTTAGAATTAAGGGTCTTTATAATAAGGAAGACAAGGTTGATTGATTTTCCAAAGATTTTGAAAACATAACTGTGCCATTTAAAGTCAGATGATAGAGTAATGCCAAAGTCTAGGACCGAAGGTACTCGTTGAATAATAAATCTATTGATGGAATATTGGTTTACTTTCTATATTTCTAACTTGGTTCAATTTTGGTTTAAGGAATTTGCCGCTGGTTTACGGGAGAAAATAATAATTTCAGACTTTGTGGGCTGGAGTCTGAGCTGCCAGTTCATAAACCAGTTTTCTGCAGTGTGTAGTGAAGTTTGAAGTTTTGAAGATCAAGTATTTTTCAGTTTGTGAGCTTTATTGTATAATGTATAAAATTTAAATGAATCTTATTGAGAAATATTATTCAAAAACCAACATAAGCAGCTAAGTATAAAGTACAAATTGTATTTGTGGTGCGAAATAACTTGAATTTCTTCTAAACATAAACTGGTTATTAAACATAAATTTGCTTTCTTCACCCTAACCTGCCTTCAACAGACGTTAATTCGGATACCCTTTGTTCATAGATTTTTCTATAGACGTTTTCTTTGACAAGATTAAAAGAGATTTAAACTAAGTCATATAAGTTTATCAATAATTCCTTAAAAAAAAATGAATTTGATGTTTAACGATGAATATTTTTATATTATAGAATTTAAAAACTTTAACGTCAACTATAATAAACTTGGAAAAACTTTTACTTTATTACTTAGGATTAACATAATTGTAAAACATGTATCAGTCATTTGATGTAATTTCTTTCTGTAATATGAAGCTTGTTTTGTACTTCTCTAAAATACGAAATTAAAACTTAATTAAAACTGCTTTTAAATAATCGAAGAATAAACAATGTTTTCTTCATAATAATTCTTTTGTAATAGTTTTTTATATACTTGTTAATTGTATTTTCTACTTTTTTGTAACTTGTATTTTTCTTATTTAAAAGTTTCATTTAGTCCAAAAATTTTTTTTTAATTTTAAAATTATTTTAAATCTTTTTTTGTCATTCATTTCACTTTGGATTTTTTAATTTGTTTTAAAAAATTTTTTCTTATCGATTTTTAAGAAATTTTTCATGTTCAATTCTTGACAATTGATTTTTTGAAATCTTTTTAATATTTGCGAATTTTTTAATAATTATTTTTATATTGTCGAACAATGCCACCTTCTTCTGTACGTTTTACGTAAATCACTATTTTCGTCAAATTTTTCATTTGAATTTTTGAGGCTGATAAGCTAATGGCGACTTGGGACGTCTTATCGCGCCCTGTCTAAATTTTGTTTTAATTTTTGCAAAAAAATGTTTATAAAATAATACTTTGCTAAAATTTAATAAAAATATAATAAGGTTTTAAAAATAAGGCTTTAAAACACTTTTTTTGAGAAATTTTCTTTTTAGCTTCTTTTTAAAAACTCTCTTACCTTTTTAAAAGGCCAGATCGAAATTTATGCGCGAGTTTTTTGAAAAATTGTTAGCCACTTCCGGGATGGAATCCACTTCCGGTATGAGTTTTTTTTCTCGCACATTTTGAAATAAATAAAAATTGTTTCTTGCTTTGAAACAAAGAAGCAAATAGTTGAGAAATTTTGAAGTATGTATTGAGTATGTAGTTAATATTTGGTTTGTTTTAGGAAATAAAAATTGTGATATAAACGACGTGATCAATGAAATGATTTATATAAGCCTTTTAATATTTAAAGTAAATAGTTTTTTAAATGAAAATATTTTATAAATGATCTAACACTAAATAATTTAAAAATAAATAAATAATACTCTAATTGAGTTTATAATGTTTTTAAACTTAGCATTTTTTGTTATAGTGTTTTTATGTGAAGTCACGTGACTTTACTAAATTTCAGAAAAAACTACCGCAGTGGTTCTTTCGCCTCTAGACGTGGTTAGTGTAGCAGATTTGTATCAATTTAGAATCAGAAATGTTGATGCCAAAAAAGAATCGAGTTTTGATCTATGAGAACCTTTTTAGAGAAGGTGTTCTTGTTTGCAAGAAAGATCCTTTTGCAGTTAAGCACTCTAAAGCTCTTGAAGTTCCTAATTTGCATGTCATGAAGGCTTGTCAATCTCTTAAGTCAAAGGGATATGTAAAAGAGAACTTTACCTGGTCTCACTCATATTATACTTTGACTAACGAAGGAATTGAATTTTTGAGAGAATATCTTCACCTCCCTGCTGAGATTGTCCCAGCAACATTAAAAAGACAGACACGTCCAGAAAACAGACCTCGACCAAAAGTTGATGCTCCACGATCTGCTTATCAACCATCTGATCGAGATGCTTACCGAAGTGATAAAAAGGCAGAAGCTGGTGCCGGTAACTTCGAATTTCGGGGTGGATTTGGTCGAGGACGAGGTGCCCCACCACAACAATAAGCAAATAGAAACTTGGAATAAAACTTTTGGAAATCAATCGACTGAAACATGAACTTAGCATTTCTTTTATTATTTTGCTTAATTAATGTTGATTCTGTTGTTTTCTGATTGTTTTATTTTAATGTTTATCTTTGCTAACAACATAATTTTTTTCTTTAAGTATTTAGCAGTTTTTAATTATCAAAATGACTGAAACATCATCTTCAAGTGATTCTACTTATCTTCCTGAATTAATGGCCGAGAAGGACACGATTGATCCTTCTTTTGTTCATGCCAAGAGATTGATAATTGAAGGTAAGTTTTTATAAATCATCATTTTTAAATAAAATTATTTAATTTTTTTTATTCAAATTTAAAACATTTTTTTTTATAATTTTATATTAATAATTTTAATTTATTTCATTTTTATTAATTTATTTCTTTTATATTATAAACTTTTTGTGACTGCTTATACTTTTTATATATAATATATTTTTATCAATTTATTTCTTATATATTTTTATTGATTTTTAAATAAATTTTTTGTGCTAAGACCAAAAGCTGGTTATATTTTATATATTATTTCAGTTTTGAATATATTTATAAATTTTCTAATTATATTTCCACTTACATCTATTAGATTTTTTATACTTTTTTAGTCTTTATCTTATCAAAGTAATAATTTCTGTGAATTTTAGTATATTATGTTTTGATATTGAGTTTTTGATGGAATAAATAAGAATTGATTTATTTATTTTGTTTCTTTTTAAAATTAAAGTTGCTTTTGATCTGATTTTAACCAAATTAATTTTCATAAAAAGTTGTAAAAGATTTTTGATTTTTATAAATGTTTTTAAATACATACAGTAAATAAAAATATTATAAATTTAGATAAATTGTAATAGAAACATTGATTTTCATATTATAGATTCTGCTTATAAATTATATAATTATATATTTAGCTTTTAAATTAGTAATTAATTGATAACTGCTGTTAGCTTTTAGATTTAAATTCTTTGTAAATTATTAAATATTATTTATATGAATAAAATTAAATTCTTATTAAATATTTTATGTTATTTGTGTTGAAAGTTGGACTATTAAGTTATAAATATATATAAGTGAAGCATCTCACATTTAACTAATTCTTACATTATAAAGTTTTAGATTAAAATTTTGTATTTTTTGATTAAACCTTTTAAATGTTCTACTTTTTACTACAATTTTAAAATCTTATTTTTCACATAGAAATTGAGAAAACTCAAAACCCAACCAAATCCAGTAAAGACGAGAAGACAGTTGAAGACCCGATGGCATCTTTCATTGACACTTTCAGTCCTAAAATGCCTAAAGTAGAATGTATGATCAAAGTACCTGCTGAAGAATTCCCAAGTATCAATTTTGTGGGCAGACTAATTGGTCCAGGTGGGGCCACACTCAAGGGTATTCAAGAACTCACCAACACCAGGATTGCTGTGTTGGGTAAAGGCTCACAACGCGACAAAAAGAAGGTGACGTCATCATCGCGTTTTATCGCGTTCTAGCAATAGTTTAACAGGCTGAAGAACTCGCTGAAAGTGGCGACCCAAAATGGGCACATATGAAGTTGCCTCTTCATGTCAAGATCACAGCAATCGCTCCAATCGATCAGGTAAGCGCGCAGTTGTGACGTCATCATGTTTATATCTTCGTATATCAGGCACATGCATCAGTAGCTCGCGCGTCTTGTGAGATCATCAAATTGATTCAAGTAGATGATGATGAGATGCAGAGGAATCTTCATCAGAATATGAATCTTCAACCAGCCACTAGAGGGCGTGGTATGCATCCAAGAGGTCGCGGTGTTCAATCTGCGCGCGGTGTCAATACTTCCAGACCTAATCGTGGCAATATTAATCCAGCGAGAGGTTCTCGTGGTGGACAGAATCAACGTGGTGGTCGAGGTACATGTGACGTCATCACTTCGCGATTGGTTGTCGGCGATGATGAATTTCTAGAGTAGTGGCCATAAATTGTTGTTGATGAAAATAAAACTCTGAGCCAATTATTTGAAATTGTGGACCACCTGTCCTCGAGTTACTGGTCGTTTTTCAACTTCTATTTTAATGACAGGAAATGGCCGAGGTCAAGGGCGTGGTCATCAACGTGGTGCCGCCCGATTTGGTCCTAAAACTCAGCCACAAATGATGCCTCCTGGTAATGAAATGTACAATCAAGTAGCACAAGATTATGTAAGTTGCTAGGCAACCAACTTCTCGCGCTATTTACTCATCGATTCTGTTTGTAGTCTTATGAATATCAAGATGGTGGTATGTATGAAGGTTATGGTGAATATACGGACCAATCATATACTGGTGAATCATATGCTGATGGTTACATGGGTGCTGAAAGGTTTGATGACGTGATTGTGATGTCATCGACGCGACACTAATCGCGTTTATTTTATTGACAGCTCATATGGACAAGAACAATACGAAATGGGATATGGGTATGGTGAAGGATATTCAGGTTGGTTTGTGATTGGACGATTTATAAAGTCACGTGATTGGTTGATGATGTCACGTGATTGATTTGTGAAGTCATGTGATTGATTTATAAAGTCACGTGATTGATTGATGATGTCACGTGATTTGTTGATGATGTCATGTGATTGATTGATGATGTCACGTGATTGATTGATGATGTCATGTGATTGGTTGATGATGTCACGTGATTTGTTGATGATGTCACGTGATTGGTTGATGATGTCACGTGATTGATTGATGATGTCACGTGATTTGTTGATGATGTCATGTGATTGGTTGATGATGTCACGTGATTGGTTGATGATGTCACGTGATTTGTTGATGATGTCACGTGATTGGTTGATGATGTCACGTGATTGATTGATGATGTCATGTGATTGATTGATGATGTCACGTGATTGATTGATGATGTCACGTGATTGATTGGTTGATGTTTCAGATGCTTATGGAAATGGTTCAGGAGACCAATCTCAATATCAAGCTCCAAAACCATTTCGTGGCAAGATCATGAGAGGTGGAAACAGTAGTGGACGCGGTACTACTCGACCCAACAACAAACCTTATTGATATGTTCTGCTGGTCAGTTTTTGGTGATTATCTGCTCTCTAGTCCGCATGATAAACGCGCTCCAAACAACCCCAACTATGAATAGCGCGTTAATGACGTCACTAATAAGTGATTTAGCTTGTAAAAAAGTGGTTGAAAATAACATCAAAAAAAATTTAGAGTTTTACTCAAAACGTCGTCGGCGACAATATTTTTAAATAAATCATTTTCTTTATTCATTTACTGATTTTGTACGATTGAAATAAACAACAATTTTGTTTACAAATAACAACAACAAGTTAGACAACAACAAAAGTTAGAACCAAAAGTAGTTATGGGTTAAATTATTTTTTAAATCAGTTGTTGTGATGAAACGTTGGTGCCTATTAATAGCTGAAAAAAGGTTTTTAAATATAAAAAAATGTGAAAGAAAATATTGGAGTTCCACCAACATAACTACTATCAAAAACCAAAACGGTAAAAAGTAAAAGTGAAAATGTAAAACTCGTCAAAATTATTGAATATTGTTGTGTCGGTGAAAACTTCCTTCACGTCGTCAAATGCTCAATTCAACTTTAAGTATTAGAAGAAAAAATTGGATAAAATTTGTAAAGAAATACTGGTATGTAAAGTTTAAACATTTTCAAACAAAAAACTAAAAATCAAAAACAAAATCGTTAAATAAATTGTTAATTAAAAGCGTAACAATCAAAATATATAAAACAACAACAACTTCTAACAACATATAAACTACTTCTGTTGATTGTTTGTTACTCATCAACACCAGTTATTAACTTCAATTTCTTTTCTAGAAGCACAACAACTTTTCAAATCTTATTTATCAGGTAATTTTCAAAGATTGTTTTTAGATTTAATTGAATTTTTACTACAATGATGTAATAGCTCAACAGGACAGATATAATTATGTTGATAACATTTAATTACTGAGTAAATAATTTATAGAAAATTTCAACTTGTCTCTTTTTTTGCTAATTGATTTTTATTCTACAGATATTTGTGAAGATTTGATGATTTCTATAAAAGGTTGGTGAAAGTTGGATTTATATTCAGTTCAAATCTGTTCACTTATGATGTTAATTTTTTTCCCCGTCATAGCTAGATAAAACTGATGACTTAAATTCATTCTGAAGTGATAAAAGATCTTTTTATATCAGAATTTGATTCAAACTTCAAACTAAATAATATCTTCTTTCAACAGATTGTGAAAAAAGCAGCAATCAAACCTGGTAAGTTGATTAATTTGAATATTTGGCAATATGTGATGATGATCTAATTATTTCTAATGACACCTAGTGTGTATGATAGTGACTAGAGTCTCTGAGCAAAATAGATTTAAAAGTTTATCTTCTGAAAGATTATTTGAAGATTTAAATGATTGTTAATATTTCTAGATGGATTTACATTGTTGAAAAAGATCTGTAAATGATCCTGTCATCTTGATCATCCATAAAAGACTTCATCTTGTAATATCTTTAATGGTAAGTTGATTTATTTTTATTGTAATTATAAATAAGTTGAAATGATGAAGATTTAGATGTGTCCAGGCCTCTTAGTATATAATGCTGATGACCAACTAGAGATCCTGATTTTCTCTTACAATTATCTTTTATGTAAATGAAGAGATGATAATAAATTAGAAATTATATTGACAGAGATGCTGATATTCTGGTTGAAAGATGGAAATATATTTTAGAAGATTGTTGATCTTTGCAACAAATCTGTAAGTTTGATAATTTGATGTTTTGAAATGTTTAAATATTTGTAATGATGATATTGACTTGCCCTGTCTTAATTAACAATGTTGATATTAGTTTGGATACAAACTGAACAAATATTTATAAAAAGTAATTTGAATCTAATGAAGATTACAAGTGGATTAATTTCTTTTTCTTTCTGATGTAGATTCTTGAATTTGAAGACTTTTTCTCAGAAAGTTTTGATGAGTTGAAAAGATTAGAAGATAGTTTTGAGGTAAGTTTTCAAATACTTAATTGAATATTTGAAGAATAAATTTGTGTATTTAGCACTAAGGATCTCTTATATATTGTTTGATTTTATATAAGACCAAATTTGTGCAAAATAGAATCATTCCTCTGAACCATTGTATGATATTTGATATATATCATTCTTACTGATATGAAGGAATACATTTGATTAAATAAATAAAACTTTCTCAACTATTTACTTGTTTTTGATTAGATCATGAGAAGTTGTGTCTTTGATGTTGCTCCAGATTGAAATGAAGAAGATGTCAGTTGCTTCATCAAGATCTTTCAACTGGAAGATACAGGATTAATCTTGTGGTATCTTTGATGATAAGTTAATTTGGAGGACATTTGAGTTATTTCAAGTGATTAGTGGTTGATGTGGTGAGATATTGTTTTAGATTTAATTGAATTTTTACTACAATGATGTAATAGCTCAACAGGACAGATATAATTATGTTGATAACATTTAATTACTGAGTAAATAATTTATAGAAAATTTCAACTTGTCTCTTTTTTTACTAATTGATTTTTATTCTACAGATATTTGTGAAGATTTGATGATTTCTATAAAAGGTTGGTGAAAGTTGGATTTATATTAAGTTCAAATCTGTTCACTTATGATGTTAATTTTTTTCCCCGTCATAGCTAGATAAAACTGATGACTTAAATTCATTCTGAAGTGATAAAACTTATTAATTATTTGATAATTATTATTAATTTTATTTGTAATTTTGTAGAAACCAACGTTGGCGACAGTATTTCTGTTTCATTTAATAAAGTTTGGTATTGAAGAACCTGACAAATGTTTTATACAACTGAATTACTGACTGGTTTGAACTGTAATAAAGTACAAAGACTTAATCTACAAAAGGTAAATTGATTCATTTTTTTATTAATTAATCTTGAAATTGAAGTGATGAAAAGATTTTAACTCTCTCAATGATTATAATGATTAAAAGAATTTCTGATTTTTTCAATTTATTAATTTATAATTTGATTCAAACTTCAAATTAAATAATATCTTCTTTCAACAGATTGTTGAAAAAGAATCAATCAAACCTGTCAAGTTATCTTTGATCTTCTTCAGATTGAAGATGAAAAATTCTTTTTTATATTTCAACGATTTCGTTTTTTTATTTATTACAATAAATACGAAGGAGACCTCTCACTAATACATTCTCACAATTAACATAAAATGAAACGAATCATGTTGAAAATATCACTACTTTATTTAAAATAAAAACTATCTGAGAAACTATCTTATTCAAATAGAATTTTAAATAAAATTTTTCAACAAAAAGTTTTCTGTTTTCATCTTTGGAAGATCAATATACTGAGTGTCAAGATAGAAACATCACCAAATTTCCAAATTGCTTTTCTCTATACAAAATTTGAAGATTAATTTTTAGTAATTAAAAGATTAATTGAGATTATATTAAAGATGAAGTTCTATTTGATGATTTGTAGCAACTAGTTTCCACTAATCTTATACAAATAATCTTGTTTGTTTCATTTAACTGACTACTTCAAGTTGTATCTAATCACACGAACTAACCTACTCCAAACTACTTTGTAAATCACTTCAGATTGAAATCTATTTATTATTCGACATTTCATTGCATTTATTAGAAGAAATAATAAAAAACTAGTTTGAACTATCTATTCTATCAAAACTAATAGTTAATAATAATACTAATTAACAAATATTAATCAGATATCAGACATTTTTGATGAAGAAAATGTATCAGAAAATAATAAACTAATAAAGCTGTATAGGTACACACTAAAGTAGACTGTGTAACGACTTAATATTTCATCAAAATGGTATTTCTTTTAATAAAACTAATAAATTAATCTGTTTATCAGAATCATATAAGAAATTAAATCTAAAAGAAAAAACTTTGCTGTAATTTTTTGATACTTAACACTTACAATAAAGATTTCATTGAAAACAACCCGTGTAAGAATTAATTAGTTATTTTAATAAAAAGCCATTTTCGACATTTACTCAAGTTTAAAGATTTTCTAGAACCAGTCGTTCCTTGCAGTCAAAATCGGTTGAAGGTATTTTATTAACTTTTTTATTTGTGATTATTATTTTAAATAATTTATATTATTTATCAATCACTTATTATTTTAGTTATTATTTTTCTATAGATATTATAAACATCTAATTTATTAAAATTTTCTTAAAATATATTATTATTTGTGAGAATGTGTGTAGGCGAGAGGTGCTCTCTTCAGGCAACCTCCTTCACATTTATTGTAATAAATAAACAAAATTTTTTCAAAAACTTTATTTTTATTGTTTAAAAAATATAATTTATAATTTTCTATTAAAGCAATAAAACCAACAAAATTTATAAATTTAAATATTTATTTATTTAATAATTTATTATAAGTTTTATATAGTTGTTTATAAAAATCTTTTTGAACTTATTGTTTAATGTAATTATTTATCTAATATATATTAATTTTATTAGTTTATTGATTAGATGTTTCATAATTAGAAAAATTAATTTAAGAAAACATTTCTAATTATTTAAATATATTTCTTTTATTTTTATATTTCTTAATAAATTTATAAAAAAGTTTCTTTATAATGTTTCTTGATTCATAATTATCAAATATATTATTAATATAGTTTTTAGCTGATATAAATTTCTATTTCAAATAATTATTTATTTAGATTATATATTAATTATATTAATTTTTTTATAATTATTAGGTACTTTTACTTATATTTAATATATAAATAATATGTTTTATTCTACAGATATTTGTGAATTTGAAGACTTTTTCTCAGAAATCTTTTGATGAGTTGAAAAGATTAGAAGATAGTTTTGAGGTAAATTTTCAAATACTTAATTGAATATTTGAAGAATAAATTTGTGTATTTAGCACTAAGGATCTCTTATATATTGTTTGATTTTATATAAGACCAAATTTGTGCAAAATAGAATCATTCCTCTGAACCATTGTATGATATTTGATATATATCATTCTTACTGATATGAAGGAATACATTTGATTAAATAAATAAAACTTTCTTAACTATTTACTTGTTTTTGATTAGATCATGAGAAGTTGTGTCTTTGATGTTGCTCCAGATTGAAATGAAGAAGATGTCAGTTGCTTCATCAAGATCTTTCAACTGGAAGATATAAAATTAATCTTGTGGTATCTTTGATGATAAGTTAGTTTGGAGGACATTTGAGTTATTTCAAGTGATTAGTGGTTGATGTGGTGAGATATTGTTTTAGATTTAATTGAATTTTTACTACAATGATGTAATAGCTCAACAGGACAGATATAATTATGTTGATAACATTTAATTACTGAGTAAATAATTTATAGAAAATTTCAACTTGTCTCTTTTTTTGCTAATTGATTTTTATTCTACAGATATTTGTGAAGATTTGATGATTTCTATAAAAGGTTGGTGAAAGTTGGATTTATATTAAGTTCAAATCTGTTCACTTATGATGTTAATTTTTTTCCCCGTCATAGCTAGATAAAACTGATGACTTAAATTCATTCTGAAGTGATAAAAGATCTTTTTATATCAGAATTTGATTCAAACTTCAAACTAAATAATATCTTCTTTCAACAGATTGTGAAAAAAGCAGCAATCAAACCTGGTAAGTTGATTAATTTGAATATTTGGCAATATGTGATGATGATCTAATTATTTCTACTGACACCTAGTGTGTATGATAGTGACTAGAGTCTCTGAGCAAAATAGATTTAAAAGTTTATCTTCTGAAAGATTATTTGAAGATTTAAATGATTGTTAATATTTCTAGATGGATTTACATTGTTGAAAAAGATCTGTAAATGATCCTGTCATCTTGATCATCCATAAAAGACTTCATCTTGTAATATCTTTAATGGTAAGTTGGTTTATTTTTATTGTAATTATGAATAAGTTGAAATGATGAAGATTTAGAAGTGTCCAGGCCTCTTAGTATATAATGCTGATGACCAACTAGAGATCCTGATTTTCTCTTACAATTATCTTTTATGTAAATGAAGAGATGATATTAAATTAGAAATTATATTGACAGAGATGCTGATCTTCTGGTTGAAAGATGGAAATATATTTTAGAAGATTGTTGATCTTTGCAACAAATTTGTAAGTTTGATAATTTGATGTTTTGAAATGTTTAAATATTTGTAATGATGATATTGACTTGCCCTGTCTTAATTAATAATGTTGATATTAGTTTGGATACAAACTGAACAAATATTTATAAAAAGTAATTTGAATCTGATGAAGATTACAAGTGGATTAATTTCTTTTTCTTTCTGATGTAGATTCTTGAATTTGAAGACTTTTTCTCAGAAAGTTTTGATGAGTTGAAAAGATTAGAAGATAGTTTTGAGGTAAATTTTCAAATACTTAATTGAATATTTGAAGAATAAATTTGTGTATTTAGCACTAAGGATCTCTTATATATTGTTTGATTTTATATAAGACCAAATTTGTGCAAAATAGAATCATTCCTCTGAACCATTGTATGATATTTGATATATATCATTCTTACTGATATGAAGGAATACATTTGATTAAATAAATAAAACTTTCTCAACTATTTACTTGTTTTTGATTAGATCATGAGAAGTTGTGTCTTTGATGTTGCTCCAGATTGAAATGAAGAAGATGTCAGTTGCTTCATCAAGATCTTTCAACTGGAAGATACAGGATTAATCTTGTGGTATCTTTGATGATAAGTTAATTTGGAGGACATTTGAGTAATTTCAAGTGATTAGTGGTTGATGTGGTGAGATATTGTTTTAGATTTAATTGAATTTTTACTACAATGATGTAATAGCTCAACAGGACAGATATAATTATGTTGATAACATTTAATTACTGAGTAAATAATTTATAGAAAATGTCAACTTGTCTCTTTTTTTGCTAATTGATTTTTATTCTACAGATATTTGTGAAGATTTGATGATTTCTATAAAAGGTTGGTGAAAGTTGGATTTATATTAAGTTCAAATCTGTTCACTTATGATGTTAATTTTTTTCCCCGTCATAGCTAGATAAAACTGATGACTTAAATTCATTCTGAAGTGATAAAAGATCTTTTTATATCAGAATTTGATTCAAACTTCAAACTAAATAATATCTTCTTTCAACAGATTGTGAAAAAAGCAGCAATCAAACCTGGTAAGTTGATTAATTTGAATATTTGGCAATATGTGATGATGATCTAATTATTTCTACTGACACCTAGTGTGTATGATAGTGACTAGAGTCTCTGAGCAAAATAGATTTAAAAGTTTATCTTCTGAAAGATTATTTGAAGATTTAAATGATTGTTAATATTTGTAGATGGATTTACATTGTTGAAAAAGATCTGTAAATGATCCTGTCATCTTGATCATCAATAAAAGACTTCATCTTGTAATATCTTTAATGGTAAGTTGATTTATTTTTATTGTAATTATGAATAAGTTGAAATGATGAAGATTTAGAAGTGTCCAGGCCTCTTAGTATATAATGCTGATGACCAACTAGAGATCCTGGTTTTCTCTTTCAATTATCTTTTATGTAAATGAAGAGATGATATTAAATTAGAAATTATATTGACAGAGATGCTGATCTTCTGGTTGAAAGATGGAAATATATTTTAGAAGATTGTTGATCCTTGCAACAAATTTGTAAGTTTGATAATTTGATGTTTTGAAATGTTTAAATATTTGTAATGATGATATTGACTTGCCCTGTCTTAATTAATAATGTTGACATTAGTTTGGATACAAACTGAACAAATATTTATAAAAAGTAATTTGAATCTGATGAAGATTACAAGTGGATTAATTTCTTTTTCTTTCTGCTGTAGATTCTTGAATTTGAAGACTTTTTCTCAGAAAGTTTTGATGAGTTGAAAAGATTAGAAGATAGTTTTGAGGTAAATTTTCAAATACTTAATTGAATATTTGAAGAATAAATTTGTGTATTTAGCACTAAGGATCTCTTATATATTGTTTGATTTTATATAAGACCAAATTTGTGCAAAATAGAATCATTCCTCTGAACCATTGTATGATATTTGATATATATCATTCTTACTGATATGAAGGAATACATTTGATTAAATAAATAAAACTTTCTCAACTATTTACTTGTTTTTGATTAGATCATGAGAAGTTGTGTCTTTGATGTTGCTCCAGATTGAAATGAAGAAGATGTCAGTTGCTTCATCAAGATCTTTCAACTGGAAGATACAGGATTAATCTTGTGGTATCTTTGATGATAAGTTAATTTGGAGGACATTTGAGTTATTTCAAGTGATTAGTGGTTGATGTGGTGAGATATTGTTTTAGATTTAATTGAATTTTTACTACAATGATGTAATAGCTCAACAGGACAGATATAATTATGTTGATAACATTTAATTACTGAGTAAATAATTTATAGAAAATTTCAACTTGTCTCTTTTTTTGCTAATTGATTTTTATTCTACAGATATTTGTGAAGATTTGATGATTTCTATAAAAGGTTGGTGAAAGTTGGATTTATATTAAGTTCAAATCTGTTCACTTATGATGTTAATTTTTTTCCCCGTCATAGCTAGATAAAACTGATGACTTAAATTCATTCTGAAGTGATAAAAGATCTTTTTATATCAGAATTTGATTCAAACTTCAAACTAAATAATATCTTCTTTCAACAGATTGTGAAAAAAGCAGCAATCAAACCTGGTAAGTTGATTAATTTGAATATTTGGCAATATGCTATGATGATCTAATTATTTCTACTGACACCTAGTGTGTATGATAGTGACTAGAGTCTCTGAGCAAAATAGATTTAAAAGTTTATCTTCTGAAAGATTATTTGAAGATTTAAATGATTGTTAATATTTGTAGATGGATTTACATTGTTGAAAAAGATCTGTAAATGATCCTGTCATCTTGATCATCAATAAAAGACTTCATCTTGTAATATCTTTAATGGTAAGTTGATTTATTTTTGTTGTAATTATGAATAAGTTGAAATGATGAAGATTTAGAAGTGTCCAGGCCTCTTAGTATATAATGCTGATGACCAACTAGAGATCCTGATTTTCTCTTTCAATTATCTTTTATGTAAATGAAGAGATGATAATAAATTAGAAATTATATTGACAGAGATGCTGATCTTCTGGTTGAAAGATGGAAATATATTTTAGAAGACTTAATCTACAAAAGGTAAATTGATTCATTTTTTTATTAATTAATTGTGAAATTGAAGTGATGAAAAGATTTTAACTCTCTCAATGATTATAATGATTAAAAGAATTTCTGATTTTTTCAATTTATTAATTTATAATTTGACTCAAACTTCAAATTAAATAATATCTTCTTTCAACAGATTGTGAAAAGAATCAATCAAACCTGTCAAGTTATCTTTGATCTTCTTCAGATTGAAGATGAAAAAATCTTTTTTATTTTTGATGTTTCAACGATTTCGTTTTTTATTTATTACAATAAATACGAAGGAGACCTCTCACTAATACATTCTCACAATTAACATAAAATGAAACGAATCATGTTGAAAATATCACTACTTTATTTAAAATAAAAACTATCTGAGAAACTATCTTATTCAAATAGAATTTTAAATAAAATTTTTCAACAAAAAGTTTTCTGTTTTCATCTTTGGAAGATCAATATACTGAGTGTCAAGATAGAAACATCACCAAATTTCCAAATTGCTTTTCTCTATACAAAATTTGAAGATTAATTTTTAGTAATTAAAAGATTAATTGAGAATATTAAAGATGAAGTTTTATTTGATAATTTGTAGCAACTAGTTTCCACTAATCTTATACAAATAATCTTGTTCGTTTCATTTAACTGACTACTTCAAGTTGTATCTAATCACACGAACTAACCTACTCCAAACTACTTTGTAATCACTTCAGATTGAAATCTATTTATTATTATGTTTCAAGTAACTGATTTGATCAGTTTGTACATCTTACAATTATAAGGTTTTATTAAACGAGTGACTAATTTAGCAGCTCTTACAGCAAACCAAATGTTACAACTTCTGCTTGAACAACGGGAGTGATTCTGACATGACAATGTCTGATCGCAACTGGTTTCAAGTACTAATTGTGCGGTATGAGAAAAAATTTGCTCTGACCAACGTACCAGGTGATATGGGCTTATTAAGATGTAATGTGTGTCGTCTGAGCTGATATAACTTGAGGGAAGGACTAATGGAAAATAAATCATCAAACTGAAGGTCAATTAAATTGTGGATAATTTTGAAAATAAGAATTAAGTTGTATTTAATCCGTTGAATTTCTAAAGTATCTGAATTGAAGAAGCTGAGACGATGTTTATTACTAAGAAAAAAAATAAGTTTTGTTCTTGTTGTCCATATTGTTGTTGATGTTGAAATGACTGTTGTTTTCCGTACTGTTGCTGTTGTCCATATTGTTCTTGTTGTCCATATTGTTCTTGTTAAGAAAAGTTTAAGAAAAAGATGTAATAAATTTCATTATTTCAATTTTACCAACAATATAACAGTTAATTTACGAAAGATGGGCAGATAAATGTCTTATAAAATTTATATCTTTTGTTAAAAATAATCTTGAAGACATATTTTCAAATTTCCAACAATGTTGCAATTAATATAAATATATAAATTTAACTTTTGTAATTTCGATTATATTTCAATTTTTTAAATAAGTTTCTAATAACATTTAACTTTTTACCATAATTCAAAAATATAGAAAACAAAAGATGTAACACATGACATTTCAGTAGTCCTCAAAACATATAACAGTGAACAATTACATAGAATGTTAATGATATACAAAATGGAAAAAAATCACAGTTTAGAAATGGCAATGTTGGCAATATTATAACGGTTCAACTTCTGCTTGAACAACGCGAGTGATTCTGACATGACAATGTCTGATGGCAGCTGATTCCAAGTACTAATTGTGCGATATGAGAAAAAATTTGCTCTGATTAACGTACCAGGTGATATGGGCTTATTAAGATGTAATGTGTGTCGTTTGAGTTGATATAACTTGAAGGAAGGACTAGTAGAAAAGAAATCATTTAACTGAAGGTCAATTAAATTGAAAACTTAAAATTTCAAAAATAAGAATTAAGTCGTATTTACTCCGTCGAACTGACATTGTATTCAAGAATTGGACAAAAAATAGTAATTTTAACAGTTTAATTGATAAAGAAGTATGGGTCCTTAGAATTAAAGGTTTTTGTAATAAGGTAGGCAAGGTTGATTGATTTTCCAAAGATTTTTGAAACATAACTGTGCCATTTAAAGTCAGATGATAGAGTAATGACAAGGTCTAGGACCGAAGATATTCGTTGAATAATAGATAAATCGTTGGAATATCACTTTAAGGAATTTGCAGCTGGTTTACGAGAAAAAGTTATAAGAGTTTGTGGGCTGGATTCTGAGCTGCCAGTTCATAAGTAGTACAGTTTGAAGTTTTAAAGGATTACAAGATGATCAAACAGTTTGTAATGTAGCAGAAAAATTTTTTAGAAGACTTTAGCTGGTTTTTTTCAACCATTTGAATATGGACTCATTACTATGAGTGTAGAAGTCTCGTGTTCTGATAATCAATCAGCAGATGAACTGAACTTTAAGGTGGACGAGAAGTGAATGGATTATTTGCAGCAATTTTTAGCAAAAAGAAATTTTAGTCGTTTTAAGTAAATTTATAATGAAAAACAACAACGAAAAAAGTTTTATGATAAAAAGAAAACAATGTTCCTACACCGGGAATCGAACCCGGGCCGCCTGGGTGAAAGCCAGGAATCCTAACCACTAGACCATATAGGAGGACGATGAAAGTAATGTTTTAAAACTTTACTTCTTATAGATTTTCACAAATTAATATTATAGTATGATTTTTAAAGAATAGAAATAATAATAAAAAATAGAGTCACTTGTTACTTGTTTTTAGAAATAAAGGAAATTATTTGTTGAAAAATAAATAAGTTTTTCAAATTTATAGAAATGTTCTCAATTTACAGTTTAACTTCTTAATGAAAGTTAAAGCTCCAAAAAAACTAATTTTTAATATAAATAAAAAATCGCATTAATTTTTGATTCTTTAAATTTAAAACTATTTTTTCTTATTTAATATTTTTGTAATTTATAATAAACAAATTAAAAGAACGTTTTAGGTAGTTGACTCTGATTTTTTCGTTTAAATCATTCACTACCTTTAAAACTTTTCAGCAGCTACCCACAAAATACAGAAATAAGTTTAGATCTACTTGAGTTTAAATGTTGTAAATGTTTAAAAAAAGTTTTTTATCGATTTTATGAGTTTGTTTGAAGAGCAATTGAAGCTGGTTATGATCTGCTGATGAAACTGTGATCTACATTTTAAAAAGTTGGAAGAAGACAAAATTGATTCAAGAAATAAAACAATCGTCGAAAATTCTTTTTATTTTGAGGTTATATTACTGAAGATTTTTATGTGAAACGAAACTAATAATTTGAAACATAAAAAATTGCTAGAAAATCCCTGAAAAGCTGAACAACTTACTTATAACAACAAAAGTACACAAATTTTTATTCAAATATTTTTACTTCTGTTGATTTTGCAATTTTTTTTCATATTTTCCTTTCCATTCCTAACTTGTGAAAAATGACGCGATAAAAAGCACGTGACTTCTACAACGCGGAAGCTTGTAATTGGTCGAGCGACCGATGACGTCACAAAGTTCAAGAGCTGGATTGATGTTAGGGAAAAATTTCATTTTTATTTGAGATTATGAAAAAGAGAATTTTTAATTTTTGGTGAAAATTAAGAAAAAATTAAACAGTTTTTAATAAGAAATGATTTTATTATAGATTTCTAATTAAATATTTCATCAAAGTAATTAGATTATTTCAAATATTCGGGTTTTTGTTTCTAAATTGATTTAATCAATTTCAAAGTCTAAATTTAAAGACTGTGAGTTCGAATTCTGAATAATTATTATTATCAAATAAAAACGAATAAATTATTTTCTTTTTCTAATCTTCACTTTAGCTGGTTGTGTCTTAGGTTGATCTTTTCAGTTTAGACTCAAATCTTGTTAAAGTATCATCTGATGTTTCTTATTTAAAAGTTTAAATTCGAGCAATTTGTTGTAATAAAAGTTGATGAAGTTAACTACGGATAAGATTAATGTTTTATTTATTTATCTTCATAACTTGAGTAGCGGCGTTTTTTTAAATAGCTGCGAAAAGACAAAACACTTTATTAAGTTGGGATTAAATTGACGATTTCTTAAACTAGTGATGTCTACTTGATTGGTTGAAGTTGATGACGAATTAACCAACTTTAGTTTCTAGTTTGTTTTTTAACTGATGATTTACAAAGTTGGAAGAATGATTCGTTCGTTGAAGATACTTTTTTGTGTCTTGATCACAACTGACATCTGTAATTGCGATATCCTCTTCCCCAAGGACACTTCTACAGATTTCGTGTTTCCTCCAAAACTCCGCATGAGCAACATCCAAGGAATGCCAATGGGGCATCTAAGACCCCTGGGTAGGATCTTCCTGATCTTTCTGATCTTCATCTTAAAATCTAATTTTGTAGGATGGCAGAGAGCGCCAGAAGGGAAAGTCTTGGAGACATCATTGATTCCTGATCCCAAAACCTTCTGGACTGAAACAGTGAAACCGAAGAAGCCTCTGGTGATAAGGTGAGATTGATGTTGCTACATCTTTGATTAAATGATGATTTTTAGAGGAGGTTTTAATACTTCTTCTGAATGTTTCACTGAATGGGATGATAAATTTTTGAAATCGAATTATGGAAGTATAAACATCGAAGTGACGACAAAGAAACCTGGAAAAATTATTGAGCCAAAAATAATGACTTTCAAAAGATTTTTGTTGAGGTGAGTCAAGAGATCTGTTGTGACTCTTCAAAGTGAAGTTGCTGCTTTCAGATATAATCTTGAAGATTGGTATCTCGTGAGTCCGATCCCAGATGAGATTCTTCATGGCATTCCTGCAGTCTCTTCTTTATTATGCGGGACTTTTAAGGATTTTTTACAGGTTTCAAAATCTTCCACAGAAGATGATTTAGTTGTAAATAAGATTGATGATAAATCTCTCGTGATCTTTAGGAAGCCGAGATGTGGATGAGTAGTGGAGGAACAAGTTCTCATCTTCATTATGATGCAGATCACAATCTTCATTGTTTGATCTCTGGAAGAAAAGACTTCATCATGTATGATCCGAAACATATGGATCGATTTGACATGGAAATCGATAAAGTTGAAGGAACTGGATATTCGAAAGTGGATGCTGAGATGGTGAATGTTTACAAGTATCCTAAGATCGGGAAGATTGGTTGGAAGTGGACGACTTTGTGGCCTGGAGATTGTATCTTTATCCCCGCGGGTGAGAAGGATTTTACTTGAAGATTGAGATTAGTTTCAAGATCATCTTTTAGGTCATCTACATCAAGTAAGATCTTATGGGAGAAGTTTATCTGTGACAGTCTTATGGACTCCAAGGAAGTCTTTCAATGATACTGGATGCGAGAATCTCAACACCACCAAATCTGTGTCTTTGAAAGATCTCAATTTTGTCTGGAAGCTAAATGAAGAGGTGAACTAAGTGACATCATCAACACTTTTAATTTGACGTCATCTATACAGGGTCAACGCGTAATCAATACCACCAATTACAATACAGACCCAGAAGTGTTACGTCATCACTTGTATTCGTTGCTAAGAGATGACTCAAAGCTTCCACGCGAAAGGTCTTTGTGTATCTTTTTCATGAGGCATCAACTCATGAATTTTACTTTGTAGATTTTTCCCATATTTCGAGAAAGCTCGAAATGAAGTATCCCGAAAGAAAGAGCAGACTCCTCATGCTGCCTTTCGACAACTCGATTTGAAGAAGAAGAATTATTTATCAGCTAAAGATATTCGGAAGTTACCTGAAAAGCTGCTAGAACGCGTTGCTAATATGTTTATTCGCCCAGAAGAAGATGAAGATGAAGCTCTTTTGAAAGATGAACTGTAGACATCTTTATGATGAATTAGTTTTTAAACGTTAGGAATTGAAGCAATAAATAGAATATTAAAGGATTAAAACTCCACTAAAAATCTCGTTTCTTTATTTAGATGACTTTATAATAGAAATAGATTTTCCAAAAATCCCATCAAGCAATCATTCCAACTTCGTGAAGACACAAAAAATCTGATAATTTTTATTTATTTCAATAAATGCGAAGGAGGGTGCCTGAAGAGAGTACCTCTCGCTAACACACATTCTCACAAATAACATCTAATTAAATTAGAAATATAGAAAGTAAAAGATGTCGCACATGGTATTTCGATAGCACTCAAATCATATAACAGTGAACAATTACATAAAAGAGAAAAATTACAGTTTAGAAATGAAAATGTTGGCAATATTAAAACGGTTCAACTTCTTTTTGAACAACGCGAGCGACTTCGACATGACAATGTCTGATGGCAACTGATTCCATGTACTAATTATGCGAGTAATCGCCCACGAGATTAATACCAGCGATTGGGAAGATATCGCAGCGGATCGCTCCAAATGATGTCCAAATTCTACTCTGCAAACAACTGAAGAAGAGTAAATAAAAGTCATCTTCAAAGAAAAGGAAAAGGAAAAGGAAGAAACTTTTAAAACTTGTCTTATTTACATCTAACTGTGTCTTGCTTTGATTTTAACAACACTTCTTGTGCACAGCCAACATTCGTTTTCGACCGAAACAGGCCATTATTATTACTATTATTATTATAGCAACAGGAGATAATATAATTTTCCTTTCGTTGTCTAAAGTGTACAATTTCTTTAAGTACATATTTACATTTTGTGATGGTTTATTTATTGTTTTAATCAAAGATGCTATCAAAATTTTGAGCTTTCTCAAAATATTTTGCTTTGTCGAAATTCTTACCTAAACCTTATTAACTTTTAGCTTAAATTATTTTCATCAGTAAAAAGCATTTTTCAGTTAATTTCCGAAACTTAATTCTATTCAATTTAAAACTTAAAATATTTAAATGTTTTATTAGCGCCAATCGAAGCTTAAAAGGTGCTTCCCCTACTCTTAACGACAAATTTAAAAATAAGCTTTAGTCGTTAACACGTTCAACTGTTTTTAAACGGTAGTTGTAATTTTTCAGTTAGTTTTGTAAACTTTTCATTAAAATGAAGTTTTATATCAACAATTTTTTATCATTCTAAAAATTTAGCTTTTATATTAATGTTATCTCTTGACTGTTACAACTTAAAGTTTCATTTGAGTAACTAGATGTTATTGTTTGTTAGAAAAGTTTTGTTTTGGAAATAAATTATTAAAAACTTTTGTTATTTTGTTAATTGATATTTTTAAGCATTTTCTTTCAATTTATATTTTTATTTATTTATTAAATTTTTTGTTTCTAGCAAAACATGTTTAATATGAATAACTTTTGATTTTTAATTCTAGTTTTTACTAATTTGTTTGTTTTAATATTTTTTAAATTTATTATCATTAAAATTATTATTTATTATTATTTTTCAATATTATTAGAAAAAAATAATAATAAGTTAATATAAAAAACAAAATTATTTTTTGAGTTATTAGATTATATTTGATATTTTTTGAGTAATCTTAACTTTATTTTACTATAATTTTTAGAAATATTTTAAACTGTATTTAAAATTAACAAGTATTTTTTATTTTATTTAGAAAAGTAATGATTATTTTAATTGTGTATTTTATATCCTAAATACATTAATGGCTGGCTTGATAATGTCTGATGATAGTCTAAATGAATTTCAAAATGAACTTTGTGAAAATTTGGATCTAACATTAAATGATTTGAATTCTGAAAATGAAATTTCAAGTCATGTAAAAAGGTAAAATAGTTTGATTTTGAATAAGAGTAAATAGTATGATAGTAATAGTTATAATATATTATAAGGTTATTAAACTTTATAAAATTTATTTTTTTCAAATTCTCATTTCAGATAATAAATTAATCAAAGTCTTAAAAAATATTTTTTCTCAATTTGCTTGACTCTCTTAAGGTCTTCAATTCTTTCTGAAAAACTATTTATTTATATTTTTATAAAATTTTGGTTTATTTAATTATTTGTTTGAAGAATTATTATTATAATAAAATAAGATAATTTAGGATGAAAATAAAATTAGAATTCTTCTATTTTAATCTAAGAAGCTAAGTTGATCGTATTTCTCACTTTCTTCTTTAACAGCAAGATCTTGGATTCTTCATCTAGAGAATTAAATCAATCAACAAATGAAAAAGCGATTGAAGCACAAACTATTCTCCAAAACTCTTTATCAGCAAGTTTAAGAAAAGAAATGACAATTAAAGCAAAACTTTCTCCCCAAACACCAAAAAGAAGCCTTCTGAAAAAGTTTGAAGATTGTGAATCAAGTCCACAACATCCTGAAGACATAAAAGATCAAACTGAAGAATTTTCTGAACATTTGAATGTATTGAGTTCACCTGTTAGTGTCAGAGACTCTATAGTGAAAGATTCAAGTCATTTGAGCAAAAAAAATCTGTTTAAAGAGTCTGATAAAGACACAATCTTGGCGAGATATCTAAAAGAAGTAGAGAAAGAAGTTTGTAAAGATGGTAGTGATGAAACTGTTAGCAAGTATATTTCTCAACCAGTCAGAGAATTAGATGATGAAAAAGTCCATAAAATGGTTGGAGACAGTAAAAATCAACGAAAAACTTTACATAAAATTACTCAGAATCAGATGAAAGTGAAAACAAATGCTGGAAAACATTTATCAAAAAAGATTTCTAAGAATTTGGTAAAAAATTTAGAATAAAATTTATTTAATTTTTTAATTATTTGTTGTAAAGAGTAAGAAGCATTTATCACCAAAAAGGAACAAGCAACAGAAAGTTACTCGGAGTCGAGAAACACAGATTGTGGAATCACCTCCAATACTTCAGATGGAGAATTTGAGAAATCATCTTCATTCGATTGTTAATCAGGAGAACAAATCAGGTTTTTGTGAAATTTGATGTTACTCTTGTATTTAACTAAATTGTAATTCGATGAAATCTAACTAAAAAGTCAAAATGTACAAATTTGGTGTCGTTAGTTAGAAGGTTCAATAAGTTTGTAGATTAATTCAACTAATAGAATGATGTCTTTTGAGTTCATCTTTTGATTTTTCTACAAATTATTGATCAAATTTTCTTTGTAGAAACTGCAGTTGATATTCACACTTCTGATCATCAGTAAGTTATCTTTCTATTGTTGATGTTGTTAACTTTGAAGGTTTATTTCTAGAAACTGGAATGTTTTAAGTGATGAAAATGATGAAATAACGGCAAACATTACTTCACAAATGATGAAGATGTTGAAACAAGCAAGATGTCAACATCAATATCAACCAGATGAAGATGATCATCAAGTCGAAAGATCAATCTTACAAGACACACTTGAAAGAGAAAGGTTGGATTGTTGAGGACTAAATCCTAAAGATGTCTTCATTAGAAACTGATCTGAACTTTTTCAGATCTTTTAAAATTTGAAAATATTTTTCAGATATCGTCGAAAACATTGTGAAAACGAAATTGAGGTTTTACAGAAAAAAGTTCTCGAAATTCAACAAGAACTTGCGATTGCGAAATCGATTGAGTTTAAAAAGAATTCGATGATTCAGCAACTTGATAAAGTATTTCTGATTTGTTATTTTCAAATTTAATTTGTTTTTATCTCAGATGTTACTTCGGATGTTATCTGGATGGAAAATTCATGAAGAAAATTTGTTGAAGAAGATTCAGAAGATGAATTTAGAGAAACAAGAATCCGATGTTGAGAAAGGATCTTTGAAAAAAGTAGAAATTGAATCAAATCCAACTTTATATGACTTTGTATCTTCTTATAGATTATCAGATCTCTTGAAAATGATTTTGCTCACGTCTTAGAGAAGTTAGAAGATGATAAACAGAAGTTAGTTGATGCTGAAGAAGTTCATATAGAAACTAAAAGAACTTTTCAAGTTAGAAACAAATTTGAATTCCAAATTCAATAAAATCGGATTTAATTTTAGAGTAAAGCTCTTCAAATTCAAGTTGCTATTGAAGAAAAACAGAAAGTTGTTGAAGATTTAAAACAAGAAAGATCTCATCTTCGAAATGATGTCTGTATCTTGAAGAAGAGGTTGAAAGAACTGAACGAAGATCTTGATGTAATCTTCACTTCTCAACTTTAGTAGCAGAAAATCAATTTGGAGATTTCCTGTTTTTTTAGAAGCAAGGAAAACGTTTTTGTGAAGAAGAGCTGAAATGGATGAAGTCTTCTAAAGAAATGATTGAAGAACACCAAAAAGAGATTGAAATTTCCCAGGTTTGTGATTGGCTGGTTCAGATCATCGATATTTAGTTTGGAATTATTGATGTAGTTGACAATTTAGAGGTTTCTGATTTTCAAGTTGAAAAAATTGAATAAAATTTCATCAGGAAAAGTTGAAAAAGGAACAATTGAAAGTTGAAGGTTTAAAAGAAGAATTGAAAGTTAAACAATCAGAAATTTTCAAGAATTTAGATGAAATTCGAAAAGTTGAAGTTAACAAATGTGAATTGGAACAAACTTTAGTAAAAACGAAAGAAGAAAATGCGGAGAAATTGAAAGAAAACGAAAAACTTCATGAAATTATGATGAATAAAAAAGTAAAATCTTGAAAGATGAAGTCTTCAGATAATTGATGTCATTTGTAGGTTGATGAAGAAGTTGAAAGAATAAAACAAGAAGCTGAAGAAAAAGAAATTGAAATAATTGAATGTAACAAGAAGCAGGTGAAATTAAATCTTCTTCAAGATTTGATAATCTAAAAAAAGTCTTTCAAGGTCCTTGAATTGATTGAAACTCACAAGAAGGAGTTGTTTCATCAACATCAAAAACATGAAGATGAGATGATAAATAAGGAAATAGAATTGAAAAAAGTTTTAAATGAAATTGAAAAATCTTATCGAGAAAAGTAACAAGAGAAATTTATGAAATTAAAATTTCAATTTTATTTTTTTAGATTAGAAAAACGTTCAACTGACATCAAGCAACAGATGAAAGCTAAAGTTCAAAATCTCTTCCAAACTCATTACGATGAAACGTTACAAGTGAGATTTAAAGTAAATTTGATGAAAGTTTTTAATGTAAGGGTTTGTTTAGGCGATGGGTGATGCTACAGTAGAAGCAACCACACCAATAATCACAAGGGTTGGTTCAATTGTTGTACATTTTCATAATCTTTATCATAAGATACTAGAATGAAATGAAGTTAGATATTTGAGAATAACAAGAAAGTTACAAAAAATGAAATTTCTGAAAAGTACGAATAAAATATTTTCAGTCAACTTCAAACACAAAACATTTGATGATCAGCATTCCAACTACATCTCCTGAAACAACAAACAACAACAACACAAGTCTATCACAGTAAGTTGTTTCTTGTTTGTTTGTTTGTTTGTTAATTTGTTGTTTTGTCAGCAACATCAAATTAGAAGAAAATTTTGAGAATAAGTTTCATTCTCAAGTAGATTCTATGATTCATGAAAAATCTCGAAATATTATTTTAAATCTTGACAAGAAACTTGAAGGTTTGTTTCCAAATCTTAAATGATGTCTTTTTAAAGATGATTTTTTAGAATTAAAAAATTCCAACAAATCACCTCCATCACTAAAGACACAAATCTTACCAGCTTATCATCTTCCAACATTCAACAAAGACCTTCATATCAAGTGAGATTCATCTTATCTTCAAGATCTGATCTTCAAGATCTCTTTTTCACAGATCGATAAGTTTGGAACATTCACCTCCAACAAAACTTTCTTCTACAACCTCTGAAGTTGACAATCGCAAACAATATTTAGAACATTGTATAAGTAGGGTTAGTTGTTAATTTCATTCGAACAGAAATGGGTTTTTTCTAAAATGGCCCAGTTTTAACCATCTTGCCTTTTTCAGCTTCTTCATTCAAATTCTAATCTTCAACCGAGTCTTTCATCTTCAAATAGATCTTCAAATGAATCAGGTAATTGTGGGTTTTTAGTCGCCGGTTTTTCTGATATAAATTCATTTTTATTGTTTCCAGCTTCAAATGAAATTTTTCAACAAACTCAAAATTGTGATCATCTGAATCCATCTTCTGAAGACATAGTTACTGCTCCCAAGAAGTAAGATCATTCAACAACTTTTTATTTATTGAATTTCAAGAATTACAAACTTTTATAATTCAATTCAATTAACAAAAATACAAATTTTTTTAAATAAATTTTTTAAACTTTTTAATAAAAAATGAAATTTAAATTGAAGTTGATGTATTTTGTTGTATTTAGCTTGATATCATTTTCTACAATTTTTTAATCATCTATCTTAGATTAATAGATCTTCATTTATTATTCTGCAAAACTCACCAAGTCATTTACAATATTTTCTTTTCTTCTTATTTCGAAATTTTGAAATGTTTCTTTTTAGTCGTACAAAGCAACAAGTTCGTTTTTCTGATGATCAAAATATTTCAAAATCAAATTTGCTTGAACCAATCACAACATCTGTTTCAACCAATCAGGTAACAACATTTGATTACAACTTTTTAATCTTTTTAAATCAATTTTTTTTTCAAGAAACCTGCTGATGTGGCTCAACTTCTAGACTTTTATTGTTCCACAACTTCTTTTGAAAACCATGAAACTAAACAAGCTGCTTCTAATCTTCTAGAATACTTAAATCACTCAAACGTGACCGACAAAAATCGTCCAATCACAGATAAAGCTGGTAAATTTACATCTTGTTTTTAACAATTTTTAAAAAGTTTTTGATACTTTCTTTATAATTTGAAGATATTTTTGTTTCAGATGTTTTTAAACTGAGCGAGTAATCAGCAACTTGAAGTTCTTTATTTTTCCTTTTTTTTCATTTGTAGATATTTTTATTTCAATTTTTAAACTTTTTTTTTAGATACAAATTTGTCAATTTTATTTTCAGTTTGTTTTTTAGATGCAAATAAAAAAATTAAAAGTTGTACTACTGATTTCAAAGATAAATATTTAAACTAAGTTTTCTAGATAACTAATAAACGATGAATAATTATAAGAAGTAAAGTTTGAAATGAATAAAAGAAGTTGTTCCCAAAAGAAACCATTTCCAACTTATTTGTGTAGAAAGTAAAAAATTGACGTTTCTAACCTGAAAAAATATCACCAAAAAATTTGATGATTTAAAAGTAATTAACTTGCTTCAACGTAAAACAACTTAATTTTCTCAAATATCACCTCTAACCACCTCTAATATTAAATCTAAGCTGAGATCTCTTCAAAAATTCCCAAATGTTTCAATCTTAGTACATAATCTCGACAACCACTGAAATCATTAAATAGAAAAATTTTGTATTTCGAGAAAGTTTGATTGACGATAACCGTAGATTTTACATATTGTATTTGCTGTAGTTTGCAGATTATATAGTTTACAAGAAATCTAATTTCTATTTAAGAAGAGAAAGTGCAGTTTTATCTTCACCTTGCAAGAAAACGTTTTCTGGTTTCATAAATCGCAAGCTTAAGGCGAGATCTCATCTACCTCCCTTGCTTGATAACGCTAATCAGCTGGTGATGGAACCAAAGAATAAAGCTGAATTGCTAAACAAACAATTTGAAAAGGTTTTTATAACCGATGATGGCAATACTCCTACTATTTCCTACTCCAATATCCTTTCAAATATTTCTGAGATGGTAGATCTAGACATAACAGTTGATATAGTATCTAAGGCTATTTCTTCTCTAAAATTAACAGTTTCCAACACCCCAGATCAAATCCCAGCTTTGTTTTTAAGAAAAAGTACTCCTTCTTTAGAGCTACCCTTATCGCTACTCTTTAACATGACTCTTAAGCGGGGAAGACTTCCACAAATTTGGAAGAATGCTATTATTACTCCAATTTATAGGAAGGGTCCCAGAAACACTGCACTTAACTACAGACCAGTTTCGCTGACTTCGGTTATCTGCATAACTCAAGAACACATATTCACAACCATATAACTAGCTATTTGACGGAGCATCATCTAATATCTGATGTCCAGCATGGCTTTGTTAAGCAAAGATCTTCTTTGACTCAACATCTCACTTTTTTCAATGAGCTTACAGCTCATTACGAAAGTAATACTCCATGTGACATCATATACCTTGATTTTGCTAAAGCTTTTGATTCTGTTCCACACAACAAGCTCATTACTGTATTGAAAATCATAAAATTCAACAACTCTATCTTAAAATGGATTGAAGATTTCTTATCAGGTAGAACCCAACGAACCAGTGTAGAAAGATCTTTATCTACTCCTAGTAAAGTCACCAGCGGCGTTCCTCAAGGTTCCGTCCTGGGTCCACTTCTCTTTTTGATTTTCATTGAAGACCTCATCAGACGACTAATAACAGTAGACAATGGCAGTGTGTTTGTGTATGCAGACGACATCAAGCTATTATCTGGTTTTCACTCAAAACTCCAAACTGCACTAAATATTGTAGAAAACTGGTCTGCGAATTGGCAACTTAAAATCCAGCCAACAAAGTCTGAAGTTATAACATTCTCCCGTAAGCCAGCGGCCAACTTCAGCAACCAATACTACATCAATAGATCTATTCTTGAACGAGTATCCTCAGTCATAGACCTCGGCATTACTCTGACATCTGACTTCAAATGGCACAGTTATGTTTCCAGAATCTTTGGAAAATCTATCAGGCTTGTCCACCTCATCATAAAGACTTTTAATTCTAAAGATCCATGGTTTTACGTCAACCTTTTCAAACTGTACATACGCCCTATTCTTGAATACAATGTCAGTGCATGGATGCCATATCAAGTTGGTGATATCAGAAAAATCGAATCTGTTCAGGCAACATTTACGAGATTGGTTTGCAGGAAACTTAATATCAAATACGAGAGTTATAAGCATCGTCTCAGCTTCTTCAATCTAAATACTTTGGAAATCCGAAGAATTAAATACGACCTTATTCTGATTTTTAAAATTATTCACAACCTAATTGATCTTCAGTTTGATGACTTTTTCTCCATTAGTCCCTCCCTCAAGTTATATCAACTTAGAAGACATAAATTACATCTTAATAAGCCCACTCCACCAGCTACGTTAACCAGATTAAGTTTTTTCTCATACCGCACAATCAGTACATGGAACAATCTGCCATCAGAGATTGTCATGTCAAAATCACTTATGCTGTTCAAGAAAAAGCTGAATTGTTATAATATCGCCAACATTGCCATTTCTAAACTGTGAATTTTTCTCCTTTACAATACTATGATTCTGTGCAATTCTTCATTGTCATATGCTTTTTCGTTTACACGTCAAATAGATCTAATTTGTGAGAATGTGTGTTAGCGAGAGGTGCTCTCTTTAGGAACCCTCCTTCACATTTATTGTAATAAATAAATAAATAAATAAAAGTTAAATATAAAGAATATATTAATGCTAAAATTGCTTTAATTGTTGCAACATTTATATAATTTTTCAGCGGCACCCACACTTAAAATAAAATTTGTAATTAACTAAATCATTTCGTGAGTCAAATTTCATTAAATCTTATTTAATAATCCGGTTTACTTGAAATAAATTGCTTCTTAATGATAGGTGCTACCTAAACTTGTCATTTATGATTAATTACTATTTGAACTTTGTATTAAAACTTTAATTAGATAATCAGTTATGTATTTATATATTACAATAAATGCGAAGGAGGGTAACTGACGAGAGCACCTCTCGCTAACACACATTCTCACAATAATTACGTTTTCTTAATTGATGAATTTGTAAAATTTATTATTGATTAAGTTTGTTAAAAGTTATTGTAATAAATAAATAACATGAAAGTTATATACCAGCAAATTAAAACTTAAAGTGAAATTAGTTTTTTTTTTTAGGGAATTCCCATTAACTTTGCCGCTAAATACCTATAACCAATATATATTACATTATAGATTGGACAAGCAGTAACACATTTTAATCACTTTTTTTTAAATTATTGTATTAAATATAACAAAAATTAATTAAAGTTAAATTCATATAGCGATAAAGCTTATATTATTATGTACTTATTCTTAAGTATAATTTAAGTAATTAATTAATTAATTTAAGTAAGTATAAGTTTAATTTGTTATCTTGCCATGCTTTGAATAAATAAATTTTTACTTTTACGCAATTTAATTTTATAATTGTTGATAAAAAATATTAATTTTTATTTGATATAAAAGTAATTTAGAAATATAAAAAGATTTTTTTTATCAAAAATGAAATAATATTTAAGAAAACTTATAATTTTTAGATTTATAATTTTAAAATATTTTAGTCAAAACGGAAGAGTTTTTTTCAACGTTTATGAAAATATTCGAATCTTATGATGAAAGATCTGATGATAAAGTTTGTGAATCTGATGAAAAATCTGAAATTACTAGAGATGAAGAAGTCATAGAGAGAATTAGAAGTAGATCTCCTTTCATTTATAATGTTCTATTTATGAATGGCGAAGAAAGTGATTTTGAGGTGGAAGCATTCAATAGAAAGTGGAGAATGCATAAAATTTACTTGAAGCAAAGTAAATTTTTCAAATGTTTGTTTGATGTCAATTGGGAAGATAGTAATGAAAAGGTATTTTCACAAATTTCTCTTTATAAAAAATCAACCAGAAAATAAAGCTGAGTTGCAAAGCTGAAACTTAAAGGAATTGACGGAAGGGCACCTCCAGGAGTGGAACCTGCGGCTTAATTTGACTCAACACGGGAAATCTCACCCGGTCCGGACACAGCGAGGATTGAGATTGATTCTGTGGGTGGTGGTGCACGGCCGTTCTTAGTTGGTGGAGCGATTTGTCTGGTTAATTCCGATAACGAACGAGACTCTTAATTGCTAAATAGTCTTACTAAATAGTCTTAATTCTCGTTGAAGTCTTTCTTGTTGTTCCTTCATACGAAGTCGATTTTCTTCTTGTTGACGACGTTTTTCTTCTTGTCGACGATTACATTTTGTTTTTAACAAATTTTAAAAACTTTTTGATACTTTCTTTATAATTTGAAGAAATTTTTGTTTCAGATGTTTTTAAACTGAGCGAGTAATCAGCAACTTGAAGTTCTTTATTTTTACTTTTTTTTCATTTGTAGATATTTTTATTTCAATTTCATTGATGATCAGAAATGAATGATCAGAAATTTTCAATTTCTCGTCAACCACTGAAATCATTAAATAGAAAAATTTTGTATTTCGAGAAAGTTTGATTGACGATAATCGTAGATTTTACAAATTGTATTTGCTGTAGTTTGCAGATTATATAGTTTACAAGAAATCTAATTTCTATTTAAGAAGAGAAAATGCAGTTTTATCTTCACCTTGCAAGAAAACCTTTTTTGGTTTCATAAATGGCAAGCTTAAGGCGAGATCTCAAATACTTCCCGTAATTGATAACAGCAACCAGCTTGCGATGGAACCAGAAAATAAAGCTGAGTTGCAAAGCTGAAACTTAAACGAATTGACGGAAGGGCACCACCAGGAGTGGAACCTGCGGCTTAATTTGACTCAACACGGGAAATCTCACCCGGTCCGGACACAGCGAGGATTGAGATTGATTCTGTGGGTGGTGGTGCATGGCCGTTCTTAGTTGGTGGAGCGATTTGTCTGGTTAATTCCGATAACGAACGAGACTCTTACTTGCTAAATAGTCTTAATTCTCGTTGAAGTCTTTCTTGCTGTTCCTGCCTACGAAGTCGATTTTCTTCTTGTTGACGACGTTTTTCTTCTTGTCGACGATTACATTTTGTTTTTAACAATTTTTAAAAACTTTCTTTATAATTTGAAGATATTTATGTTTCAGATGTTTTTAAACTGAGCGAGTAATCAGCAACTTGAAGTTCTTTATTTTTCCTTTTTTTTCATTTGTAGATATTTTTATTTCAATTTTTAAACTTTTTTTTTTAGAAACAAATTTGTCAATTTTATTTTCAAATTGTTTTTTAGATGCAAATAAAAAAATTAAAAGTTGTACTACTGATTTAAAAGATAAATATTTAAACTAAGTTTTCTAGATAACTAATAAACGATGAATAATTATAAGAAGTAAAGTTTGAAATGAATAAAAGAAGTTGTTCCCAAAAGAAACCATTTCCAACTTATTTGTGTAGAAAGTAAAAAATTGACGTTTCTAACCTGAAAAAATATCACCAAAAAATTTGATGATTTAAAAGTAATTAACTTGCTTCAACGTAAAACAACTTAATTTTCTCAAATATCACCTCTAACCACCTCTAATATTAAATCTAAGCTGAAATCTCTTCAAAAAATCTCAAATGTTTCAATCTTAGTACATAATCTTGTCAACCACTGAAATCATTAAATAGAAAAATTTTGTATTTCGAGAAAGTTTGATTGACGATAATCGTAGATTTTACATATTGTATTTGCTGTAGTTTGCAGGTTATATAGTTTACAAGAAATCTAATTTCTATTTAAGAAGAGAAAGTTCAGTTTTATCTTCACCTTGCAAGAAAACGTTTTCTGGTTTCATAAATCGCAAGCTTAAGGCGAGATCTCAAATACCTCCTGTAATTGATAACAGCAACCAGCTTGCGATGGAACCAGAAAATAAAGCTTACTTGCAAAGCTGAAACTTAAAGGAATTGACGGAAGGGCACCACCAGGAGTGGAACCTTCGGCTTAATTTGACTCAACACGGGGAATCTCACCCGGTCCGGACACAGCGAGGATTGAGATTGATTCTGTGGGTGGTGGTGAACGATTACACCCTATATCCTTTCTACTTCTGTACCAGCAAACAATAAATGAAAATTGCAGATGAATTTATAAATGATAACTATAGTAAAAAGGACAGACTAAAATGGCTTTTTTAAATTCTATTCGTTTATACAGTTTTAAGGTTTATTTATTACAGTAAATGCGAAGTATGGAAACTCCAGTGTATGGATTCAAGTTAATCATAATCGTAGTAATTCATACTTTTGTTTCTTAATGATGATTTTATAAAAATCAAATGCCTTCAAAAACAATATATAGATGTATATCTATAACCATAATAATAAAAGTTAAATATAAAGAATATATTAATGCTAAAATTGCTTTAATTGTTGCAACATTTATATAATTTTTCAGCGGCACCCACACTTAAAATAAAATTTGTAATTAACTAAATCATTTCGTGAGTGAAATTTTCATTAAATCTTATTTAATAATCCGGTTTACTTGAAATAACTTGCTTCTTAATACTAGGTGCTACCTAAACTTGTCATTTATGATTAATTACTATTTGAACTTTGTATTAAAACTTTAATTAAATAATCAGTTATGTATTTATATATTACAATAAATGCGAAGGAGGGTAACTGAAGAGAGCACCTCTCGCTAAAACACATTCTCACAATAATTACGTTTTCTTAATTGATGAATTTGTAAAATTTATTATTGATTAAGTTTGTTAAAAGTTATTGTAATAAATAAATAACATGAAAGTTAAATACCAGCAAATTAAAACTTAAAGTGAAATTAGTTTTTTTTATTGGGGAATTCCCATTAACTTTGCCGCTAAATACCTATAACCAATATATATTACATTATAGATTGGGCAAGCTGTAACACATTTTAATCACTTTTTTTAAATTATTGTATTAAAAATAACAAAAATTAATTAAAGTTAAATTCATATAGCGATAAAGCTTATATTATTTTGTACTTATTCTTAAGTATAATTTAAGTAATTAATTAATTAATTTAAGTAAGTATAAGTTTAATTTGTTATCTTGCCATGCTTTGAATAAATAAATTTTTACTTTTACGCATTTTAATTTTATAATTGTTGATAAAAAATATTAATTTTTATTTTATATAAAAGTAATTTGGAAATATAAAAAGATTTTTTTTATCAAAAATGAAATAATATTTAAGAAAACTTATAATTTTTAGATTTATAATTTTAAAATATTTTAGTCAAAATGGAAGAGTTTTTTTCAACGTTTATGAAAATATTCGAATCTTATGATGAAAGATCTGATGATAAAGTTTGTGAATCTGATAAAAAATCTGAAATTACTAGAGATGAAGAAGTCATAGAGAGAATTAGAAGTAGATCTCCTTTCATTTATAATGTTCTATTTATGAATGGCGAAGAAAGTGATTTTGAGGTGGAAGCATTCAATAGAAAGTGGAGAATGCATAAAATTTACTTGAAGCAAAGTAAATTTTTCAAATGTTTGTTTGATGTCAATTGGGAAGATAGTAATGAAAAGGTATTTTCACAAATTTCTCTTTATAATAAATCAATCAGAAAATAAAGCTGAGTTGCAAAGCTGAAACTTAAACGAATTGACGGAAGGGCACCAACAGGAGTGGAACCTTCGGCTTAATTTGACTCAACACCGGGAATCTCACCCGGTCCGGACACAGCGAGGATTGAGATTGATTCTGTGGGTTGTGGTGCATGGCCGTTCTTAGTTGGTGGAGCGATTTGTCTGGTTAATTCCGATAACGAACGAGACTCTTACTTGCTAAATAGTCTTACTAAACAGTCTTAATTCTCGTTGAAGTCTTTCTTGCTGTTCCTGCCTACGAAGTCGATTTTCTTCTTGTTGACGACGTTTTTCTTCTTGTCGACGATTACATTTTGTTTTTAACAATTTTTAAAAACGTTTTGATAATTTCTTTATAATTTGAAGATATTTTTGTTTCAGATGTTTTTAAACTGAGCGAGTAATCAGCAACTTGAAGTTCTTTATTTTTACTTTTTTTTCATTTGTAGATATTTTTATTTCAATTTCATTGATGATCAGAAATGAATGATCAGAAATTTTCAATTTCTCGTCAACCACTGAAATCATTAAATAGAAAAATTTTGTATTTCGAGAAAGTTTGATTGACGATAATCGTAGATTTTACAAATTGTATTTGCTGTAGTTTGCAGATTATATAGTTTACAAGAAATCTAATTTCTATTTAAGAAGAGAAAGTGCAGTTTTATCTTCACCTTACAAGAAAACGTTTTCTGGTTTCATAAATCGCAAGCTTAAGGCGAGATCTCAAATACCTCCCATAATTGATAACAGCAACCAGCTTGCGATGGAACCAGAAAATAAAGCTGAGTTGCAAAGTTGAAACTTAAAGGAATTGACGGAAGGGCACCACCAGGAGTGGAACCTGCGGCTTAATTTGACTCAACACTAGGGATCTCACCCGGTCCGGAAACAGCGAGGATTGAGATTGATTCTGTGGGTGGTGGTGCATGGCCGTTCTTAGTTGGTGGAGCGATTTGTCTGGTTAATTCCGATAACGAACGAAACTCTTACTTGCTAAATAGTCTTACTAAATAGTCTTAATTCTCGTTGAAGTCTTTCCTGCTGTTCCTGCCTACGAAGTCGATTTTCTTCTTGTTGACGACGTTTTTCTTCTTGCCGACAATTACATTTTGTTTTTAACAATTTTTAAAAACTTTTTGATACTTTCTTTATAATTTGAAGATATTTTTGTTTCAGATGTTTTTAAACTGAGCGAGTAATCAGCAACTTGAAGTTCTTTATTTTTCCTTTTTTTCAATTTGTAGATATTTTTATTTCAATTTCATTGATGTTCAGAAATGAATGATCAGAAATTTTCAATTTCTCGTCAACCACTGAAATCATTAAATAGAAAAATTTTGTATTTCGAGAAAGTTTGATTGACGATAATCGTAGATTTTACAAATTGTATTTGCTGTAGTTTGCAGGTTATATAGTTTACAAGAAATCTAATTTCTATTTAAGAAGAGAAAGTTCAGTTTTATCTTTACCTTGCAAGAAAACGTTTGCTGGTTTCATAAATCGCAAGCTTAAGGCGAGATCTCAAATACCTCCCGTAATTGATAACAGCAACCAGCTTGCGATGGAACCAGAAAATAAAGCTGAGTTGCAAAGCTGAAACTTAAACGAATTGACAAAAGGGCACCACCAGGAGTGGAACCTGCGGCTTAATTTGACTCAACACTAGGGATCTCACCCGGTCCGGAAACAGCGAGGATTGAGATTGATTCTCTGGGTGGTGGTGCATGGCCGTTCTTAGTTGGTGGAGCGATTTGTCTGGTTAATTCCGATAACGAACGAGACTCTTACTTGCTAAATAGTCGCTTCACCGCCAATGGCGGCGGAGTCGGACTTCTTAGAGGGACTAGTGGCGTTTAGCCACACGAGATTGAGCAATAACAGGTCTGTGATGCCCTTAGATGTTCGGGGCCGCATGCGCGCTACACTGACCTCGTGCTTTAAAAGTCCTGGTTCGAAAGAACTGGGTAATCCGTTGAACCGCGGTCGTGCTAGGGATTTGCAATTGTTTCCCTTGAACGAGGAATTCCCAGTAAGCGCGAGTCAACAGCTCGTGTTGATTACGTCCCTGCCCTTTGTACACACCGCCCGTCGCTACCAGCGATTGATTAGTTTAGTCAATGATCTTCTGATTAGCCACAGCGTAGTCGGCAACGACGGTATCGACTCTGTTGGCGCGGTTCAACGTGGGTTGAACGTCACTTTCTGAACGGAGGTCGGGTTTATTTTATAAAAAATTAAATTTTATTATCAACCCGAAAAATATAATTGTTTTTTTTGTAGCAACTTTAGCTGTTTCCAATTTAGGTTGAATTGCTTAGCAACACTTCTTTCGTACAAGTTTGAAAGTTTTTTATTTCTTACCAAAATGTGGAATTCCACAACAATTTTGCAAAACGACGATAAGAGGAAATATGTAAACAACAAGAAGCAGCTCGTTGCCAACAAGAAAATGATAAGCATCGCGAAGAGCAAGAAAAACGTCATCAAAAAGAAAAAGAAAGACAACAAAACATCTTAGAAAGACGTAAATTAACCCAAAGCGGGAAGTTTAACCTTTTTAAGCATTTTATAATGAACTTAATGCTTGCAAGTGATTCAAGGTATTCTAAAATTCTGGCCACAAACATGCAGTGCTAAGGAAGTACTTTTTCTTTCTGAAATTGAAGGGATACTGAATAATATGGAGCCAGCTCAATTTGAATTGGTTTAAAAAAGACCTTTTCAGCAGCTAGCAAAATGTGTTCTCATTTTCAAGTAAAAGTTCTTTCATAAAATTGTGAAAAAAAAAACAATTTGAAACCTTCTAAAACTAGTTGAAAAGTTCAACAGAGAATAAAGTAAATTATTTATTGATAACGAACTCTTCGTAGAAAGACCAACTGAACGCGCTTTGTGCTTGTGGAACAATGAGTACATATTGAAAATTATTAAAGAAAACTCATCAACCATTCTACCCATAAAAGTTTCTACTTTGTACCAAACATAAAAACCACTGGAACCAGTAAGTTATTATCAATTCTAGTTATCTTCTGAATGAACTAAATTTTTGAAACACAAAAAGACTATCAACTAAAAGTAGGTGAAACCGTACTTTGACACGTGACTATATTCTAGCTCCAAGTAGATTTATCTGCTCAATTTCTATCTTCAGTTTCTTGATCAGATGCCAACAAGCATTCTGAACTTATGGTTCAGCAACATCTTGAAAGCGGAAGTCGATTAAAGAATGAAATCAAAATAGTTCATAAGTAAAAAGTCTAACTGAAAACACATCAAGATGAGACTACTGGAAACCAACAATTTTAACAATTTTATAAACTCTACCAAAAACTTATTGAAGCATTACAAGATTATTATTATATTTTTAACATCGCTTTGATTATAAAAACGAGCCAATGTTTTCTCGAAGCTTGAAGACAAAATTTCTGATAAAATGTACAAAAAAAACATAAGTTATTATTTTAAGATATTTTTGTTCTATTACTTGTTTACTAGAAGAGTAAATTTAAATGTTTTTACTTCTAATTTATTATATTGAGTATTATCAGCTATTTACTTATTACAATAAATGCGAAGGAGGGTGTCTGAACAGACTACCTCTCGCTAACACACATTCTCACAAATAACGTTTATTAAATCAAAAAGACGGAAAGCAAAAGATGTAACACGTGGTATTTCGTTAGTCTTCAAGGCATATAGCAGTGAATAATTACATAAAAGGGAAAAATTCACAGTTTAGAAATGATAGTGTTGGTAATGTTACAACGATTCAACTTTTTCTGGAACATCACGTTATCGTAAATTTTTTTTTAAATTTTTCTTTGCCTACAAATATTTTCAGTAAAAGTCAAGAACAGATTGTTGAATGAAATTATTAACTTATTGGTAAAACTGCACAACAAAATGGATCAACTTCACAACGAAAGTTTTACATCAATTAAAAGTAGACTTTTTACATTTTATCTAGTTACTTCAATAAGTAGTTCTGTTTCAAATAATATTAAAAAAATTTTATATAAAAACTTAGCTTTACATAAAATGCATTATTTAAACGTTTAGTTAACGTCTGAAATAGTTAGTATAAATTACATAAATTTGAAAACTTTTAAAAATTACAAAATAGCGGTAAAGACTTCTCCAGTTGTTTCAAAAAAGCCAACTAAGAAAGCATCAGATCATCCTACTTATAAGGAAATGATCACAGATGCAGTAGTTGCTTTGAAAGATAGGAAAGGTTCCTCACGCCAAGCTATTGTTAAGTATGTTAAAGATAATAACAAAGTCAGTGATGATTGTGATCAGTATGTTAAACAAGCGTTAGTAAAAGCTGTTGTTTCTGGTTTATCTGTTCAGACATCAGGTAAAGGTGCTTCTGGTTCTTTCAAACTTGCTAAAGTTGGAAAAAAACCAGTTGTTAAGGTTCAAAAAACAGCTGTTGCTAAGAAACAAACAACAACAGCAAAAAAGATGGTGACAAAAAAAACTATTAAAAAGCCAAATTCCCCAGCCAAGAATTCGCCCAAAAAAGTCGTAAAGAAATCCTTATCTACTAAAAAACTCACCATCAAGAAAACAACTTCCAAGTCCAAAGCAAATGTAAGGAGACTTGCAGTTAAAAAATACTGCTTCTAAAAAGGCAGCTGGTAAAAAGTAAATCTAATTTAATGTTTATCGGTTCTTCTAAAATCCACCAGATTATAAAGCTTTTAACTAACAATTTAGAAATCAATAGTAACAAGCATTATGTTAGCTTTGTTCGATATTGCTCAAGTACTTCAAACCGATATAACCATATCTATTTAGCAATTCATTTACTGATGAACTACTTTTCGTTAGCTTACCGCTGTTATTTATGTTATAAATTACAAGAGCATTTAACGTTTATGTTACAGTTAGAATTTACAAGAGTTTTTGCCGAATTTAGCTAGATTTATTAATTTAGTTTGAACCAAGTAAAAAGATTGATCCACAAACGAAATCATCAGATGATTTACTGTTAATTTCTTCATCATCATAAAATCTTTCCGTAGGTGAATCTGCGGAAGGTTCATTATCGGTATCGAGAGTGTGACTCTGTTGGCTCCGTGGCAACGCCCTTGCGAGGATGGGGTCGGGAGGGTCGAGCTCTTGTATGAACCGTTGAGGTGGGTCGATCTTGCGGTCGGCCTGCAGCCAGTCGGGTGTCACAGTTTATAGTGACTTGAAGTACGGTCGATCGGGCTTTTGGTTTGGCTCCCGGGCGGAGTTCGACCGCTGTAAGACCTGGTTCCTACACCCGATTCAATTCAAACGCTGAACTATCTCTTTGTCGTTGTGTTGTGAAGTAAAAGCAGATCTCCTAGCGGTGAATCACTCGGTTCGAGCGTCGATGAAGGACGCAGCCAGCTGCGAGAAGTAATGTGAATTGCAGGACACATTGAGCATCGATATTCTGAACGCAAATTGCGGTCTCTCATCTGATTTGGTAGAAACAGGGAACGGGTACCATGAGGCCCTAAATGGAAAGAACTTTAGAATTCCCTATGGAAAGGTAGAGGCGTTGAAGTCGGATAGGAATACAGAAGTTAGAGAAATTAGAGATTGGGACTATCTGCGCAGAAACGCTCGCAGCAGCAAGTTCCTGCTTTGGTTAGAGAGAACGTCAAATTCAAGGCATTAAACCCCTTCATCCACTAAGATTGAGGGGATCAGAGGCGCTGCAAACTGCTTGGTAGTTATGAAGTCACGGCCAGTAGAATCACATGTTTTTGCTTAATATTATTATTGCCTGTCTTCATCTCGCCATTTTATTACTGCCTATTTATTTATTGCCTTTTAGTTTACTAAATTTCCTTATTTAGAATTTTTGTAATCTTTCGTTTAAATAATTGCCTTTCTTTTAGTTTGTTTGTTATTGCCTCTTTGTTACTGCCTCTTGCCTTATTACCTTTTAAATTACTGCCTTTCTTTATTTTTTAATTTTTTTGCACTAGTTTATGTAAGCGCTTCTGTTATTTTGTCTTTTAATTTTCGCCTGTGATTATCTCGCCACTTTATTACTGCATTTTTATTTAATGCCTCTTAATTTACTTTATTTTTTAATTTTTGATATTGTCCTCTGAATAATCTTGCCTCTCTATATTTATATCTATAGTTTTAGCGTTTCTTTTACTTTGTCTTTTGAATGTTGCCTCTTTTTACTGCCTCTAAATCTAATCTTAGCTTAAGGCGCGATCTCAAAGACCTCCCTTACTTGATAACAGCAATCAGCTTGTGATGCAACCAGAAAATAAAGCTGAGTTGCTAAATCAATTTGATAGCTTTTTTTAACTTATGGAATTTCTTCTCTTATCTACTCTAAAATCTCTGAGATGATAGATCATTGACAATCATATGACCAGTCATTTAATGGAGCACCAACTAATAACTAATGTCCAACACGGTTCTATAAAACAGATATCTTGCTTAACTCATCTCACTTTTCTTAATGAGCTTACATTGCGGTATAGAAGTAATACTCCTTGTGGTATCATATATCTTAATTTTGCTAAAGCCTTCGATTCTGTCCGAAAAAAGCTAATTATTGTTTTATAAAAGTTAAAAGCCAATAGCTTTATCTTACAGTGCATTAAAAATTACTTATTAGTTAAATACAGACAAACTCGTGGTCCTTCTTATTTAACAACAGTTGTGTTCCTCAGGTTTCCGTTCGGTGCCCCATATCTTTTTATTTTTCACTGAAGACTTCATCAGACGACTTACAGCAATAGATGATGTCAGTGTGTTTGTATTTACAGATGACATTAAGCTATTATCCTTTAATCCTTTAAAAATTCAAACTGCACTACACACTGTAGAAAACTGGTCTACGAATTTGTAGCTCAGAATCCAGCCCACAAAGCCTGAACTTATAAGTTTATCTCGTTAACCAACTACGCATTCACTGAACCAATATTCAATGAATGGATTTATTACTCCACTAATATTTTTGGTGCAAGACCTTATCATTATCATTTGATCTGACTTTAAAATGCACATTTATGTTTTCATAATCTGTGCAAAAGCAATCAACCTTGTCTACTATATAAGAAAAACCTTTACTTCTAAGGATCCATACTTCTTTATAAATTTCTTCAAATTGTACGTTGTCCAATTCTTCAATACAATATCAGTGAATGGATTCCATATCAAGTTGATGATACAAAAAAAATTGTATCTGTTCAGACAAAATTTAGGAGATTGGTATTTCAACACTGCCATTTCTAAACTGTGTTTCTTTTTCTATTTCTTATATTATTAGCACTCTGTATAATAGTTCACTTTTATATGTTTTGGCAACTACTGAAATACCATGTGTAACATCTTTTACTTTCTAAATTTATAAATAAATTATACAAAATAGATATTATTTGTTTGAATATGTGTTAGCAATTGGTGATTTTTCATGCACTCTCTGTCGCGCTTATTGTAATATAAAAATCTTTGTTTCGATTAAGATTTTCAGCAAAAATATTACAAAATATAGTTTTACTTTGGTTGAAAAACTGCAAATATTCATAAACTCATTTATTTACAAAGTCAAAAAACTTTGTTAAATTTTGATGCAAACATAAATTCAGAAAGCTTTAAAATAACATCAAAGAAAAATATTTAGCTTCTAATGTTAGCTTTCTAAGATTTCTCATATTTATCATTTATTATATTTCTTCTTTAAATATCAAAACATGTTGCTGTGAAATTTGTTAGTAACTTTCCCAGCAGTGAGTCTTCGTAGCCTTTCTTCGTGTCGACGACTTTTTTCTTCTTCTTGTTGTCGACGTCTTTCTTCTTGTTCACGACGAATTTGTTCGTTATGCTGACGAACTACCTCGCTTTCTTCTTCTTGTCGACGCATCTTTTCTTGTTCACGTTGAACACGTTTTTCTTCTTGTTTACGACGTATTTCTTCTTGTCTTCTAAAGTTTTCTTGATCACGTTGATAACGTCTTTCTTCTTGTTGACGACGTTTTTCTTCTTCTTGTTGTTGACGTCTTTCTTCTTGTTGACGACGTTTTTCTTCTTGTTGTTGTCGACTTCTTTCTTCTCGTTCACGACGATTTTGTTCATAATGCCGACGAAGTACCTCCTTTTCTTCTTCTTGTCGACGCATCTTTTCTCGTTCACGTTGAACACGTTTTTCTTCCTGTTCACGACGCTTTTCTTCTTCTTGTTGTCGACGTCTTTCTTCTCGTTCACGACGATTTTGTTCGTAATGCTGACGAAGTACCTCCTTTTCTTCTTCTTGTCGACGCATCTTTTCTCGTTCACGTTGAACACGTTTTTCTTCCTGTTCACGACGCTTTTCTTCTTCTTGTTGTCGACGTCTTTCTTCTCGTTCACGACGATTTTGTTCGTAATGCTGACGAAGTACCTCCTTTTCTTCTTCTTGTCGACGCATCTTTTCTTGCTCACGTTGAACACGTTTTTCTTCCTGTTGACGACGTATTTCTTCTTGTTTTCTAAAGTTTTCTTGCTCACGTTGATAACGTCTTTCTTCTTGTTGACGACGTCTTTCTTCTTGTTGACGACTTTTTTCTTCTTGTTGTTGTCGACGTCTTTCTTCTCGTTCACGACGATTTTGTTCGTAATGCTGACGAAGTACCTCCTTTTCTTCTTCTTGTCGACGCATCTTCTCTTGTTCACGTTGAACACGGTTTTCTTCCTGTTGACGACGTTTTTCTTCTTGTTGAAGGCGCTTTTCTTCTTGTTGACGAAACTTTTCTTCTTGTAATCGACGATTTTCTAGTTCTTGTTGTCGACGCATCGTTTCTCTTTGTCGGTTATTTGCTGATGCTTGTTGCATTAGATGAAACTCAGCTAGACGCTTTATTCTCTCCTTTTCTTCTCTTTCTCGTTGAAGTCTTTCTTGCTGTTCCTGCCTACGAAGTCGATTTTCTTCTTGTTGACGACGTTTTTCTTCTTGTTGACGACGTTTTTCTTCTTGTTGACGACATTTTTCTTCTTGTCGACGACGTTTTTCTTCTTGTTGACGGCGTTTTTCTTCTTGTTGACGACGTTTTTCTTCTTGTTGACGACGTTTTTCTTCTTGTTGACGACGTTTTTCTTCTTGTTGACGACATTTTTCTTCTTGTCGACGACGTTTTTCTTCTTGTTGACGACGTCTTTCTTCTTGTTGCTGCTTATACATTTCACCTGAAGAATTCCACATTATGATAACATCAAAAAGTACTCTACAGATTTTTCCCTGTCAAACAACTTAACCCTGTAAAGTCCTGTCAAACAACTTAACTGAGATTTTAAACAGAAAAACTTAATATAAAATTGATGAATTTATTTATTTAAATAAGATGAAATTTTACAGATCATAAATAAGGTCACACTAAAATTAAAGGAAAAACATTGATGAATAGTTGTACACTATTTATTTTTACTACTACTTTTGCCAAAAATATTTTCTTTGCTTGAACTGTTTATTATGTTAAAGTAAAGAATTTGTTTACAAAATATCTGCCAACAGATATTGTGTTATGAAATATTTTCTTTTTTTTTAATATTAAATATCTAAGTTTCAAAATTTACCAGTGATTTCAAATTGTCAAAAAAAGTAATTAGTCTTGGAAGAAAGAACATTGAATTTCGAAAACGTTTATAAATAATTATAGAAATTAAAAAAAAGGATAAAAAACTTAAAAGATTATTAACGAAAGTTTGCAGTAAAAGAACTTAACAGGCTTATAAAAATTTATTTTAATAAAAGTTTACTAACCCTATAAGAAATTAGTTTGGTTTAAATTAACTATGATAATTTAGATATAACTTAGAAACTAAATAAGACACCATTTAAACAATTTTATTTTCTAAAAAGTAATTTAAAATTTGATCTAACCATAAAACAGAGTAACTAGATAATTAGACATCAAAAACTATTAAGGCTTATAGTCTAAAAAATAATCTTTGCAAGATATTCACCCATGACTAGTCGCTAGCAGATGTACAATCAAATGGCCTTATACTGCAGATTATTTTACAGAATATATTGAAGGATTCCAAACATTTTTTACAAATTTATTTTATTAATCTTATCTAAAAAATGTAAATACTCTTGTTAAAAAATAAATTCATTCTTTGCTAATAATTTTGTAATGAATAATTTAATTAATATTACTAGTTTTTTTTTTCTAAAGAGAGTTTTTAATAGCTTATAAACATTTAAGCTAATTTATTCTAAAGGTAATTTCTAATTGTATGAGAAAGTTATAACTTGCCCAAACTACTGCTTATGATTCTTAGTTTTCAATCTACAACTAAAGGTAAGAGCAAAATTTATTTATCAATTGTCTTTAATTATCATTTATTTTCTGATATCATTATTTAAAGTACTGGACTTCATGACTTTTCTTCTTATTACAACTATAAAATTTTTAATCCTTTTAACTTGAAAACTCGTTTATATTTTGCAAACAGATGGTTTTACAGAAATAAAATAGTTTGAATAAATAAATAACTATATTTATGACTCACTATTTATACTAGTTATCGTTTTTTTCGGTCAAATTATTTTGAATCATTACACATTCTAAGAGTTAAAAAAATTTTCTATATAACAAATTTACATAATTTAAAAAAAAAATACTTTTCTAGTAAGTTAATTCTGTAAGATTAAATTTAAAATAGTTTAAACCAAACTTTATGCAATGTTTAGTGTTTTCTTGAATTACTTTACAAATGGAACAAACACTAAATATAAATTGTTCAAAAATTATTTATTTGTTGCGTTTGTTATAATGTTTTTAATAAGTTTATTATTCACAACTATGAAAGCATTCTTTAAACATTGAGGTAACAGTTGACAAACTCATTGCTAAATTGACAATTACAAAGGATCCTGCAAAAACTGTTTATATAAACTGATAATAGGGTTTACGAGGTTAGCGTTACAGCGTTAGCGTTACGGGGTTAGGGTTACAGATTCAGGGTTATGGGGTTAGCGTTATAGGGTTAGGTTTACTTGGTTGGGGTTACAGGGTTAGAGTTACAAGGTTATAGTTACGGGGTTAGGGTTACAGG